>CM046061.1:20658353-21258353 GCA_025215515.1 Schistosoma japonicum
ATTATTCATTATGATACAGTTTCTGTCAAGAGATTACAGACTACACCTAAATAAACATGAAGATTCACTATTACTTCATTGAAGGTAGTGTTCTAATGGATCGTGAGGATTATATTTACGAAACATTATTAGCTGGAAACAAATTGCAGACAACATAAAAACCGACACTAACAAGTTAAATTTATTGAATGTAATGATATTAAGTACAAATGCTAAGATATTCGTCTACACCACTGAAAGTATTCTACTTACAAGACTTCTAAGTTGACGACAATCTGATATAAGAGTTATATGAAAGAAAATTATAGATCATCCTGATCTCACATACTGAAATTTGTCTTTCATGTATGAGATTAAATCTATCAAATTATGTAGTTAAACATAAAAGTAATTTGTTTAACACCATGTCAGCTCTTTGATAAAAATAACCACATCAATCTATGTCATACTGTACCTGTTAAATTTTTACATTAAAATATCTTCGTTTTATTCCAGATAGTTTATATGAAGTGACCTGAAACGACCCATTGCCTTGATACGCAATAAATTTGAACAATTAGCACTTTAATCGATTGTTTCGATTTCCATTTCCCCCCCCCCAGCAATGTCCCTGCATTCACTGTAAAACACGATGATTATTTTAACTTTCATTGGACTATTTAGCATATTCTGACTTTTCTTTAACTGAAATCTGTCAAGTTATCCTCGTTGATAAAATCTTGACTAATCTTTTCATTAAACATCATAGATACAAGAATAAAGTATAAATTTACTTAAAGTATATGAAATAACCTTAAAAGTTAGTAATATATGGAATGAAAGTTTAGGCATTACTTATAATGAAGAGAGCCAATTATTCGAACTGATAATTTCTTTTAGTTGATATGGAGTTGACTGGAAACTGAAGCTACCTTTCAATCTAGGTGTATTTAAATAAGCAAATGTGTAAGTCACAGGTGTTGAACTATTTGTTCAACACATTGTAAAACGTGCGTTATATTATGCAAACGTCATAAAAGGTAGGTGTTGTTTCATTATTAACAGCAAGCAAATTGTGCATTATGTCGAATAAAAGTAAGTATTCAACACTGAAACATACTGCAATTGAGGGAAAGTTTAATGTTTTACTGTATTCAAAAAGGAGTTTACAGCAACAGCTGTATGAGAAAATTATAGTAGAGGTCTTCCGTTACACTGTCTAATACAAATGTTTAGTTGCTGTTCTGTATCTTTTTAAGTCTTTGTATTTGATTACGGTGTTAAGTGAATGAAATAAGGCGCCTGAAATTATTGTAATGCATGTTATCAAACTATATCTATTCAATAAATGTTTTAGGTGAATACTTTCTCAGTTTTCAAACATCAACATTTATGAAATAATATCATGCTTTAATTGTAGACTAATGATATCCATTAAAACACTCAGTGAAATTGAGTTATAAACTAAACAAATCCACTTTTTCACTTAAGTGTAGATTTTAAAGTTAGATCGAAAATTCTACGAAATGCCTTACAGACAAATGATTCAATTGACGACAAGTTGAGTATAATTTTATTAGTAGATATCCACTTTTACTGTTTTATTCTACCATACTCTTTTGGTTATTCTTCTTCTTTTCAATTCATTTAGATTGACATTCAACAAAACGTTTTCAAGTTCTAATAACTAACAACAAAATAGTTCTAAAATATAATAAAATCTCATAAAATTGTTTACTGGTTAACAAGAAAAAAAATTCACCGTTTTTTTTAGCTTAAAACGAAATTTTTTGTTCTTTTGAAAAATGCAAATTTTCAAGTTTCTTGTCATAGCAACATCAAGATGATGTTGGGTGAGAGGTTAATAGTGATTTCACCAACGTGAATAATTTGCTGAATAAACTTTTTGGTAGATTGTAAAATTGAATTGAGGTGATTTTGGAAAGACAGGTAACAAGTAGAATTGTATGTTTTCATCATAGATTGATATCAGTTAAATACCATTATAAACCGATAGGTACTTGACAACAGTTTCTTCTTAGTATCGAACTCCCCAGCAGAGTAGGATCCTCGATTTTACTGGGAAATCAATTTTGACTCAGGACATTTGGGTCCAAGAAAACGTCTAATCATCAACGCCACTTGGCCGTCGTCCAATGAAACAAATTCAACTTTCATCAATTTGTGATAAAGAATAATGAACATCCATTTTCATTAGTGGTAACTGACTCACTTTCGATTAGTTTGAACTTTATCTGCTAACTGCTAAGTAGCTACATACTAGGTAGAAACGACTGTTCAGTGTTCACTAATTTTTGATGGTACTCAACTAACATCAGTGTGTGATGAAAACAAACAACCATGATTGTAAAATTCACATTAAAATGAAAATCCTAATAGCAAAATTGATTTAAATATATCAAACATAGCTGATATTTCCCTGATCTACTAAGGTAAATACATTGATTTAAATATGAAACTGACATAAATCGACAGAAGCGAAAGAGATCTTAGACTTACACTGAATTTGATAAAATTTTCTAAATGAGAGAATTTACCTACTTTGTAAGCCTCTGGTTGACGTCAGTGTATGGCGTAAATCGTGTTTGGATTAAATCAATTTTAATCTTACTCATTTAACCTACAAAATTTCATTGTATACAGAATGCATCAACTTGAAATTATGATATTTTAGTTGCTAAACGAATAGTCTACAGTAGTATAGGAGTATTCGATCTAAATATCTACAGTATGAAAAACTATTAAATTATCATGACAAATTCCATGCAGTTAGACTAGACTTATCACTAAGCTATATACATCACAATGCATCAACAATTTCATTCTATTTTTTCGAGTTATTTGTTTAAAAATAAATTGAACAACATAGTAATTCAATACTTCATCGTCGTCATCATCTTCCTTTTCCTACACTAATTGGATGCAATACATTTTTTCTTTAAAAAAAAAAAATACAACTGTCAATAAAATAAAAAATTTAATGAGAAAACCACCTGTCCATCTATTTTCTATTAACTACCTTAAATTCGATTAATTTATCTAATTCGTTGTTGTTGTTGTCGTCGTCGTCGTCTTCATTTTTTTCTTTCCTTTGCATTTTTCTCTTCATTCATCAATAATAATCAAAAAGGTAAATTTTCATGTTTTCAATTAATACTAAATTAGATTTTAATCATTTTTATTGAAAATTGAATTTTGTCTAGAAAACTTATTTAATTCATTTACAAATGTCATATGTAGAGTCACAATGTAGAGTCCATATGACACATTTAATCAGTAGTATATTTAGTAAATATGAAGAGATAAACAATTAATTCATTATTGTAATGTTTGATGGAATTATAAGATTAAATAATAAAAACAATAATAATAGTAATAATAATAGTAGTATAAGAATAAGTAAGATAAGAATCATTCATTATTTCCTTGTAGTGATTCATTTCCGAAGGGAGAAATGAAGTAGTATTCTGAAAAATTGTTTTTTATGTTGTACTTTTAAACAATAGAATTTTAGATTTATTTTATTAGTTTAACATTTATTGATAAACTGGAATGTTGGGTGTTAATAAAAAGATTACTAGATCATGGTCATGTGTAAGTTGTGTACATAGGCATCTGTTTATAAAGTTCCTAATGTAAAGAATGTTGACCTATGCATATCAACTAACAATGAATAGCTATTAATAATTTAAAGCTATCGATAAAACTAATTTAACTAACCTAAAACTGTATACAAAAGATACAGTTTGTGTTTAATAAGTTCTACTTGGTTAGAACATCTTTTTTTCTCTAAGAACCATAAAGTGTAAATGTATGAAAGTGATGTTGGCTGAGTAGCACAAAAGTATTGCTAACAATTAAATACATTCTCAAAGTATGAAACATCTATCAAAGTGTCTTTTTTTAACTCTACCAGATTTAAATCATTATAGTCCTACAAAAGTCCGTTTTTAATGAGAATAACTGAGTAACATTGTCTTTGAATGAGGCAGTGGATGATATAGGTTCAGATTTCCAAAGGAATTTCAGTTATTCAGCGTTAAACAGGACGATCCTTGCACTCAGGGATATTTCTATCTCTGACATTTATCCAACTAACATATGAATAAAGTGTACAGAAATGTCAAGTAGCCAAGTGTAGTAAACGTTACAAGAATTTAATCAAAAGCATGAAAGCAACATCAAGAACTAAGCTACATAACATTGTTTACTACTCAGTATTGGATTAATTTCATTATCTTTTCTACTTTTGATAAAGTTAATTATTTTGATGATCTTAGTGATTACATAGATAGTTACTATAGAAACCCACTTGTTAATACTTTTGATCTTATTGTTTCTTAGAATTTGATTGTAAATTGTGTTTACTGTAGTTTGAATTAGATGCATTAAATCTACTAAAGAAAAATCAAGAAAACAACATCATTTTACTAGTATGTTTATTATTAAGTAGTAGATAAATGTAATGTAGAAAACACATGTATCATTCAATCACATAGAAAGGCGGAATGATGGAAGTACCTTGTCATTTTGTTGCTATCCAACAACAAAACAAAAAATAAAACATTCTATTCTATTTTATTTCATAGACACATTTATAAACAATGTAAAACTGACATAAAATAAATAAAATTTATCATCTATTAAAACGATTACCATATGACTGACAGATATACACATATTACTATATACTTGGCAACAGAACTCTAAGATTTCAGGGGAATTCCAATTCTAATCATAAACACATCTTTGAAACAGTTACATTCAGAGGTGTCTATCAAGATTAGTGTTATTTACGCTAAAAATATAAACTGAGAACAAGTGTTTTTCGGTATATAATAAACAATTCACTGACAGAAATGCTTGAATAAATAAAGTACTTAACTTTGAAAGTAAGTTTTTAGTAGAGGACAACTAAACTGACGATAATCTTCTATCATTTGTAACAAAACGTTCATTTTCACCGAATTCAGTTGTGGGATTGAGAAAAATCCCGTTTACCGTTAGATACACGTGGAAAGTCCATTTGAGGTGAATTTAAGTGTTTTTAGGACCAGGACATTGTAGGTTTCACCCTAACATCCTGTCACCTACATTATAAGGTATCATTATTTTTACTTCGAATTTGTTTGAGTTTTTCAGTTACTATGATCTTACAAAACAAATACTCATTTTAGCATCCATGATTTAGACCGAAGATGAACAGAAATTATCATTAAGGAATCTAAAGACCAGTCACTGTATACAGCTACTAATGCCCACCAAAATTGTTGGACGTGAAAACGCTGGTAAGTTGCACTTTCTTGAGGTTATGGTACACCGAAGACAGAATGGAATGTTTCGGACTTGAAAATAACACCAAATAGTATGTATCTTGAGACCAAGCTGGTTATCATATTCGAAAATAATATGTTTATTATCATGATCAAGGAATGATAAGTGCCCTTCATATGCTAACATTATTTACAGAACTGAGAGATGGACCTTCATTCTATTCTAAAAAGATGTTTCGAAGAATCGTCAAGCGGAAAGTTTAAAAACATTCAATAGTGTCAGGTTTAGACACCCGAAATATGCTTCAAAGTATTTATTAGTAAACAATAATAGGTAGCAACTTATTTACAACCAGCTTTCTGTTGTGTAATCAATTAAAATCATTAACTGGGTAACCTTTCACTTTTTTCTGCTATTCTGGAAATTTTGCCTGCAAACTATGCTTAATTACAGCAGTAATTATTTAAGTCTAGTAAACTTTACCTATATCTGCTATTCATCATGCCGATGCTACATATGCATCTGATGAGGACCGAACGAGATAAAATGAACTGTCATGTTATTCTACTTATACATTTGTTCATTCTTGTTTCAAGTTTTTTAAGGAAATCAAATGTAAAAATTAATGTATTTCAAGAAACTAAAACACTTTTAATAAAGAATTTGCCAATAACAAGCAAATATTGAAAATGGTAACACTTCAGTCTAAAATTAGGACTTAAATGAAAGTATTCAAGTTATTTTAGCATCACCCTACACCTAGATATTTACATCTAAATCAAATATTCATCTTAGTGGGGTGTTTCAGGCGTTGATAATATAAGCTTTACTTATCCAGAATGCATTTCTCCTTTCTTTAGTTGTTTTACTCTTAAGTTGTTTATATCATCCAAATCTATGACAATTGAGTACAGAAAACTACTAAATTTAAGATTTCTTTAGAAAATTGAACTAATAAAATAGAAGTAGGATGAATTTGTATATTCCCATTGATTTGTTATAGACTGAAGCTAGTGAGTCCCAAATAAGAAGAAACGCGCGTCCTGGATTCCACTTGCCAGTCACAATCCAAATTAAATAATAAAATAGAAGTTATTTGAATGACTTCAATGAAACTTATTACTTCCAAAGCAAACTTGTGTAGTTCATTGTGAATAAATTATGAAGTTACTTATTCATAGTTTAAATTGAAATGAAAAAGAAACAAACAGGAAAACTAACTGTTATGAGCAAGCACTAATGAATTATTCTCAGCTGTACACATATTGAAGAGTATATAAACTAAAGGGGGAAGAAAATGTCTTAGTAGGCATATTAGTGTTAGCTAATGTATAATAAACAATTAAAATATGAGGAGTTAAGTGAAAAATTCCATAAAAGGAAAACTATGATCATTTAAAAAAGTAGTGAAAAAAAAGCAAACCACTTGTTTGTTCTTACAGAATCGTTCTACGTCTGTATACACTTAGGTAGGTTTCCTGTTTGTTCTTTTTTTTCTCAAATGAAAAAAGTATTAGTTAACTCTTAGAACCAATAGAGATAAGGCTAATAAATGAACTACTACCTACCTTTTAGCATTTTCTAATCAGCATTTTTTTTGTTCTCACTTTATTCATTATGTTATGATAATCTTTTTTTAGAATTAATGATTATTGAGTTATTTTTAATATGAAATAGAAGTGGTTACTTCTTGATAAAGAAAGTTGGATGGTCCTGTTAATGGATTAAATGATGTTTCCATTATTATCAGTTTCCGAATGTCTATTCTAATCAGATTAACTATTTGTGATTTGCTTGAATTCATCGACTTTTAATAACGTAGAACAAAGTTTCATAGTACAATGAATTGACGATATGAATGACTACCATTCGAAGACACTTAAGCAATAGAGTATTACTTGTTCATTAATTTCATATGGTTTTAACTTGAAGGGTAGGATTTAACAATCCATGTTTCCTGGAGTCAAATGTCGTATTTTCATCATGTTTCATAAAAAAGGCGTGTTCAATAAAATGTTTTCAGACTAATTAGTCATTTTAATTTGGATTGTGACTGGCAAGTAGAATCCAGGACGCGCGTTTCGTCCTATTTGGGACTCATCGGTTGGATGTACCTGCATCCCAATGTTGATGTTAACAGTGGGATTCGAACTCAGTCCGCTTCCGTGTCAAACGCCACCGCGTTCACAATTAGGCTACTGTGTCCAGACAGTCACACTTGTGCAACGGGTACATATGTAATTCAGAATAGGCTTGTATCTTCCCGTTGATTTGTAATGGACTGAAACTTAAATATAACTTGTGTAATACTGCGATATAGAGGCAATCCGCTCAGGATGCCCATATGGCAACAGAGGCTGACCAGTTTTAGTCCATTACAAATCAACGGGAAGACACAAGCCTATTCTGAATAACTAGTCATTTATTTACAACTTAAAAATGGAATATCCCATCAGCAACAAAAGAGGAGTCTTAGTGTTGTTTTTTTTCAGTTAGTAAAAGTTGTTCATGGTCTAAAAATCATGTACATTTTATTCATGTTTGTATTTTGAACACTTTAATCTAGTTAAACTGTCAAATTACTGATTGATTAGTTGTGGTGATAGGAAGTATGCGTAGCAAAAACTATAAAATTCATCCATACAAAATCTGTACACAGTTTATAACAAAAAGCTGAATAGAGGCAATTTAATTCTATAAAAGTTTTCTAAACTGATTGGCTTCATAGTAAAATTATTGTTTCATTCTTTCGGTGTATTTTTATGTCCGTTTTTGTTCCTCATTTAAATTCTTCTTTCCAGTTAGTCTGCTGAGCAAGATTTCGATGAGCTGAGTAGTGGTTTCTTAGTCGTAAGTCTATTTTAATAAGTTTTTTGTTTTTGTTCGTTACAGACTATTCATAGGTGATATAATATTTCAAGAATTTATTAATGTTTGGTACTCAGTACTTAGGACTCAATGCTTAGTATTTTGAAAAGAACTCACGAAATAACACAGTGACAACTCAGAAATAGTAATAATAGAATTGTTTTGTAGTAATCAGAAATGGAATTACAATCAGATGGTCACCACAACTCAGCAATCCAGGGACAAGCAATCAAGGGAATAAGGAATTTAACTAGAAATATGTATATGTATATAGAAATACCAGTGTCATAGGTATAGATAAGCATAAAGGGGTGTGAACAAGGCAACCAATGACAAGCAGTGAATATAATAGTCAACTTAGCATACTACACTTAAACCATATAACAAAGGGGATGAGTAGGTGGATACTCACACTGGAAGGGGAAATATGAATTATAGTACATGCCAACACGTTTATAGAAACATCAAGAGTAAAAGTACACGTAAATTATATGATTCTTTAGGTTCACCTGAACTAATTATTGCTGACCATCACAGTTGAGTACTACTGAAAACCCGAGAGCAATGGATATCTGTTTGGGTCTACTATGGGACTCACCAATGTGAACCCTACATCCTCGCCAAGTAATCAAACCTATGAACTTCTACTCTAGTTGCGAATTTAATTTCGTTCTTTCTGCATTAACTGTTCAAAACACATAACGAAAGAATATTAAAGAAACGATATCTCGGGCTGAATAAGACGACATATAAGTAAAACAATGTAAATAATACGAATCTTTTAGCCAACGTTTTCATTCAAGTTCCGTCTACCATCACAATGAATTATCATGAAAAGAACTCAACTTCGACAAAGGGTACCTAATATATTTTGGTATCATAAGCATCATCTTACCATCCACTCGGTATAGTATAGAAACGATCACTGAAGAGACTTGAATAAAAATGTTCACCTTTAGAAGCCAAACATATTTGTGGTAATCCATAACATAATTCTTAAAATCAAGTCTATTCGTTGTATATTAATGTTCCATGAATTCTTGGACCATTCCATCATTTTGACAGATTCACAAAATACATTGTACTAAACTACTTGAAGTTGAAGTTCTAACGTTATACTATCACATATTATTTTCCATTTTCAAAACATCACAGTCGACCTCACACGACACTTCTGTGACGAAGATATTATCCTTTTTCTAAGTAGTAAACTGAAATTTCAAAAAAGTAGTTTAGTACATGCACAATTTTGTGTTATGTAACATAGTTGTTCTAAGCAGCATATTTAACATGCATTTATAAGATGAAATAACGTTCACAGACAAAGAAATCACAGTTAATTAATCATAGGCACGTATTATTAACGCAGTTGTCCTATAGTTAGCAAATTTAACATAGTTTTCGTCGCGAAGCATTAAACTCTATATGAGAATACTTAATAGTTGTTTTGTTTTAGTTCACGTCTCTACAATAGAGCAAGTCCATAATCCTACATGGTGTCACGTGTTAAATCTCTCCATTAGACTGTAATCAAGATACCTCTGTAGTTATGAATTTCAATAAAAGGATTCACCTATCTCAAGTTCATTCACTTTATTCGCCAGAAAACTTACATTTTAATCATCTATGCTAAATTTGAACTTGTGGTACTTAAAGTTTGAAATTGTTTGCATTTTTCTGTTGACAATCTTATGGACTAAAATGTAGTTTCTATTGTTGTATGTTCACTCCGAGTAGATTGTTTCAATATAGATGTAGTTCACAAAAATTATTAAAATCGGGTTGTACTTATGCTTAATGTAGGTTTTATTATCAATTAGTTCATGATAAAAGGTAAAACTTATGATTGAACTTCCAAACTAAACGTGAAATTTACTCTTTTAAAGAAAACACGAATGTCTGCTTTGATATTTATAAAGATATTCATGGAAATTGTCAATCCAAACTATACACAAAGATTATCTATGTAATCAATGCTTTGAAGCTAAATCTATAAATGATAAATCATTCTTATTATTAAATTGTTATCAAATGAAATTCTCACCTTTTCTCAACATTTACAAGTCCAATTTTCATAGATAGTACCTGTTAAACTTCATATATGTAATATGTAGAAGGAGGGGAGGTAAAGTCTTATGAAGTGCCAACAGTTAGATAGTCAACAAAGGAAGAAGCAGAACGTAGACAGAATAAATAGGAGATAAGGAGTGAATCAATCTGTCATTCTTCATACAATGAATGTAAACATTTAAAGAACTAGGCAATATTAAAGTCTTTTAGAAAAAACTCACATAATACTTTTTTTCACTCAGATTGATTTGTTTAAGTGCAAAAAGAAAATTATTCTCTTTATAATAAATAAAAAATTTTATTAGTTACTACACACACTTTATTTCTATAACAACAAATGTTACATAAGAACAACAACAACAATGTACACATTTTAAACAGTACACCTTTACATGTTAACATGAATAAATGAAAATAAAACAACACTACTCTTAGCAACATTGTCAGCATTCAAAGTAACACTGTACTTAATCACATCTTTATGTTTTTTTTCTTTTTTATTTCTTTTACTAAATTAACTACAATTAGAATGTAAATTCTGTTGGTAAAGTAAAAACAAAACATTAAGGTAAAACACCTGTTGAAAACAAACAAACAATCAAACAAATGAACAATCATTATTGGTGTAAATTACATAATCTTTCGCCTGTTCATAAAAACAATATGAAGATGATTTTAAATTAGGTTGGTAACACCATCTGTTTGTATATTCAATTGTAGATAGGAATTTTTTATCCATTTTAATAATTGAACATTGAATTCATTATTAAGAATAAAAACGAAACTTTAATTTAGTGAAAAATCATTGAAATGAACATAAAATTAATGTTGCGACTAATCATAATATTGAATTCATCACAGATTGATGTTAATAAGATGCCATTGAAAACTAGGAAACAGTGGATAACTATTTCATCCTAGTGTGGAACTCTACAGTATAACACACCCTAAATTCCGCTACAGAGGTTTCAGGTTAGCGAACGCCTAACTTTCTACACTATTGGGTCGCTATCAAGTGCTGCAATTCCCACTTCCATCAGTTTGTGATATCAAGAGAAAATAAGAACGAATTAAAAGACTACAAGTAACAACCAAGTTGTTTAATAGTCTTGCAAGTAATAAGAAGTTGGAAGTAGGTCGTACAGTAGCCTATAATAATCATCAACAAATTTTTAAGCGTAAGACATCATTTTTCGTAATAATTGTTCACCTAGTGAATATGATGCAACAAATAAAAAATAGTGTATCGAATGCTTGATAGAGTCAAAGAGTAATTATAAAGAACAAGAGACGGTTAATTACAAAGTACAATACTAAGTGTTTGGGTATGTTTCTTATACATACAAAGTTTTGGTTTGAGTTGGTAGTTAGCTAAAGCCTAGTCAGGTACATAATATTTTAATTTGCATACATTTAGAGTGATTTTAAAGAATGATTTCAGTGCAGCAATGTGACCAGATGTGCTCCAGAATACAGCTTTTGATCGATTGGCATAATCCTTTAAACAAACAAGCAGGATAGCTATCAGATATTCCTAAGATAAATTGGAGGCTTATTCTTGGCTACACCTACGAATAGAAGTCCTGTTAGAAAAGATAGCATTCGGCTTAGGAGATTGTACAGCGTTTCTTGAAGCTTTGAAAAGTCAATTCTATAAAATCACGATAGTTGTATCCTCCTTGGAATTCGATATTTATGATCAGGTTTTCTTTAGAACTAATGGTATGTTTTCATGATGTAGTTATAGCTCTGAGTTTCTGTTAGTGAATTTTGATATATAACCCATAATTAATACATATTTCCTATAGTTTATTGATACACATTTGCTTGACATTTGGTGATAAAGAATAGATCAAGTTTCTTCTCCTATTCATAGTAGCCCAATTTACACTAAAATTTGCAATTGGAAACATCTATATGCATCTAGTGTTGTTATTCAATATAAAATATGGGAAATAACAATTCCATAAAATGAAAATTTTTCACTTAAATTACTTATCAATGTGTTTGCATAGTTGTCAAGCAATGATTTCAGTTAAAGTTAGTTTATCATTCAAATCTTCATTTACATATTAATAATGATTAAATTTATGTAAATTAATTTCATTGACAATAAGTTTATGTGAGTTTATTGATGATCGGATCAAATTATGTAACAGTCTATCTAATCCACTGAAAACTGAATAAATGTATGCATTTCTAAGGCATTAATCTAATAATGACATGAAATCAGAACTGTGTTTACAGACAGTTTCTTTTTAAACTTTTTTTTTAATCTTTTCTGATTCGAGGAGCAAATATCTAATCTGTGAATTCTCCTTCTAAGTTTTGATCATTTATTTTATCATTAGTTTTTTTTATAGCTTATCTACTTTCATCTGATTTCATGGAGACATTTCTGAAGTCAGATTGTATTTCCTTTGAAGAGTTGCCAAGTAAATAACTATAATCCTACAGTTGATTAAATGTAAAGAATATTGCTTTCAGTAAAAAATACAAACAAGATACAACTAATTAACATTGTTTTTCAGTTAGTTATTCATTGTAATTCTACACTAATAAATACATGCTTAAAAGTAATGATATAACATTTAACAAGTGATATTGTTACATAATAATTTTAATTTATTTTGCATGCTTAACAGATTGCACAATGTCTAATAAGAGAAGCTTGTAAACTGCCTTAGTAACACGCCAATAGTTATGAATAATGAGATTACTTAATTAAGTGAGAATACAAAATATCAGATGTATAGTTGCTATGGTCATATAAATACTGAGGAGAAAGAAGTTGTGAAGATTAGTAAAGTAAAGAAAGTAGTTGCGAGAACTTCTTTTGGATGCAAAGATTCGGTTTGTAGATGTGAACACCAATAGCTTCAGCGAAGTGTACCCAATAAAGTGAGTAACTTTAAAAGCTTAATTAAAATCTACTCAATGTCTGTGTAAATTAAATATTCAGTAACCAAGTTATAAATTATTTTTAGTTATGTTTTAATCAACTAAGCAGGATAATGCTCAGAGATGTGCATTTTATGCAATTAGCTCTAGAAGAATAGTTGCAGTTGTTAGCAGGTATATTAATCTTTCTTTCTAGCCGACATTATAGAACGATCAACTTAGTTGGTTTTCCTCTCAAGGAATTACAAATGAAGACTTACTATCCAACTCTGTACATTCATCTAACAAATTATATACTTACTGTATCTTGGTAGATTCACTGTAAATTGACTATACTGTTTCGTAATTTCCATGTAGTCTACATTTATCATAATGCAATCATAGTGAGTTAGTTATGTATCCATGACAATACTTAACTACATGAAAATAAGTAGAAGAAAGTAAAAAAATTAAGGAATAAAATCAATTAAATATAAACATTTTATTTAAATAAAACAAGAATTAAAATGATACATAGTGACTATGTTCATCAAATTACGCAAGGAAACTATGACATAATTAAATTCATTAGGTTTTATTTGTATTTTTTCGGTTGTAAGGGGGGGGGGTGTTGGGCTGTTGAGGGAAAGGGTAGAATAAAAACTCTTCACTTTAAATCAATATTTATATCGGATATTTTGTTAATCGCTAGGAGCATTTTTAGATTCTATTTTATTAAAATTAAATGTATTTATTATGAAAGTTGAATAAAAACATCATAGAAATTTGTACATTTTGTTCAGTTGTTTAGTTGTTGTTTTTTTTTCATTTCAATATTCATTTAGAATGAGATCAATATCATCACTTCTTTGATTTAATTTATGAAAGAAACAATGAAAGTAGCATTTGCCTTTCCATTTATTTTTTTAGAAAAAAAAAGCATTTAATACTTAGAATTTATTGGTATTAATATGTTCCTTTCGAAAGTGTTCTAAGTGATATTCTTCATAATGATGATTAAAGCTGAGAAGAAGACCCCATTTTAGTAAGTTAATGATTTTTGAATGCTAACCAACTTTCTAAGAAACTTCTTTCGAATGTTACACACAATGATGTCATAATCAATAAAGTTATAGTTAAATTAACTTCATCAGTGGAGATAAGCCTAGAATCTTCAGGTCTAAAAACGAATGCTTAATCACTAGATAGTTGCGTTGACATAGAACAGCTGATATTTCTGACTTTAATCAATTCGCAATATAATGAACAACCCAACAGCTGATATAGGTGAGTACCATCAGCACACTATGATGCAGGTACATCTAGCTGACGACTTTAAATAGGACAATTCCACGTTTCTTAGATTCCATTTCCCAGTTACAATCCTACTTTGTTCTTTATTTTATCTGCATTCTATAGATGACTTAATGCTATTATCACATGCTTAGACTAAATTTACGACAAGCAAATAAATGTTTCAAAATTGGATTATAATAATGATTCCATAAACATCTATTTAAAGTGGTAAACGAAGTTAATATTGTTTACATAATTCTAGAACAGTAAATAAATGAAATACTTTTATTTTATGGCTTCGCAGTTCATTTGCCGTCAATGGCATATTTTCACTTTTAATTCCGTTATGTATAGTTTACTGCCACCCCTTCCGTCGTATACGTACACTGATGTGTTGATATATGTGCATCATTAACCATCTTTTATAACTGAATAATCAATTAAAATGGGCCTCAATAAACAAAGTATTTTCTTAAAAACCTTCATAATTGCGTTTTTTTTTTAACATATTTGGTACTTAGTTTTTAGTCTTTTTTAACTTCTCAACTAAGTTTACATTATCAATTAACACACCATAGAGAATGTGATCATGTAGCTATCTATAGTTTGTCCTTTTCTTATGCCGTCGTCTTTGCAATCAATTTGTACAAGAATAAGAAATAAAGAATGTTGATTAAAATAAACAAATCTATTAATGAAAGAATTTCAGTTTAATGAAGTGTTTAATGTTCTTTAAAAAGTTAGTGAACATTAGATGGATACAAATACTTAATTGAATTGATACAGCTGATTTTTTGTACTTTCACAGTAATGAGTTAAGAAATGAAGTTTTAATTGGTAAATATTCACTCTCATTTTAAGACTATTTTGGTAGGATTTATAATTATTCATTTACTTTGTTACAGTAAATTATAATGGAATTATGTTTAGTAATCTTGACTGAATAGATTTCGGCTTTGTCGAATAAAGATTGAACTGATACATTCAACAACTACGTGTAAAAATAAATCGGAGGCTTCATATTTCTCATTTGTTAAAAGTATATACATCTTCAAGCAATTTAAGCGTAACCAACATATTTTTTAAATTTTCACTCAATAAGTGTTTTCCACAGGATACAAAATTTCAAAGGGATCTAAACTGAAAAATCAAACTTTACGTCACTTTTCACAAGTTGAAATTAATTGTCAACAAATCTAAGTCACATGACTGTTGGTGACTTACTATTTAATGCTATAGGTTATATCAGTAATACATGCAGTATATTTAAAAAGTTATTGACTTAGATTAGAGTCCTTCTTAGAGACATCTTGATAGTTGATTATTGAGAAAATGTTAGGAAGAAATTCAGAAACCGTAAACGGAACATTTCATTTAAGTTGGATTGTGACTGGCAAGTGGAATCCAGGACGCGCGTTTCGTCCTATTTGGGACTCGTCGGCTGGATGTACCTGCATCCCAATGTTCTTTTTTTACTGAATCTGAATGTTTTAACAAAAGTTGTCGTGAATATTGACCACTTTGTTAACTGATCAAATATAGACCACATTAACTAGATTACTGAACTTAATAAGTAAGGTAACTAGCTAAATTGTAAAGACAAAAGCAACAGTTAATATAGGAACTGATTTTCGCTTCTACGGACGGTAATAACTGACCTTCATAGGTGATAGCGATAGTTAAAGTATTTTTTAATGATAACACGGTGTAGCGTAAATATCGTATTAAGCACATTTTATTTAGTCGTTGTGATCAAAACATGAAGAGAAATATTCCCTTCATAATTTATTAAATTATGAAGATAGTAGTGTTGAGGCATTACATATATCGCTTGTGAAAGTATTTTGCTAATTGTAAACTATGAATCACATAATAAGAATGCTAAATGTTAGTTTGATTGCATTCTCTGAGCTGGTTGGTTCAATTGTAGAGCTTTCAGCTTTATACGGGACAAATTTAACAGCGAAAACTTCTGCGAGAAATTAAATTAACAACTATCCCCTGTTTTACACGATATACTAACCCGTCCAACAATGCTACGTTATCTCTGTCATTCTGTTTTTTGACAATTTTCATTCTTATTATTACCTTCATTTTTGTTATTTGTTTCATAGCTTAATAAATTAAATTCACTTCAATTTTATGCTTACTCAATTATTTGTACTGACTGTATATTACGATGTATTCAATAGTTACTAAAGTAAAAGAAGCTTTACCAATGAAATAAGCCGTCATTATTGTCTATTGACAAGAGTTCAGACATAAAATGATAGGTTCATACTAGTTATTTGGTCAATACTATTTCTACTTAAAACGGGTAATCTATGTATTGGAACAGACAAATGGATGTACTTCACATGCCTTCACCAATTTCCTATCTATTTACTTTTGTACTTTCAAGAACATAGACACGTTTTGTTGCCTTTTAGATAAATGAAAACGATCAAGATTTAAAACTGACTGAAAGGTAAAAAAAATTTATTTCATTGAATTCAAATGTATCAATGTAAAAAAATTTCACTTATACAAAACGATAAAGTAGAAAATAAAACTTGGAAGTAATCTCAGTAACATTTAATGCTAATTAACTGAAGTAGCTGATGAGATGCCAATGTTTATATAGGTAGGTATGTGTAACTCATCAACTGATGGAATATGATCGATTCACATTAGACTACAATATGTAAAGTAGAAAAAAATTAAATATAGATTAAATCAAAAAATGAACACCCAATGGGTCAAGTGAATTCTTAGGTTTAGGTCAACTTCACTGTTACAAACTGAGTATATACATATATTTATACTTTGTGCTTTGTACATATAGTACCTATTAAAAAATAACATTTTATTTCTGTTGGCTATTTTAGTTGAGCTATTAAGAAATACTCTATACAAATCTACATAAACTACTTATTGTAAACAAACATTGTAATTGAACAATTATTTCCAAAAATGTTATTACTTTGTTTGTAATCGTCCCAGATTGATGATAACTGAGCACATTTGAAAACCTTCCAACAATAGACAGCTGTTACATCCTAGTAATGAACCCCTCAGCAGTGCACAATATCAATCCTACCAGGAAATCAAGCCCAAAACTATCGGATCTTGTGGTGACTACTAACCAACACCATTAATATGCCTACTGTTATCCACTAGTATAGTTCTTAATGCAACCACTTTGTAGTATAATACAGCTACCATTCGTGATGAGTTGTTTACTCTCCCCCCCCCCTCTATGTCCAAACTCCATCAGCCACACCATATCAATAGAGCTTCAAGAACGAATTAAAAACTGAAGCTCTTCAATAACAATATCAGTACCTTGTTTTTTATTAGTGAATTACTTCAGAATTAAATATTTTACAAACTAATATAAGAATAATTATAGCTGATATATTCAATGCCATTTATTCGGATACAGTGAAACATCTTGTATACAGAAATATTATACCCAAAACTCTTTTAATGACATATTTTTTTTGCAGGTGTGTATGATGAATTAATAGCGAATTCTCTTTTCTCTTAAAGACAGATGGGAACTTTAAGAAATGCACCAAATATTAAGGTGGATCAGTTTTCATTCTGAACTACTTGTCTTTTGCCATGTCCTGCAAACTTTTTATAAAATCATTGCACTATAAAGTAGATATTTTTATATTGAAATAGATATGTAGTCAAAACAGCACTAAAGTAAAAGGATTTATTCCGATATTTGGGTAGTTAGAACATAAGTGACCCAAGAGCTTGAAGAGGCTGGTAATTTGTTTACATGAAGATCATTGTAAGAAGAAATGATAATGATCATTTAATGCTGCTTTTGAAAAAAATGACAGAGGTTGGAAAACATGCAGTACTTAAGTCTTCTATTTAATAACTGAATGTTCGCACTCTATTTAGGTAGTTAGGCGGGAATAAAATGCTTATTATAGTTGAAATGTGACTGACACTGGAGTCCTGGCCGTTAGAATGCACCTGTATCCTGCTGTTGATGTTTACAACGGAACCCATACTCATTCCGTTCTTTTGAGAAGCCTTTCGCTTATTAACTGAGTTATTGAGTAAAAACAACCGACTTTGTCAAATGGATGTATATTTAGTTTCTAAGGATCTGCATCTATCGTGGCTGATGTTCAGAATTGTCTAGATATTGTAGCCCAAAGGAAAACGTGACCACATCTGAAGCAATTTGCTTATGTTCTAGTTCGAGTATGAACATCAGAACTACGATGCATGAAAATTCATTTGACCAGTTTTTAATACGACAAAACACTTGTGCTGAGTTCTAAAGTCAAACTATAACAAAAAGTATTGCATAATGTTATATTGACATAACTAATTGCACCAACTTAAAATGAAGCAATTCTCAAAGGCTCCTTTGGTTTCTAATACAGCTAATGTCAACCAAACGATGAAAGTAACTACCAAATTTGACACTACTCATTACTAAAACATGCAAATGCTAAAGACAAAATACTTTGATATGATATGACATCGATATTTGACTATATGAATAGTAAATAATAATAATAACTGTATTCCATATTGTGTTTAGTACAATATGAATTTTCATCATAAAGTAGTAGTTTTTCAATAAGTTATTCTTCTTTCATGTATACATTTAACGAAATACATTTATATATAAATATAATAATGCTGTTATCATTGGTGACAACTGTCTCACTTTCGACAAGTCTGAACTCCACCAATCACGACTTCTCACTGGAGCTTCAGGAACATCCTGAAGTTTGTCACTAGTGAGCTGATTATTTTAATTGGATTGAGATGGTTATTTTTGTGAAGATTGGTATTTTTATTTAATTGAATACGTCACAGATTGATGTTGATGGAGTACCATTGAAAACCAAAGAGCACTGAACAGCTGTTTCGTTCTAGTGTGGCACTCCTCGGCAATGCGCACTCCAGATTCCGCCCTAGGGGCTTCAGGTTGGCGAAAAACTAACCTTCAGGTTTTTTTCTTTTTCATCAAAATAAAATAAAAAATAATGTGGGGAGGGTGAGGAACAGTATAAAGTAATAAGTAGTATACAGGAACTGACAAATTGTAATACCATGTATTGGGTAGTATCAAAAATAAGTAATCTCTTTACTTGACATACTAAACGAAAAGCTTTGATTAATATTAACAAAGTATATAAAGACCAAGATAGACCATTAGCTACACCGATTTAAGTGATAATCATTGTAGTCTAAATTACAGAATACCCAATTGTACAAACTTCGTGGAAAATCCACAAAGGAATTTTGGTCATTTTCATGTCTTAAACTGAAAATGACAGTTAGACTTTTAGAAGGAAGCGAAAGACTGTTCGAACTAGGCCCCCGTTCAATATTTGCTAAGATATCATGATAAACAATTTAGTTTACGGAAAAATATGATTTCATCATCTAAATATAATGTAGACATTGATGAACAGATTCAGTTTATGATTGTTTACTACAGAATATTCTTAACTTAGGCCAAAGACTAAAGTAATTTGAAATGTTGACTACCTTTACACTTAGATTAAATGCTTCAATATTAGAAAGACTTCAGTATGATGTAATAAGTGAATTACGTTGCTTGGACTCACATTTGTATAAATGTATTTCACTACAATTCATACTACTGACCAGAATAGAAATGCAAATTTATGTAGTATGATTCTTTAAACTAAATGACTTATTATGATAATTTGTTTCATGGTATGCACTCGTTAGTGATATCTGAAATGCTCCACATTTTTACTTTAATTATAGTTAGCACTCATCTCAGAACTTTATCTGCGATCTTTCATTAGAAAGTCATCTGTTCAAATTTGATCATGTACCATTTTGTTCTATTATTAGAAGTTTTGTTCGTAAGTAATGAATAATGTGTATTAAGTTATGCTTGACTGGAACCATTATTAAATGGCTTAATGAAAACATTCACCTTAAATTTTACTCCTTATTTTCCTCTGATTTTGGTCAGTATTCTAACTTTCATTGATTTTTATTTACTGAAATGAGTGTGGTTTCTCTATAGTTGAATTGATTTCTGTTGAATGCGTGAATGTAGTAGCACGTCCATCAGGTATATGTTTATTTCAATAAATTTGGATTAAGTATTGAAAATAAACATCTACGTGAACAGTTGTTTTCAATAACTCCATTGGTCGACTCTACAACTATACATTCATAATTCTAGAATTACAACGGCTGATACAAGCCATATATATATAAGGTACTATTGAATTTATCAACTTTTTACATTTAATAGTAGTATACTATGACATCCCTTATGGTTTATACACACGCAAAATGCTTTGATTATAACTTTGAAGAATAAACGTAGAAATGATGTGACGAAATAACAGTGCTTCCTAATCATTAAAAACTGTGTTAATTTCTTATATAATAAAAAGAATGTTGGATCTAGTTAATTGTGATAGCGGCAACAAGTAAATCAATTAAATTAGGGAATATATATGCATATGAGAATGTTTTATAGAATGGGCGGCTATACTAAGCGAAAAAACTAAGTATCAAATAGCTTGGAACCAATAGTCAAAAAACTTCAAACTGAAAGTTTAGTTATTAGTTAGCACTCATGAGCAAGACATACTAACAATTTTAAGTAGATATATTCTACTCGTGATAAGTGAGCCTGTGTTGTAGTTCAGCCGCAACTGAAGAATAGTGTGACTAAGATGCCTATATTCACTTATTTACTGAGTCATAACTAAAGCCTTACTGTTAATTGGATTCTAACGATTAGGATGTAAAATAAATTTACTTTAGATTGAGAGACTTTGTCTACTTGAGTCCAATTTCTTCAGTAGTACTGGAAGATTAAACATGTACGTTGTCTGTTTTAAAGATTATCAGTTAATGGTATCTTTATAAATTAATTTCAATGTTGAATTCACCACTACACTACAATTTTTAAAGCATTATCTTATTGCTCTTCTGTTCACCTTTTGGTTGTATATTCTCACTTCATTCTTCATAATGTAACATTCATTGATCAAATGCCCGTCACTCTCAATGATTGTTTCCATTGGTTTTAAAGGCCAACGAATACATAATGACATAATGACTTAGAGTTAGCTTTCCGGTAACTTGCTAATAATTTCCAGTCTGTGAAATAGACTACTTTAGAAGGTAGATAAAGGTAAGCTCCGATAATCATTATTATGGGATATTGGAATGATAGGTTTGTCAAAATAATTGTAGCCAACGACGGAAAAGTTAGGGTAACTAACGTTTCCATGGATAAATGTGTTGCTTGAATTATTTTTACTTTCTAAACATGCTTGAAAATCTTTAGTCTGTTTGCATAACACATAAAGCTGTAAGAATATAATCCGGAATACAATGGTCTATGAAAAACTACAAGTGTTTGTGCTAAGTCGTCTAACATTTTGAATCGTGTTGAAAGTTTCCACACAACAAGTAATAAATATGCTTTAGTCAAAAGGCGTAGAACATTAATTAGGCATTTCTTCAATGTATAGGCCTTTGTTTACATACCTACACAACAGATAGTGCTAATGAATTCATTTTAATGTTCACATGTTGTTTTCTATTCGTTGTGTATTAACTGAAAACAAACGTTATCAGCTTTGTTTAGTGAAACTGTAATTCACAACCCTTTTACTTACGAGTCATGTTCTATTCTTTACTGTGATTCAACCATATGATAATAACACTAACATAACAACTCGTCGGTAATATAAGTATTACTTGAACCTTGTTTTCACTTTTCTTCGAATATTCTTCAGTACAGTTTTTCAATCTAAACATTTTTACTGTCTAATCATGTCAACTGTTATACAGTACTTTTCATTTTCTAGCTTGCGAAACCTCAATACACCCCCTTCCCCACTTTATTGAACAAATGCAGCATTCACTACTGATTGAAATATTGATTGAAGTCATAAACAAAGATGAATCAATTCTGTTTTTCTTCAAATGTAAATGGTCAATAGAATATATTATTTGGAATGTAAGTTTTTATTTTCCCTTTGAATTTATAGTAATAACTACTGACAGGATGAAAGACTCAATGCAGATATACTGTCTTAGCAAGACCAAGAGAATATTCTCCATATTAATTTATAAAGTAATTCAAGCTAATTATTATGAATAATATTTCAAGTTTGTATGCTGAACAACTTCAGTTTGGTAATTTTAGCAAGCAAAATTTTGTTATCTTAATCAGTCTTTTACAGTCATCAGTGACAATTTATAATGATAAGCTCAGAATTTATGAAACAGCCTATCCTCTGGTCTATGAAGAAATGTTATGACTTCAATACATCTCTTGAAACGTATCTAATTGGTTTATGGATACAAATGAAATAATAGTTATTTATCATGTGAAAACAAGGAAATGAGGAGAACTCTAATGCTACTTTACAATATCTCTGGTAACATTTGAAATAGTAATAACAGTAGTAGTTGTGATATGAAATTGTTGAGAATTCAGATCAGAAGTAATGTGAAGTTGAGGATATTAGTATATTTGGAATATGAATAGCACTAAAGTTCAAACAGCGATTTTTTTCGCTTCTGGAACTCGTCACCTGCATATACCCATATAGATATGAATACTCACAGTCAGACTCAAACCTAGTCCCCTCTGCTTTATGTGCCATTGCGTTATTCACAAAGCAACAGTATATAAATATAAACGAGCATAAAGTATTCTGAAATTTTGTTAAATAATTTAATATGCTATTAAAAACATTCTGTCATCAGTGCATCTTTTATTCTCAGCCACTTTAACCATGACAACACAAAATTTAACTGTACAATTAGCTTTATGTGTGAACGTGTATCTAGTGGTATGTTCTTTAGGTGAATTGTGTTTAATCTTTCTCCTCCAATTTCAATGTAAGCTATTTGTTTAATGTTGGCACTAAGTACACTGTGTAATGTTTACACACCGTGTTCAGATTAATTCATGCTTCAAATAAACTTTTATTGAACTATTTTTTCAATAAAAAGAACAAGTACAAGTGTTTTGCAACTATCAATAATAATATGATTACTTGGTGTTTGTGGAGAGAGCGGTGATGGTATTTAATGGAATGTAAAGGATCATTGGATCATTCAGAAATTATTTCGGTTTTTGTAGTCACAATTATAGTTCTTGTTTAGTTAAGGTAGACGAAGAAGTAAGTAATTCCACTCAACAACCCATCAGTCTAGCTTATTTAATCATTAATAATAAGGTTCTCTCACTTATCAGGTGAGCACAATGAAGGATGAAAACATCAGCAATTGCAAAAATTGATATAATCGATAAATGGATAAAATGTAAAACAGTATTATCTAATCCACTGACTATGCAATAAAAGGAAAAAGAAGTCCCCATGATAATAACACAATTCATTCGTACTAGTTAAATGCTTGTAGCTAGATCATTAACAGTATTAATTCAGCCGTAAGAAGTGAGATGAATTTTTCACTGTTATTTTTTAGTTATCTGTCAATATTTTAACTTGTAAACTTCCGTTTTTGCATAGGTTTCTCCTAGCTAAGGTTGTTTAATCTTAGATCAAACATTGTTTCAATGCTTCCACCTATGGGACTTCGTATATACATCATTCTAGTAACTAAATTATATATAAATGAAATTCATTCAAACTAGAATTCAAACATTGTCGATTCATTTGATTAGAACAAATTAACAACATGCTCTATATCCAAAGCCATTAAAGCCATAGATCGACATATGAAATAATACTAGACAATTTACCTCTTCACATCTAATAATGGACCGGTTGATTGTTCTGCTCATCATTCTAATCAAAAAGACAGCTATGGCTTCATTTACAGGGATTACTGCAATAGTGTATTACAGTTAAAGTCTTTTCTAGATACGGTGATGAATCTTTATTTTTACTCGAAAAACATTATTCCCAAAATCCATTCAGTTTAATATGTGCTAAGTTTCATGCTTCCTTTCGAATAATTTATTATGTCTTGAAAAATCTCGGTATGTATCACCTCACAGAAATGTTATTAATTATCTTTATTTTAACAAGGTAATACCTTCGAAATATATCAATAAGAACTCATAGGTGTCCATAATAGTCTGACCACCGAAGTTACTTGCTAGATGATTGATAAAAATGATCACAAGCAAAGGTCGACAGTAACTATGCTTTTAATATTTCATTGATATTTGAAGAAATATGCAGAACCTTGGATATTCAAGCCTTAATAGTTTCAGGCTGTAAGTAAAGATGCTTCTATCAAATAATTCAAACAGATATTACCCTTTCGTATTATTGAAACTATTCATCATGTCTCGGATAAAATTCAAATTGAAGAATACTACTGTCTTATCATTGATTTGTGTAAATGAGAGTGTTCTCCCAGTATATATGCAAATGTAAATAAACCTCAGTCTGTAATATGCTGAAATGGTATCATTGGATTGAAGATAAAAAGAAACTGTTAATCTGATTAATCATAGTTTAAGATTCTTCTTCTGTGAATATTTTTAGTTACACGTCGTACATCGAGCACAATAACATTAAACCACAAAGCTGTGCTGTAACCTTTTTAATCTCTAATTTCAGACCAATTGTATACAAGTTTTCATAGATTGTCCTTACTGATATCAATCTGTGATATAAATTAGTATTCCCTTCAGTCGATCAAAATAAAATACCACTCAGTTATGCTTCACTGACAAGATACAACAGTAAAACTTAATAAGTAGTATATAATGAGTCCGATTAATTGACACTAAAATATCAACAGACTTGAAAATCATCGCGAAAATTTTATGGTTGGTTTTTATCATTTACATTTATTTTTGATTAAGGTTGAACAGTTTTGCTTCTATTCACTAAAACACTGTTACCTTAGAAGTATTCATTCTGAATAAAGCTAGAACGGCATCACTCACAGAATACATTGAATTTATTTAGTATTTCGTTGACTTCTTTTCAGCTACCTACAGACAATCAATGGTAATTAGTATAACATGCAAATTAAATCAGTATGGATTATACAGGATTGTATTAACTATGCATTAAAATAGTTTTCAATAAAATATTTCTAGATAAGAATAGTCATAACTCTAGAATCAATTTGAATTACATTGATTACGTAATGCGAAAGAAAAACATTTATTAATCTAAACAGATAGAGTATCAAAATGGACTGATAAATCGTTAAGATAATAATAATTTGGTTATATAATATGACACTAAAGTAAACAGATTAATGTCTAGCATGTAAATGTTAGATCTGGAATAAATTGGATGTAACTTCATTACATAATGAATAGTAAAGACAAATGGAATAAAGAGATAAAATTAACAAGTATAGTGTTCATAAATAAATGACTGAATCATTGTAATCATAATCACTATTCGTGTCACTTGCCATCACCAATTCCTTTTGGATACATACGTCAAGCTTTCTAATTGTGTTCTGTTTTTTTTTGAATTAGAGTAACAGTTAGTTGTGACAATATAATAATTCTTTCGAACCGAGAAACCAGTAGGATTGTACACTGAATAGTATGTATTTCTTTGGAATGAAGTCATATTCTTCCTTAAAAAACAAACAGAAATTCCAGTATTTATTATTAAATATAAATGAAATCAAAGTAACTAAAGCATATTTAGAAAGCTTCAGGCATTTATTCATAACGCGAATGCATTATTTTTCATAGAATGAAATACTGAATGACCATAGGCAAAATTCAAAACAAATTATATTTGAAGATGAAGTTTATAGAATTAACATTAAGGAAATAAATTAGTTGAAATGAACAAAAGTAATCTGTGAAATGCCTAACAGTAGCTCAGGATAAACTCTGTGTAATTACAGTTAGCTATCTAATCAATCACCTATGGAAACTTTTAAATGTTTCATTGAACCACTGAACCATGGGGATCTAGAACACGCGTTTCATCTATTTCAGGACTCGTCAGCTGAGTGTACCTTCATCCTGAATCAGATCATACTTGCGAATTTTATCATGACGTTGAAAAAAGGCCAATATAATGAATGAAGAGAGTATGATCAATCAGTATGCGCTCACACATCCGTCCTGTGATTGCTAGTCACCTAAAGCATGAGTGAAGAAGATAAAACAACTGAGCTGGTCACCAGATAGAATCATATCGTATTTCAGGCATTTCCTTATACAGACATAAAACCAGACCACACTGTCAACCAATCAGGAATTTTACATTAGTGCAAAACAAGAGAGATAGTTGTAGCGAATAAACGTAACTTGTACACAACTAACTTAACTGTAGTTCGTAGATAAGCTACAATATGCTAACAGTAAATATACTAAACAGGAGGATAGAGTGAGGAGAACTTAACAATGATAGAAATGAAATGTTCACATTACCCACAACTGATATAATTGCAACAGTCTTCTTAAAGACAGTTCCAAAAGTTTGACTAAAGTCTTTCGATATAACAAATATCAGTTGTATCTAAGCAATCTGCTTAGGAGCGTATATGACAACAGAGATTGATCACTTTCTGTCCATATCAAACGGACGGAAAGATTTCGAAGAAAAAACATTCAAGTTACATTCATCTAGGACTTTTGATAGTAACAGAATCACTATACGATGAAATAATTTCCAATAAAGGTAGAGTAATGGAGGGGGACAAGGTAAAATTTAATAGCACAAAAGCGCTATTGTTTAAATCATTTTCACGATATTTAGTTTGTTTTATACGAACAACCAATTGGTTGGGGAGACGTATTTTGTTAAATATAATCCGGTAAAATGAATTATTCACGTGATGAAAAGTTTCACTTTGCTATGATCCATTTCTTAATCAGCTAAGAAATTGTAGGTATTCATTAAGTCTCCAAAAACCTTTAATATCTTAACAGCCTTGTTAGCTCAAACATTCATTCGTGATGATCTTCTAGAAAAAAGTGTATCTCTTGTTTCATATTACTGAAATAAACTAATTTAAAAGTTCTGATTTATAATTTGTTAAATGTCTTTTTATGCTTAGTTATATCTATAGGAATTCACCTTCAGACTAACATGCTTATCTCTTACTATCAGTTCATGCTACGTGATACTTTCTAGAACTACTTTATCAGGAAGCTAAATATTAATTGTAATTTATTAATAGGGAGAATAAGTGAATCCAATTACTGCAGGAAATTGCATTTCCTCCTATCAGTTATGTATGTGGCATAAATTTCGCTGATCATGTAATTTCAATCACTTCAATTCCAGTGCTTATGTTCTGTCACAGTTAAATTCCGCTATTGCTAATTTTCAATGATGCGTTATAATACTACAACTCAGATACAGATTTGTGTCCCGTTCTGTCGACAATACTCTCTCTTAATTAGTTTGAACTTAACATGTTGACATTATAAAACGGATGTTGAGATATGAATGATTTACTTCATATGATTTATTTGCATCACATAACATTGATCTGATACTAAAAAAGACAAAGCATTTTATGTAAACCTTAAATTGTAAATTATAACGTGGCAGTATTCTTTAATTTCTTGTGGTATTTTCTTAACTTTATTAGGTTAGGTACGTATATGGACATTGTTCAGTTATTATGCTCCTTTATAATCAATTTTATCTTGAGTAGCATATAATAAATGGTTTTCTAACAGTAATAGCTGTGATCTTGTATTTTATGAGCTTAGCAAGGTTATGTCTGTCAGCTGATACAATTTAATCAATATGCTGTGCAAGACAAAGATTGTAGTCACCATATCAGTAATTATAATACACTCTGTGAAATTCGGAAGATGATCACACAACAGAGAATATGAAACAATAGCAAATTAATCGAACTATGTATGGTCTTTACCTCTAATCTTATCACTTCTTGAGTGTAAATATATGTAGACTGAATACACATATTATGTTTCATTTACTTTAAATAATGATGAATAAATAATTGGTATGATAATGTATAGAGACATTACTATAAGTAGTATATATGGACTTGTGTCATTGTTTGTTTAAATATTTGATGATGCTAGTAGTAATGATGACAGACAGTTAATACTACTGTCATTTTTAAGAGAAAAAGAAGGATCTAATGACACAGTTGTATCTACACAATAAAATGAATCTGTGGTTTTTATCAATTCAGTACTAGTTACGGAATACATTATTGCAATGGCGAAAATTTAAACTAGGTTGTAGATACAAATAAAGTATCTTTGGAAATTGGAACTATTTAGAATGCTCCTTTTAGCCACCACTCAACTAGTTCTGAAGAATCCGATATCTTTCGGAAGGGATTCTTATTTATATTACAGTAAAAATAAAATGGAAGTTTTTCAATCTCTTATTAGTGTGAGATAGTGATTAACCTACACGCTACCATACAAATTAGCTTAAAATTTGATAATCCAAAAGCATAACTAAATTTTAGGTAACCAGACGTTTATTAATTATTATTATTGTCATCAATATTATGTGTTCGGCTTTAGAATTTCACACAAATTCAATTCAACAATCGACTATAATGACCCCTAAGTGAAATAACTTGGCTTTGTATTTGAACTTCGGTGTATAAAAGAAAATCAATTCGAGATTTGGCAGGCTAGTAATCATGACATATCGTGACTTCCAACATAAAATACAAACCATGTCAAGCTACTTTAAAGATATAAATGGATATACATTCCTATAGATGCATATTTATTTTATTATTTCCCTGTCATTCTATTGGTATGTGATACAAGTACGCTTGCAAAAGGTTCATGTGTATAGGCCCGGACAAAATATAGAACTAAAATGTTCTAATAATCATTTTCAAAGTTCAGTCTGGGAATTACCAAGTAATAAATTTCATTTCTTCAGACTATATCAAAATTTGTAATTGATTGTAATAAAATTTTCATGATGAAACAATTCGTGTAAGACTGTGACTGGCAAGCGGAATCCAGGACGCACGTTTTGTCCTATTCGGGACTCGTTGGCTCAATGTTCTTGTATTTCAATGTTAATATTCACTCTGGGATTCGAACTCAGTCCGCTTCGTGTGAACATTAACCTTACCTGTGATTTTTAACTATATTGAGGTAATCTGCTCAGGATCCACATATGGCGATAGAGGCTGATCAGTTTCAGTACAAGACTAATTAACGTGAAGATGCAAACACATCCTAATCAAATAATTTACATTGTTTAGACTCACCACCTGTTTTGAAGTTATAAAATGAGCTACATGGATCAGTCTAGTACAACAACAAAAATATGGATATAGGCTTGTACCTGTTGATATTTATCGGTAAAAATTATTTGCAATTTTTTTTAAGAAAATCGGGATTTGTCGTAAATTAGATCTCGACAATCACGTGAAATATCATTAAACTATTGAAAATGTGACTGAGTTCTTTCAGGAGCAACTAGTTTATGTTAACCAAAATGTATGTTTATGTATATTGCCATTAGTAAACTTTTCATAATAAACTTTTATCATCGAATCACTGTTTTTACCTAGTTTAATTCACAAATATACAGTGTAATCCTATTAATCTGAAAGAGATAGTTTTAATTACTAACCAGTACGTTTTATTAACATATTTGGTGAATTTAAAAGACCGAGACAAAAAGGGTGACCAATTATTTCCATAAAAATTACTGGTAACATTGAACTGTTAGAAGTAAAACAAATATCTACAGTTGTGTCATAGTAATATCATCACTAGAGATTTTTCTAAAAAGATTCTTCAGACTCACTGTTCAAAGTGTGGTTATATGAAAATATATAAAATTGAGAAACATCATGTAAAATTATCGCTTTGGAAATTTTTAAAGAAAGTGATATTACAATGGGGATGGTTATTTTTGGTGAGATTGGTTATTTAGTTGATTGAATATGCCACAGATTGATGTTGATAGGGCAACATTGAAAACCAAGGAGTACTGAACGGCTGTTTCATTTTAGTGTGAAACTCCCCGGCAGTGCACACTCCAGATTCCGTCTCAGGGGCTTCAGGTTGATGACAAACATCTAACCATCTGCATCATTGGGTCAGCATCCAATGGTAGAATTTCGGCTTCCGTCAATTTGTGATATATGGCGCGAAGATCATCCATTGTCATTGGCTGAGGGGTTCCACACAAGAACGAAACAGCTGTCCAGTGCTTCCTGGTTTTCAATGGTACCCTACCAACATTAATCTATGAGATATTCAATCAAAGTAATATTTCTCAAAAATTTGTCAGAACGAAAACCATATGTTCAAAGCACAACAACCAGACACTTAATTGACAGTGGATAAATGGTGGACTTTATTAATTCGTTTAAAATAGCTAATAAAAAACAATGGATTGACAAATCTGTGCTGACTCTTATCAGCAAATGCTTTCGATATAATCTCACTATAGAGAAAGAAAGAATGGACAAATTTTCATTTCTAAGTTAAACGGAATTATGATGATGAAACTAGCTGATTACATGATCACTATATATTGTCTGATTGACATTTATTTATGAAGTCTGTTTCATTTTATGCTGACTATTCGACTTTATTATACAACCAATCCCTTCTGGTCTTCGTTGGTACTCAATCCACATCAATGTAAACAACTAAAAATACATTCGCTATGAATAATTTTCGTCTTATATTTAGTGGTTCTTTCATCAGCCTTTAAGTGATTTCTTTTTTGACATATAAATTCTCTCTTAATCTTATTATCATGTTAATTATTCTTTGTACTCTCTCCATTTTAATGATTTTCTTCACCCTGTATGCAAAACATTGTCCATAATAACAATAATGTTATGTGATGTAACATTAAGATTGATGAGAAACCATGAAATATGATGAATTAGTTTCATTAATCAATTCTTGTTGCATTTACTTAATTGAAATCTATGAAGTGAACATGTTGCATAAGATAGAAATCTTAAACGAAGTGCAAATATACACATATCATGTATATGTAATAGTTGCTTCTTCTGAATTCAATCAACAGCAACTAGCCTTTTTTTATAATAGTAAATTATACAGTTACACATCTTAGGTACAGTTTAACTAATCAACATTGTTTATCATTGTATAATCATTGTCATTGCCAATATTTTTACAGGGTAGACTATCTGTCTGACAGTTTAATGAGAAGGTAAAATATTTTTACGATTGTTCTTGTTTTCTTTATCGGTTTAACAATTACTCAATTAGTAAACGGAAGACATAAGTCGTAAAATTTAACCGAAACTGTAAGTGTAATTTATTATTATTATTATTCACGTTTTAACTTTCCCTATTCTCTTTTAGTGTAGATATTCCTTTGAGTTTTCAATTTGCCACCTATTCTTTGCATTACAAATTAGTATTTTCAATAATTTAGCCTGGTTCATTTTGTGTGTGTGTGTGTGTTCATTTATCAAGAATATGTGAATTGTTGCTTAACATCAAACAGAATTCTGTAGAATCGATTAAGGTGAGGGAATATTGTGTGATATTACAACAACAAAAAAATCATCTACATTCTAAAACATAAATGTAAATCCTAAAGTATATGAATAAGTACATAGTTGAATTGTTGTAGTTTGTTGCTTATTTTCAGTTTGGTACAAATAGTTGTACACTGAAGCATAACGTTATTATACGTTAGGTAACGCATTGTATGATTTTATGTTGTAACTGTTAGTTAGTTCATTTGTATTAGTCTGTATTCTGGAAATCAACTGATTAATAGATGATATGCAAATGATATTCTCTGTATAAAAAATATTTAACGATACCTCAACTACTTTGATTTAAGCATTTGGAAAATATCACCATCAAGAATATAAATTAAATTTGCCTGGTTAATGGTCTTCATTGATTTCTTAGCTACGAGTAAGAAAAGTAGAAATCCATACTGTTTAGATTACTTATAGAGTACCATATAATTTGTAACAATTATACTTAAATAGTAGTTTAACAATGACTCTCCTATTGATTGCATCTATCTGTCATATTGCCACACCCAAATCATAAAGTTGCTCATCAAAAATGATATACGCAATAACTTTTACGATAATTCAACTTCCTCGAAAAAATTTCTCTATTTGGATTTGATATCATGAATCGACCTGGTTTAGAAAATCAACGTAAATCAGAAAGTACTGGACAACTATTTCATTCTACTGTAGGGCTTTTTGATAGCGCTTCCTGGTATTCCATAATTGTATTACTTAGGCCGATCTTCACAACAACCAATTGCAAATTTACCTACAGTAAACCTGTTTAAAATACTTTCTTTGAAATGTCTAAGTGATCGTTTTATGAAAAGTCACTCACTGTGTAATAGTTATTCTAAAACTAATCAATAACACTTACCCTTGTTCATCCACTGATCTTATTCAATGTTACTGATACACTGTGATTGCAATACAAGATTCAATTCTAATTTTAATCACTTCCTATTAACTGTGACTTATATTTCACATTCTTCGGTGTTAATATTATTGTGTGCTTCTAAACTGATATATTTAGCTAATATCAAATTATTACTTATTTCGTCTTAACAAAGTTTTCAACTGTAACACTCTAGAAAGTACTGAGTATATAAAATGTCTTTACTCAATTCATTATTCTCTTTCGTTTGAAAGGCTTAGTTACCCTATGACAAACACATAATTAATCTTTGACATATTTGACAATGAGAAAAAAAACATGAAGAATTTCTGGATCTTCTGTGAATTGTATGATCAGCGGAAGAAATCTAAGTTAATTTCAATTTTATTTCTAACTCACTGGAGAATGAGATACAGTCGAACAAAATGCGACTGAAGATCATGGATTAGTAGCATTAAATAGGAATTTTTGTCAATAAACGTCACAAGTAGAGTGAGCATGACATATTTGTAAGTCTAAGAAGTAAAAATTGATTGGTGTTAAAATAGTACATTTACTCATCATCATAATGAACCTTTTACGATGTAGTGAAAATAGTTTGAAACTAAAGAAAATACATTCGAAACAGGTACCTACAAGTGAATTTTCACTCTTTCAAGATGGAACCATGTTACGATTTTCTTTTTATGTGTTAATAATATTCCTATCATTTTATTCTATTGACACATATTAATAATAGAGTAGTTTAAAGGAAAGAAGGAAAGAGAGAAGAATTGATAGTTACACTTACCATGTTATACAGTGTTCATATCATATGATTATGCCTTTCATTTTACAAAATTGATAAATTGTTAATTTTAAGACACTAAAAACAGAGTGAAGTCAGAATTAAGAAATACACTTCAATAGTATGTTTCACAGGTGTAATTCGTTGCTTATTATTTATTATTCGTTTCAATGAAAATAATAACTACAATTGATCATAACATTTTGTAAAATTCATGTGATCACAATTTGTTCAGATTCTTTTGCTAAAGGTAGAAAATGTCTACGTATTTTATTATCTCTAAGTGAAATATGGCAAATTATCGTCCATATTGTACAGTTGTTTATTATGTTATGCATATATAAATAACAAAAAACGGATATTAATTCTCTTGAAATTTCATATACATTACAGTTATAAATTAATCATCTTTATACTAGAAACATTCTTACGTAAGAATTAATCAAAACAGAATCCAGAGATATTTTGTTCTACTCCTTCAAACCAATGTATTTTACGTAATTACAATATACGTAAGGTATTTTTCATACTATAGACACTATAGATACGATGTTAGTTGTGGAAAGAATACCAAGTAACTGTTTCACAACCATTGAATACTCTTTAGAATTGAACTGTCATTATACACCTTCACAGTACTCACACATATTAATCTTTAATGTATTTAATGTTCCCTAACTTACACTTACGTTTCTAAGAATAATAAAATAATGCAAATAATTTGAGATTTAGGGTAGTCGTAATTATAGAATACTCTGAAATGGTGAACTTTAGGTTATGATATGTGGAATATGACATGTTGTATGCAGTAAGAGAAAAGTTAGCAGATTGCAATTAAATGATACGACAATTTTACAAAACAATTTGGTTTAAACTTATTAACTAACTTAGGATTTTATACACTGAACTCATTAATTTTTTAAATAAACTTATTAATAACTAAACTTAAAGCACGAACAAGGAGTTGGGTATAAAAAGATGAGTTAATTTTATCTCAGTGGTTAATCATCAGCTGCATATTCAAATGGTATAGATTTCAATTAATACTAACAATCATGCAGTGAAATAGGAGTAAACTTACATTATTAGCTTTTTTTCAACTCAGATTCATTACACTAAGTATCATGAATTGGTCTCAGTTAGACAACTACTGGAAACCAGGATGTATCAGATAGCTACTTCGTCTTAGTGTAGGACTCTTCAATAATGAGTATCCACTACCCACCACGTAATCCAGTTTCGGAAGATTCATCGAATTTAATCGTTGTTACATGTTTTCCAAAGTCTATTGCATCTGATTATGTCATCATATCACACTTGAATTTTAATTCAAATGAATCATCTCAATTCACAGTCACTCTAAAGTGCTATCAACTAATTTCATATTTTAGCATTATATAATCACTTAAACTCTTACCTACTATTTTGATCACCGTATCCGATAACTTCTTTTCCATCATATAAATATTTCTGACAATACATCCAACTTATTAAATGTGTTTATAAGTCCATTATGTTTATGTAATTGAAATTTTAACCAGATTCATCTTTACAAGTATGCTAAATTGTGTTTGAAATATTTATTTTAAAATTACTTCAAGTTGAATGCGGCTGACGATTAACCAGTGAAATGAAATTAACTCATCTTATCTATACAACTTCTTGTTCTTTTGAAGTTATTACAGGGAGCATTATGCATAAATTGGCTTGATTCAAATGGATTAAAGTAATATAAATCAGAAAATGTATTTGCAAACAATGCATAAATTCACTGGTTTCCGGTTCATATGTACCCTAGTACTGCCTTATGCTGATTGAATTTCATTCTCGTTATACAAGTATAATGGTAACTTTATTATAAATCGGTAATATAGTGTTGTCGGAAATAACTAAATTAGCTATTGTATATTTAGTGAAGCCGACCGACTATAGTTAATATTATGATTACTGATAAGAAATATATGATTTATTTCGGGTAACGTGTTCGAATGGCCGTTTGAAATATGGATGGTTACATGAATGATCGGATAGAAATAATCCAGGAAGGTTTGAGCCAGGGTAACATGTTCTTTGTTTCAGTTCACTGATTTATTTTAATCTAAGCATGGTTGTTTGGTTGGTTTCGTAACCTCGTATGCTTCAACTACTATATATATATAACGTAACAAATTGCATAACGCAACAAAGTTCAATATTACAGGGAGGGCGGGTAACCGTGGACTCTACACATAATCTTTTCTAATGTTACTTATTTTAAAAAATCTTCGTTAGATTGTGCTTACGTATAAAGTTCACTTAAAATATTTCCGTTTTCCGCATGTTTGATTGCATAATTAGTGAATTACTTAAACTGGACGTTCTCACCTTAATATGTTAGATAGAAAATGTTTACAAAAAATAGAAGTTGTTTCTTCCAATGTGAAATTATTTACTGTCACATATAATACAGATAATAATCCATTGTCTATACTTTTCAGTACAAAGTTAAGCATCACATACTTAAAAATTACACCGAAATCTGTTTTTTTATGCTTCAACAAATAAAAGTCGGCAAAGATTAATCACAGTTTTCCTTTTATCAGGACAAATTGTTTGATTGAAGAGAATAGGCAAATAATAAAGAAGGATACATTTATGTGGTAAGACGATTTCTAAATTAGAAATCAAAACCAAATTGAGGTAGGATTTTAATCTGAATGTTACATATTCAAAATATCTCTATTTCTTTTTTGGTTACTATTATGTTAAACTAGAATGTAAATTATAATCTGAATATCATGACTATATTTTTAACTACAAAATCATGACATCCAGAGAAATAAACAGCATTTCAGAAGTTGATAATCAAGTTAACATTTCAGACTGCTGTAAATATCAGCACCAGTTAAACAACAGTTATGTGCACAAGATGATGTGATACATACCTTATTTTTGCTTCCATTAATTTATTAAACAATAGTTAGTATAATAGACAACATTAAACCTAGCTAAATATAAGTCTAAGGTATTTGTCCCTCCTTTTGATTTGCTATGAACTAAAGTTGATTAGTCTCTGTTGCCATATGTACATCCTAAGCGAATTGTCTCAAGGTAGTGTCAGTTCACAAGTATGACTGAAGGTGGATCATAACTTGAAAGTGGAATCCAAGACACGTGTGTCATCCCGTTTGGGACTCGTTAGTTGGATTTACCTGCATCCTTGTTTTAATGCTCACAATAGAACTTGGACTCAGTTTACTTCGTACTAAACGCTACCACATTAGCTATTAGGCTACTTAGTCCGAATCGGTCGACTTTAGTTCATAACAAATCAGCAAAAAGATACAAATGCCTTCAAATTATGCATACATAACCATCACACAAGTGTAGCTGTCCAGACTTAGCAGCCAAGTGGAAAACGTAGCGGCTTCTAATATGAAGCAAACTGAGTTTGGTTCATGGTGTGAATGTCAATATTGGGATGTAGATACATTTAGCTAATGAGTCCCAAGAGAACGCAATACACTTCCTGAGTTCCACTCACCAGCCACAATTCAACTTATTCGATCAAAATATAGTATATTCATAGTTTATTCATTCACTACTCTTTCTATATTCACATGTAAAGCCTACACTGTTAGTATACTGACATGACGTAAATCTAATAAGAATGGAGTATTTATTTGTTCATTTTGTATCTTTATGAGTGATAGTCTAAACTTCAAATATTAATACTCTGGAGTTTGAACTGCCAGTAGTTGTTTTGCAAAATGAATATAGCATCAACATACTGAAGGATCATTGTGTTTAACTTATGTATCTAATAAAAGTAAACGTTTATTTAGAATATCATTATTATATTTTAGTAAGTGATAGCTGAACTATCACCAGTCAAATATTATCATTAGGTAGTGTTGCATAATCATTACCTTAATAAACTGACAATAAGCTCAAAGGGAGTTGTTTGAGTCTAAGTCCTGAGAATTATTAATTTGTCACTTTATCAGTATATTTCTATATATTGCATCATACATTTGGAAGTATAAAAGTCGCTAGATAGCTTCTAGAAGAACGAATTCACTATATTACAAATTAGGTAGGAAATATGAAATCTGAGTTAGCTGAGATAAAGACTTTTTTCTTACTTTAACATTACATATATCAAAATTGAATTAATTGGTGTTATTATTGTACAGTACTCTATCATTAATCATTATGTAAACAATCATACATAAACAATACAAAACTATTCATTGCAATTCTATCAGATGTAAGTATGAACGAACACCATCAAACTAACAGATTTACATCATTATAATAAATATTAATTATACTTTGTTTACTATGTAATTATTTCTATTCCTTTTAACTTATTTCTATGTGTTTATTACGTTTATTAGTAATAGTAAATGTAGTAGTAGTAGTAGTAGTAGTAGAAGAAGAAGAAGCAGTGACAATTTGCCTTGAAACATTTCTCATCTAATTGGATAGTATTTTTATGACAGATCAATCACAAATAGAATATCCAATTATCCATTTAGGCGACTAAATCGTTTTACTCTATCATAAACATTAAGTAATATACTTTGATGCTTTTATTCTGTCCTATCAATGTATGTCTGTGACAGAATTTACATTATAGTCAGTATAATAGTTGTAATCATCATATGCTTACGATGTATTTTTCCATTGTGATAGGTTCCGTCAATAGAAGCATAAAGTTATCTGCTGTTATCTTTATTGTTATTACTCTCCCTAAAATTGATGACTTTCATTATCAGTCGTTATGTGAAATAAGTTTGGATAATTTGCTTAAAAGTTAACTTACAATTTACTGTGATAACGGTTATATATTAAGTGGTAAACATTTTGTGTTTGACAAGACATACTTCATGATACCTAAGTTCTGTAATTGATTAGTGTTAGAGAAAAAGAAAGCTGAAAACCTCATTCATGCCAATTGTAAGTGAAATAAAATGTCAGTATTTTAGTTTAATTGTTGTAAATGGCAATTGACAGTCAATATTAAAAACAAAGTAACTCAATGATTAATGAATACTGTAATCACTTAAGCATTAAACTAGTATTGAAATAGGGGCATGGTGATTAAGTGAACTAGTGGACTTAAATGTATTTGTTTTTTAAATGACAACAATTCAACTGATTTTTTTTTAGATAGAAGATTGTTCTAACTGTTAACTGAAAACAAATTAGTTGGTAAACTGTAGCCAATAAACTTTAAAATATGAATCAGTAACAATAATTTAATTGAGAATCATCACTTCACAATCAAGCATTAGGGAATTAAATGTAATTTAATCTCGAAATAAGCACATTCCGAAACTAGTATTTAAGCTATTGGTTAGTTCGCTGTGGCTGTATGATACTTTGCTTTATATTATTAAATAAGAAATAGAATGTGCTTTGTTGTCAGTTGATACTGTTTGTAGTGATTATAGTTGTTAAGTTTCAGTTTGAATGCTGTTAAAACTAATGATCATTTACTCATACTCATGCAAATTGCATCAACATTAACTTACACTTTAAATGAATAAAACTGTAAAATGTCTGCCTATCTTCTTTTCATGTATTACAGCTCTAACCTCATTTTGTACACAGTTTATATGAAATTACATCACCTGAATAATCATTAAAAACAGTAGAATACTAAACTAATTCTTTGTGCTTGTATGACATTCCTCAACGAATTGTATCTATGACATTCACTAGAATAAAACTCAAGTATTTTGAACAGACCACCAAAATTTAGTGATCGATTAATCCGAATTTTATCATATTCTGATGCCGTGCCATCCATTTTTAGGGAATCATCTTCTTTTGCTTGATTAAAATGAATATGCAAATTGGGCATTGTTATTTTAGAACTATTAAGTATTAGGTACTCATAGAAAGATAATTTCATTTAAGAAATAGGAATCAAGTCGATAATGCTTCTTTTATTGAAACGATAAGAGTATGAAATTCGGTCACAATTTGAAAAATAGTCATTCATTTATGCAATTCATATTTCTTAAATGATGTTGTTTACTGTACACATCCTCATTTTGGTAATTTTCTTTTCTTTATTGTACATATACTCCTCATCATCATCGTCACATATTACGTCAATTATTTAGGAATTACAGACACTGAAAAACATGTGGAAATAATATTACCTATAGGTCAAGTAAACAAATTCCTCTCTATTTCATGAGAGAATCTTAATAATTCCATGAAAAAAAGATAACCAAAATGAATACATTCCATAGATAAATTATGTATTCTGTAAGGCTGTTTCTGTGAATAATACTTCAATAATGATTAAAAAATTACAAAATATTTTATCTACATGATCACCATATTTGCTACGTCAAACAGAATCAGACAGTTATTTTTGCTGAATTCATAGAATATTTACAAAAAGCATAATCACGAATAACAACGTAACACTCTATGTTTAAATTCGTGGAATGAATTCACTAGTTGTTATACAAAGTACGTATAAGTGACTGACTGTTCTCCTAGTCAACATCATATATATAAGAAGCAAACTAATTAAATGTTTCCATACAAAATTATAAACAATCAGAAGTTCAAATGCATAGTCAGAATAGATGAAAATCAAAGTAATTAACCGCTAAACAATTATGAATGGTAACTAGTCAGACTGTAAATCATAAGAATAAAATGTTGATAAATAGTGAATGTTTTTGATAACTGACTGGTTTTACCAACTATATTTTTCTTGATTGCATAAACTTTAATCTAAACTCTTTGACAAGATTCGTTCGTGCTGCCAAACTAGTACTAAATTGTGAAATATAAATCTCACTTTAGATGTATGCGTATTTCATGCTTCATTTATAATGATATACTACTAGATTATTCATGCATTCATGTTACAATTAACATGAAGATATTCTACTCAGTTAATAATGACTTTACTTCATAAGCTCTCAAATTACACCTATTCAGAAATTCTATAATGTAATCCTGATTATTTATACAATGTAGACATACATATGAAACATAATTCTGATAATAAAAGTAAATAATAACGCCTTATCTGTCAATATCATTGTCAATTAACCAACTATTCATTTAATTGCATATAATAACACCGATAACACTTTAACTCACATTGAAATGATCAAAATAATAAAAAGAAAAACGAAAACAACAACCTAATTCTGATAAAATTAACTTTGATTAATTTTATTGTTCATTTTGATTGTATCAAATGATAATGTAGATGGTATGTCATGAAATTATCAGTATCATTAAAAAAAAAACAAATTCAACAGTCAAATTCTTTTTTTTTGTTAAGTAAGAGTTGTGTTTGTCTCGTTTATGGTAAACAGGGTGGGTGTTGATAAAACAAACTGAATGAATTCATTTTAAAAATAAAAAAAGACAATTATTCAATGATTATCATTTATTAATAAGCCTTTCAACTAGACATTTTCTCGCTTAGAATTCATTGTTCTGACACTTACAGTCTTCAACACTGTCGATTACATATTCTTACGTAATAACAAACGATGTTATTAAATGTTCTGAAAAAAGACATTGTTATAAAGAAAGGAGAATTTAGTTAATACTAATCTACTAATTGTAATAAAACATCATGTACAAACATCTTGATGTATGAAAAAGTTGTTCAAATTACTACTCAATAGAATGAACCAGTGTTGTGTACATGTTTCTTTCTAGTTAAGCGAAAATGCTAATCTAAAGATTTTGTGTTACTGTATAACTGAAAGTGTAAAACTAAACCATTGCATTCTACACAACTATCCAAACAATGAACAACTGTTCTATTATAATACTGAACCTTCAAGTAGCGGGCACGAACCCTTTCAAGAATACCACCCAGATTCTTTAGGTCTTGAGTAGAACGTTTATATATTCTAGTAGTAGAATTCAAGACCTTAATCAATTCCTGTTAAGTCACAATAATCGTCAAGTACCATTAGTGACAACTATCTTACTGCTGTTGTGTCTAAACCCCTTCAGTCACGAATTTTGACTTTGAGAGAGTTCTGAATTAGGTCACTGGTGAGGTGATTTTCATAGTTAAATTGGTGTGATTTTGTAGAGATTATTTTTATAAATATTTTTTATATTCTTGATAAATTGATCTCGGTCGAATACCGTTGAAAACCAAGAAACACCGAATACAACCGTGATCAATCTATGATGAATACAACCAACGAATTGAAATCTAACCACCATAAAACAATTTCAACTTAACTGTATGAAGAAGAAAGAGTTTATTTCAAAATTTAGCTATTCTCGTTCAAATTATATTAGATAATTGAGGATTCACATATTTTTTGAAGTGTTAAACAGCTACCTAGTTCTTCACTAGTTAGTAGTCATTTGTTAACTAATGGTCGTCTTTAATTAAAACACAACATGCAACCTGAACAGTTTCGCATCAGTATGCAACTTCTTTTCCAACCTAAGTTCAGCACTAATTGAATTATCAATTTCTCAGTGATTTTCTAATGAGAATAATTTCTTCTATGTTTATGTTAGACATCATAACTTTCACTATATTCACATACATTTTTTTAACAAACACCAACCACTTAGTATCTAATAAGAGTTGATTTACTGAAAACTGTAGTACCTAAATCATTTTCATTAAATTTCATACACATTATTCCCTTTATTATTTTTAACAGAACAAGAACAAATATTTATGTAGAATAAGATGAATCCGTTTTGTTTCGCTGGTTTCTCATCAGCTACATACAGCCTAGAATAATATTTTACAAAGTTAATATTTAAAACAAAGTTTTACATACTCATGAAAATGCTAGGAATTGGTTGAAAGCAAAACTATGTAAACATGTTAGACATGGGAACATAACTAAAATGTTAGAGAAAATGCTGTAACCATATCTATCCGAAAAACAAAAAGAAGAAAGTACCAAAAGGCAAAATAAAGATCACAGTTCAATTGATTACACAATAAGAAAAAAAACATTAAAAGTTGGTTGGAAATATTTGAGAATAATATGAATTAAGCTCAATTATTAAACTGAAAATGACAGTTAAATGTGTAAGTTGAATTTAACCATCTAAAAACTGTGATGTAACGAAAAAAGGTTAAATCTGATCCAAAAAGAAAAAAGTAATATTGAAGTAACAGAAAGGCTTATTACAGTTTTCTTGTGAACAAATAAGTTTGATTACATTCGTTCAATGGCAATCGCTTCAGCATATTTTAGAAGATATGACGCTTTTGTCTGTTAAACACTTTAAATGATTCAGTGATATCAATCTGGTGTCCTGTGTCAATCAGATGTTTAATAATTGTACTGTTAAACGTTTTTATTCTTGTGAATCGTAGATTTTTTGAAACATGTTCATTAATTGAAGATCAAGTATAGAAATATGTCTATCTAGATTTGATATTTAGAACATACAATTCATCGTGACTACAATCACTGACTTTCAACTATAATAGAATCTATTAAGCTTAAGTTTATCAAAATATCCACTAGATAACAGATAAAATAATAATTTAAACTGTCAGTCACAAAAATCAAACAATCTAACCCTAATTTTTAATTATCCAACGATGATTAAAGTATTCCATTCCTTAATGTCTTAAATGTCAACTGAATACTCTGCAAAACAGAAAAGATTATAATTAAGCTCTTACCAGTAGACAATAAGTAAACGAAATAAATATTATACATGATTGAATAAGAGATTAAGATAAATGTCAAACTTATCAGTCACATGCTGTAACTGGTCAAACTGGAATAGAAGTTGAAATATTTGGTACTTCTATGATTTTCAATCAATCAGTCAATCAGTCAGTACAGTTATTCGTAGGTTCGCTTACAGTTCACTTCTCATTAAATGCATAGTTTGGTTGATATTTTATACCTAAACTTTAAGTGAATCTCCTCTTTTCTAGCTTTTTTCTACTAATACAAGTTTCAATCGATTACATATAAATAGAGCCTCTAATCACCCGTTAAATGCTCGGACCATCAAATTAGGATAAGAGATTAGTATTCAAATCTTATCCATCTCTTTAGTCAATCTTCAATCTAATTTGACCTTCACCTTCATTATCTACCTCAACTTGTTATTTATGACTATGATCATCATTATTATTCACTTAGAAGAATGTTTTGTTACATTTTGTTAAATCAGTCAGAAGGAAGTACAGTGTATTTCTCAATGACCACTTAGATTTAGCTATTCACCACTATGTATATGATGAAAGGAGGTTGCACTAATAAGCTTGTAAGATGATGTGGTACTATACATATTACGAATTACAAGTTAGTATATCCACATGTTTATATTAAAGCGAATCCCAATTGGCAATTCTTGTTCAAATAACACACTATCGGTTTGTGACATCCTGCAGTTAATATCAAAGACTGCGACTGATAATTTTCTGTCTCTATGACGGTATACTAAACAGATTGCAGTGAGTTTCATTAAAGCTAGGTTGCCGTTGACAAAAGTACCAGCGTGAACGTCAACACATCGATAAAAGTCCTAAGTCAAACGAAACACACGTACCAGATTACCGCTATCAGCCACAGTCCAAGTTTAGTTAAACCGTACTTTGTTGATAACGTTCGCTTATGTTTTCAAACTGGTTTAAATAGGATATTCATCCCTTTATATAATAGAGCGTTGAGCAGTTTTATCGATGTAATCATTAAAATTTGAAACGTTTCATTGAATATCCTCAGAACTTTGAGATTAAGCTGTTGTATGAAAGATATTGCCATTTATTTATAATCATATGCTTACAATCGATTCTAAAACGAAACAATTTTTCTACAAAATAAAACATTTCACTGTCTCATTTAATTCATTTAACTCACAGAATTTGTTATATAATCATAATAATAATTGGTGTTTCCTGGAGTTTTCAGTTTGCAATATTTCCGTAACTTACTTGTTCTCTTCATATACGTCCTAGAAAATTACAGATAAAGAAAGTAAAACAGAGGAATAAAAGATACACAAGTATGCCTATGTAAATTCAAGCGTGAGTTTTATACGAAATCGGGATCTTTGAAATATTAAACAAATTTCGTTTTCAAGAGCATTAATTTTTGATCAAGTTATCCAGTATACACTTTTACACTATTTAGTATGAGTTTAGATAGGATGATATAGAGCTGTAATACTTTTCATTGCTTGTATGTATTTTAATATCCCTTCGTTTCCTTCTATCATAAGATATACACATTAAACATGTGAATGAAATGAGTGGTTTATGTATGACAGATTAATCCATACCAAATACTTTTACGGTTTCAAGTATGCAGCAAATACTACAATCGCAATAACGCTGAGTGTTTTACCACATACCCTACTAACAACCTTCTATACTGTTTGCATCACTATAGGGTTTTTCCGCAAAAGTTCGTGGTAGGAGGAGGGGGAGAAGTGAATAGGAACAGTGTAGAATAATAGGCAGCATACAATAATTAACAAACTGTAAGAGTGTAGTAATGCCTAAACTACGTAGTCTCTTTGCTTAATAAAGTTAACGCGATACCTTCTTTAATAGTGACAGAATATATGAAGATTGAAGAAACAAAAAGTAAAAGTTACACCAAGATAAACGACATCTGACATTTTCTTTACTATGGAATCTCTAATCTCTCAGACGCTACAAGATTCCGCAAGAAAGTTCACCTGCTTTCAATGCCTCAATCTGACCATTCGAAATAGTTTGTCTTTTAATATTCTCTAAGGAACCATTCATTTCAAAACAATTTAAAGAGGAAGAAACAGCCATATATATATATATATATAATCTGTATACTTAACGAGGGTGTTTCTGTAGATGACAGTTCATGCAGGAGAAAAGAGAAGAGAAATAGGGGGGATTGATAGCACCTTTAATTAAACCATTTCCTGTCAATGTAGAACACTATGGAGAACTTTTCACTATGCAAAGTAAATTATTCACTTCCAAAAAAAAACAAAAATACAGTCAGTTGATTATCTAGTTATCCATGTATATACTAGGAAATTCTAGTATCAATATAAGTTAGTTTCTGGGCATGCATTGAATTCATACTTCCAGTTTCCTGACTTATCAGACAGTTTAGTCTTTTACCTTCAGTAGAAGTTTTTTCTCTTTGTATAGTTTTTCTTACTCCTAAATCTCTCAATGTTGTGGAGCGGTAAATCTATCGAACTTCAAACGAAATTACTTTGCTAGGATAGCATATATCATAACAGAATTCAAAATAACAAATAACAGCATCCGCTCGGTCTTCTAATGAATCATTTGCAAAATAGACCCATTTTTCAACTGAATCACTGTTTTTTTTTCAAGTCTTGGATGCTTTTACTCTAAATCATTCATAAATTGGTTTTCTTTACCTTCCTTGTTCAATAATATACTGACCCCTTTTCCAAAATCACCATATAATTTCGACAAATCAGAAATGATGCACTGATCACGATTGTGAAGCGAAGGTCGTTTAGAGCCTTATCTATTCTAACATCAATGATATAATGTAGACTAAATGGAACATCAGAATTCGATAAGAAATTGACTTAGTATTGACTTTTTTTAGGGTCTTACAAATTTTGAGATTGCATGGGTTTAATTCATCGTAGACGACTGAAAGCGGCTCATTGACTACGCTAACAACAGATATGATAAACTCATCAGAAATTGGAAGTAATGGTAACAATATGCAGTTCAGAGTCACATTATTGCTGGTAACATATTAAACCATATCTGTCTAGGTGCTTTGAGTGGCATCTAATGTTAAACAGTCGATATTATCTCCAAATAGCGATAGATCACAAGTATTGTTTAAGTTGGATTCCTCTTTCCAGTCCTAATCCAACTTAAACAATACCTGTGATTTACCGCTATATCGAGGCAATCCACTCAGAATGCACATATAGTAACAGAGAATGACCAGTTTCAGTCCATGACAAGTTAACGGGAAGATCCAAATACACCGTAATAATAGTTGATGAAATCATTTTAAAACCTAATCCAAACAAAGTAAATATCCACCAGCGAATGTAAACATAACCCCACATTTTCCTGTTACCATAAAGGGACTGAAAATAAATCTTTAACCACATCAGTGATAACAGGTTATCATCAAGAAGATAATTTTCTAGAATTGTGATTAAATTATACTTGTCAAGGAGAAAGTGAGCACAGTCAGCTCTTCCTATCAGAGATAATATAATCTTTTTTATAAATTCTCTTCCGATTGTAATAACTTTTATCCGTCCTATACAGGAAAAAGCTATTATTATGAGCTAGCCGATTTTGAACACTACTATAGGCTTGAATACCAAAAACGAATGCAAATTATTACTTCATTAACGAGCTTCGCAGGCAATCGGACAGAGTTAAGATATGATTATCACTAGGCTTATTCCCAGTCTTTCTGGCAAAACCAGTGAACTGTTTCTTTAAAAATGAAATTAATTAGTTAATATTTCCGTCTCTCATAGTTCCTGCAAATTAAATCTATGCGAATTGTATATTTAAAAGTTTAAACAGAGTTCATTTATCGATCACAGTCACTGTAGATGAAGGGTTTAATGATATTATTGAGTTCCTAGGTATTATGTTAGCAAGAAGATCGTATGGTACGTTAAAAAGAAAACTGTGAAAAAAATCATCAACCAGTCAATATACCAATTTTTTACAGTTCTGTACAGCTCGGCTGAAAATGAAACGACCGGAAATTCTAATGCACTGTGCTAAATGTATTTGTTTTGAAAACACCATTGAAGAATAATTAACCACTATCTGAAACATACTGAGCATGATCACGTACAAATCAAAATACATAAACAAACATCTAATGCTAACAGAAGAAATATCAGAAAATCACATCTGCTAAAAAACCCTTTCTCCTGAAGCTATAGTTTTTAGACGGCAACATTAGTGAATGCGCCCATAAAAAAAGTGCTGCAGAGGATGTGTGATGTAACCAAGTTTCATACTATATTCTACAACCGTGCTAAAATTTGAACAGATTATAAAGATAAAATTGCTTATTTTTCCTCATCCGCTTGTATCCATCAATTCTACTGCTCTTATAGAGCTAATGTCATCAACAGTACAATAAGGTGAAGCCGTTACAGAATTTCTGAACATCATTCAGCTTGGTTAAGGGGCTGTATGATTTCTTACCTAATTGATACGTTACATCAGATGAATATTTAAAAAAAACACCTTTGAAACCAATCATTGAATCCCGTTGAATTTACCTCACGCTTTACACACATTTTATGTACATACAGTGGAGGTCACAGACAACAATCTTTAAAATCATGACTTGTCTGTTCATAAGAAATCTGTACAATCCATTAACCTACTTTGGGCATCGTAATAGCCAACACTTAAACAGTTTACTACGCTCATCCTTAGCCACATTATTATTAACATGATTACTAATTTGTGCATTTTATTTCAGAATTTTCAAAATTTGAGTTGTATTTATGTGCTTACGTAACGGTGACATTCTTACACAACAGTAATGATCATTAAAGTTCTAATTATAACGTCGTCAATTCTGTCAATAAATGTTACGTAATCCATCAGGTATCAGTTAATTTTCTTAGTAATTTACACTTTAAAAACTATAATTACCTTGATCACTTCCATCTTTTTATTGTTTTGTTAATCATTTGTAGTATTGTTTCTGTTATTATTGTAGAAATCTATGTTAGTATTGAACTTTGACGAAAAATAAAGAAACAACTCTACCCTTCTTACTGTCTTTTTTTTTTAAATACCTAAATGAGAAAAGCATCACTTATTCATAAAATTTACATTTGAATAGTATAAGTCAACTGTTTCAAAAATTTAATATCAAAGCAAACTACAAATTATTTTCATCAATAAACAATCTTCTCCTCTTTGATAAATATATTTTAACAACCTGTCAGTTAATCTGTCTTACATGAGTACAAGAAATAATATTTAGTTAAATGCAATAATTTAAATATCGTCCTTAAGCCAACAGGTAAATAGGCCTGGACATAATAACATTTACGATTCAGTATGATTAAAAAGTGAATTGAAGTTACGTAATGCCAACAAGTAGTGAATATACCACTAGTGATAGTAATATACTGATATTTAGTTACTGAACATTAGTCTACTGTCATAATAGTTAAATGGCATACATTGGTTGACCAGTTTTATGTTCATCAAGTTGTTTGTAGTGCTGATCGAATTCTATTGGTCGAGCTGTTTGATATATTTGACTCGATATCACTAGCATTATGCAGAGATGGAAGGTGGCTATTAAGTCATAAAAAATTACATTTCTTTAGACTAAATGAATTGATCAAATAGTAATGACGGTTCAACATTTGAAACAGCAACTGTAAGTCGATCTTCGATTAATTATTAGTCGTTTAGGCTGCGCATATTAAGAATAAATCAATATGCTATATTTGCCCCATTCAATTATTTGTATGTGAACTGGTATTATGATACAGTAACTCGATTCACAATAAATTATTTTATGTTTATTCAGGTTAACTACAAGTGATAATTTATTTAGTCTTAAATAAATCTTAAACATAGTGAATTTCAAACTAACCGCCACTAGTTAACCGATGTAAAACTCTTTTGGAAGAGTTAAGAAACTCATATGCTGACTTCTTAAAGATTTTGCCAAGTATTATGTTGAGCACTGTCAAGTGAGAACGACAGAAACTGATGGCTCGAAATGTTCAAAGAGATGACTACTGATGCCTAACTCATTTCCTATTTTCTTTTGGTTCATCATTAATTCCTGTTCAATAGCTTGTACACTCCTGTAGCATCGGTAAGCCATAGTTTAAAACCTGAGCAAATATGACTCAGAATTTCTCATTTTAAAAATGATGTAAGACCTATTAATTTCTTTGTTCTTTGAATTGGTCACATTTTAAATTCTATAACTACCTACTTTTTATAACCCTATAGTTTTAATTTCTATCTCACCTTCGCATTTGTCAATCGGTCCGTTACTTTTACGTTGTTATTCTTTAACTGTTAAATCCTTTTACAACTACTTACGACACTCAATGAACTGTTAGCGATGAGTTATGTTTTGTAATAGACTATTATATTTGTTAAATCATTGTAGACTCAGAGGTATATCAACCATAGAAGGTTTCGACGAAAGAAAAGTATTCTAATGATACAATGTGTTTATTCCGTTAACTTTATCTACTTGAAAATGAGATAATTTTAAAGTGGTAATTATAAGCTCTGATGATGCTTTATTTTAATCTGACGTCAATTGAAGTATTGTTGATAACCAAGAAGTAATATTCCACTTGAAGATCTTTTAACGGAATGTAGAACTTCCTTCATGCTAAGTGGCATTCATCGATAAAACATGAATACGATGGTATTTATTCATGTTCACTTTTGCATGCATTTGTTTTGTTCATTACCACAAGTAGATACAATAATATTGAGTTATTTATCTCGGCCACGTAAACAGTTCTATATTCAACTATAATGGATTAGGCCATTGTTTTATTGAGCTCAAATGGTTTCAGTTAATAGTGTTAGTTGAAGTAATGCATCATTCGCAGTAAACTAATTAGTTACAGGACACTGATGAGTTGTTTATAATTTTCCCGTAACTTATCTAAGTAGTAAATAAAAGAGAATGAATGCAAATCAGTATCGCAATTTAAAAGCACAAATAATTTTATGTGAATCAAATACCCAAATGAAATTCAAGTCATTTGTTTCTATATAATGGTTATTGAATCCAGTTGCCTGATTCAATGAAATTGACATCTGATTAACAGTTAGACTTTATGACTTAATCGGTTCGTAACCCTTTTCTATTAGACTCAAAACAAATTCACTTTTGACTATAATAATCATTTCTATAAACAAAAATCAGTTTAGTAACTAATAAGTGATTCATCCAGTATAAGAGTAATCATATAATCCAACTGAAATTTAATTCATATTCATTATATGTCTACAGTATGCACAACAATAATAGTTCATTATCACTAAGGATCTACTTAATCGTCAAAAGAATATGAAGGAATGTTATGTAAGTTTCTGTATTTAAATGTAATAAGTACAACGAAAACAACATTCTATACTTAGCAGTTTCTCGAAATTTCTAAAAATTATTGATTTGTGGTGAAATCTCTTGTAAAGCTGCAACCGTGATGTAATCACTTAGATCAGTGGTATAGCAGTAGATGTCTACTATTAAGTTAATGGATGATAATTTAATGAACTATGCTTTTATTCAAACTTATATACATTTTATTGTGTTTCTGGAAATACAATGACAATTATGTATGTAAAGTAAAATGAACTGATTATGTAACTCAGCAGGTATGCCATTTTTCTTCGTTGGTTTATTGATATTGTTCTACTTTTGTTAATTTTTCTTATTTATATCTTACTAACTTGTTTGTTTATTTATTAATTCAGTTGTTCATTATAACTAGAAACTAATGATCAAGTTAAATGTTAAATTCTAATAGCTAACCTGTAGTTGATGTTTGTATATGAAATAGAAGCATGAAGTGTTGTAGATGATGCAGTTGGTTTATTTAGAAATCGTAAATCTATGTATATGTGGTTTTCAAGCTGTTTAAACGTCCGTAGTTATCGTCTTCAATTCTCTTTTGAAGGGATAAAAAGGATACACTAATATAGAAAATACGATTCTAATGATAAAATCTATGTCAAATATTTAAAGCTTTTATGGTTTAATTTTACAATTAAATGTTAACGATAATTGCAACACCAATGGCTCACTATTCATGACCAATATATGTACCCAATGCAAAACTCAATCATATTTGCTGGAAACGTTGATTTTCATTTCAAATATAAGCCATATACTTACATTGAGATTTCATAAGTATAAGAGTATGGAAACCAATTTTTTGATGCGTTCATTGGAAATATGGTGAGACACATTGATTGGCTTATCACTAGGTAGATCGAATTGGTTGTAGTTTGTTTTCGACATCAATTTAAAATTTAATAAGGGTCAAATTTATAGTGGAACATTAAAAAAGCTATCCATTTTGTAGATCGAAATATTTCAAAAGAAATTGATGGAACCTAATGGGCTTATTTGTAGTAAAAGTAAACTTGAAACAGACGATATAAAAACATCCACAACTTTTGTCCGATAAGATATAACTATAGTTTAACGAGATTAAATTGCCTTCAGATTTAGAAACCCGTGCTCGGCAAAGGGATCCGAAATCGAGCAAATAACAGTAGTAACATGTCTTCAAGAAAAATTCTGATTCGTTGATGTTCGTATAAAAATATGATATCAGATTATACATAAAAACTGAGATCGATAAACCCAATAAAAAATATGTTTCTATCCAACATTCAGGGAGCTGGAAAAACACTTTAAATAATCCACTTTTCAGTAGGGCATCTAAATCCAGTTTGTGCAACAAAGCAGTCAGTGACAAAGAAAATGTGAATAAACACCTGTTATGTATTATCTCCAATTTTGTATGCAAATTCACATGTACGTGCAGAAATATATACATTGAATGCATAACAAGACTGACGTCAATATATTATTGGTATATTTTAAAGTATGTACGCCTTAGATGACCTACCAACTTCCTTAGTTTAGTTTAACACCACCTGCTGGGCACAAGAGATGAGGTTTAGACAATGAGAATTAGGCGGTTACAACTGTATTCATAAGGAATCGGTAGTTAATCATCAAATGCCTTGATAACAGAAGTAACCACTATGAAAAATTTTTTGTCACCTAGCATTTAATTCCGATTGCGTTTCAGTATGCTAAACTCTGAATGTTGTATTAGTCTATTAATTGATATTCCAAGTAGATTTTTTAAGCTCTAAAATCAGACAGTTTCCGTTGAATAAACATCTAACATATCAATCGAATAGCCAAGAACAAAGCCCTTGAGTATTTATAACTACGTGTTTTGAGTTCGACTCTTCGTCTAAACACAAATAGTTTAATATAAATACAATTAATTAATAGCCCTCATTTCCAGTAATTAAGACAGTTAAGTACTATTTTGTGTCATCAAAAAGCTTGTTCTCAGTGATAGCAACACAACACGAAATGAAACTCGTCATATTATTGGTCAGATTAAAAGCACTTCAACAAAGAAAATTTTCATTTCCAACAGTGTCATTTACTAAAGCCGGAAAAACGTGTTTATTCTTGTTTCACTCCTAGGAATATATAATAAAGTTGAAATTTATCAAAAGTTGATCAAATTTTTTAGTGCAGAGTATAAGTTGCACAATAGTCGAATGTAATTCAAATGAAAATAATATATGGAAAAGTTCTATATTTATGAAAGTAAAGACGTTTAAACGAAGAATATTCCTAACGGTAAATTCTCTTCAGGTTCTACAATTATGAGTCCGAAATTGATAGTCACAAAAATAACCAGTTCTGAGGCAAATACATCATTTAGGTATCAAGGAAAATCGAATATACCTCTTTAATGTTTTTCGATCAAGATATACTCCATTACGACTCAGAGATGCTTAGGATAGGTGTCCTGATGCGATACAGTAGTTTAGGAATTCCAATGTAGTTTTTGTTTTTATGAACTTTGGATTATACTTCAGGAATTCGTTGAGTGACATGTAAGATAATTTTTCACTCAATAAAAAATATAGTTAAGATATCAAAAAGATGAACACGTTTCAAACTTGCGTTTTGAGACAACAAACAACATGACCATTATGAATCTATTCGGCTTTTTTTAACTGATGTTTCGTGTTATCGTGTTTCTGACGAAGCTGTGTTACTCCTTTACTTCATATATTTTCATTACTACTCATATTATGCAATCATACTATATATTTACGAAATTACAGTTTGAATGTGACTTAGCAAAATGATAGCATGACACTTATGAAATGCACCTAAATGAATAATAAATGTCATTGTACATTAAGTCGTTACGGGCCACCAAGTTTACATAAATTTAGCTTTCAGAGTAATGTATTGAATCTCATTCAATTTGCCTCTGATCTCTACATGTCAGCTTCCACAAAAGCACGACATTACTGTCTACTTATACAAACCCGGTCTTTGAATTCAGTAAACGTTTGTACAGTCCCTGTGTTTACCATATCTATGAAACTATGTTCACACGCTTCCTTAACTTTCAATCCATATCAATAAAAATTGCTAGAACACATTCACTTACTGGTCTCTAATTATGAAGATCATATAGTTAGTTTAATAAGTGTCCAATGGTCCACTATTAGATTGTTCGTTTTATAGATTATTTCATAATTCTAGGCATCATTTGAATAATCTTGTCTAGAATGACAGTGAAAGATTGTTACTTAAAACAGATGGCCCAGAGAACACAATAGTACTAACTTCATGCATATATACTCCATGAACTGCTAAAAGTAACTTGACTTCTGCTACAATTTGTGAATTAATCACAAAAATATTGTACTGAATATAGTATGTATCTTAGGTAGTATGTGAAATTCTGAAGTTCTTCTATTCTTCACTGTGTAATCAGTTTCATACAGGTGATGCTTAGTTTTAACTAAATAAAATATTATTAAAACCATTGGATATTTTTCCAAAAGTCGAAATTTTTGACTACGGTACTTCAAGATTAATTATTAACTGAACTTATTGTCAATGTGTTGGAGTTCCTTTAATCTACGGTAAACTACTTTTATCAGGTAAAATATTCAATGTACTTATTGTGCTTGTAAATTTACTACACACAGTAAAGTTACCCGACGGCTAGAATAATCATTGCATTTCTATTTAGAATCTATAAGTCTGGTAAGTATTTGCATTTGTAATGTTTTATTATACATTACACCATTAACCTGTATAGAAGATAAAAAGAATTTCAATTTACTTAATAAGCATTCAGTGTTATAAGTAAAATGAATACGTTAGAAGTCTTTTTGTTGACCTTTTACACTATGCTTAAAATGTTAATTGGTTACTAAACAAAAGATAATTTTCTTTATTTAGACTAAAGTGATTTGACATAACAGTGGTTAACGAATATTAAGAGTGTAGTAAGAGGCTAATATAGTGGATTGGAATAATGGAAAAAAGAAAGCTGACACATTTTACATTATAGCTAATTAGATAATTAAGCTGTTTACAGCCGAATAATTAGTTTTCTTACTGATTTTTCAAAAACAAAGACGTTTGAACGAAGAATATTCTTTTCGATAAATGCTCATCAGGTTCTACATTTATTAGTTCAAAATTATTAGTCACAAGAATAGCCAGTTCTGAGGCAAATACAACATCATTTAGATATCAAGGATAATTGGATAATTGGAAGTTTATTTCTCATCGAGTTATTTATAAATTACGAATGTTAATGTTGAAATAATCATCATTATGTAACTTGTGAAACGTAAACGACAATTGAGATAAACAAGATTATTAGTCAAATATGTGTATATAGGTATCTCTGTATATGGGTGACATAGGAGATGGGGTGGTAGCAAAATACAATTAAATCAAGTTTTTGTAAACAAAGATCGAGTCCTATTTAGAATGAAACCGAATGGGTAAGATTTAAGTTGGATTGTGACTGGCAAGTGGAATCCAGGACGCGCGTTTCGTCCTATTTGGGTAAGAGTTTGTAAAATGGAGTGAACGATAATCCAATTTCGTCAAATAGTAACAATAACAATAATAGACATAATTACAATCAGTTCATTTGTTTGATCTTAAAATGTGATATTCAAATTCATTCTGTGTACTTTGATTAATAATAATAATCTTAATAACATGGAGATGCACATCCAGAGGGAGAATACATATGTATTAATCAAATTAAATCGTTGCATGATTAAGGTGGTGATTAGTTTAGTGGATCTTGCGTCGGCCATGGTAGGAGAAGAGGTTGATCGTACTTCTTCTGTATGCACAGGTCTGGCTTCTTGACCCGTATAGCTATCGCCTCTGCCATTTTAAGGACTTTGAGTCTAACTGATCTTGGCAGATAACTGTTTATACAAAATATTATCGTGGATGACTCATTTATGCTCGCCAAATGACCTGTTTGAATTAGGTCAGCTAGTATTGAACTGTTAATACTTCTGACAACTCCTTTGATTACCAGACAGGGAGGTGCTCCCGAGCACGGAGGAGTAAATTCCTTGAACACCTGCCAATGTAACTTGCTCCACAGGAGTAGTTGAACTGATAGATACAAAATGAAGTAGCAAGCTTAGGCAATTTATTCTTTATTCTCGGTATCACTATGGGGCGGGTAGAAAACACCAGTTGCAGTTTTCCAGCGTATAAAGTTCTCCGAGTGGAGCTGAGTAACCTCAACGTTGGCATTTCGCTGGGAGCGTCCCCTCTGAATGCTAGTCTCAGAAAAAGCGACTTTTTTTCTATGGTCTGAATCATCTTCCTATTTACTTTCGAGATAGCATGTTTATTTATAAACTTTATAGGGTAGCCATTCTCCCTCATTACTGATTTTTGGCAAATGTAATATAAACGCCAATGTATTATAAGTATTAAATGGTTAATTACTTCTGACAGAAATAAACTGTTTAAGTGATAATTTATTTTACGGAAGAAAATTTCTTAACGATACTGTCACTTTTTTAAAGTCGGCGTATACCATCCAAGCACTTTTATATCGTAACCATTTTATTCAGTGCTTAGTTAAATTTGACAATTGTTGGAGATGGAGGAAAAATATATGAAAGTAGGCGCACCTGTACCTAATTTTCCATCTGTAATAGGAAAAATTTGTGCTAATTCTTCCCAATTCTGAATTCTGAACGAAATATTAAAAAGTCTTGTGTCGTTTAGATTGATGATTGCTAAAATTATGCACTAATAGTTTGAGTGTATGAAAGGATATAACTAACTTTCTAGAATTTATAAACACTTCGCGACAACACGTTTACAAATAGAAATGAGTACAACCTTCGAGTGTTTAAAAGCTTGCAGATATTTATTTCTGACTAAGTGTTCATTCAAGTGAAAAATTCCTTTGTTAAAAGAAAGCGAATTAAATTATCATAGAGAAGCTATTCTTGTTTGTATATCACATATTCCATAGAGATTTCGACTTTGTAAATATTCATAGTTAAATTAATAGACTAGAATTTCTTTGTAATGTACTTTATAACATCAATCAGGATTTAATTAAAGTGCTATACTTAGATAATAAATAATTCGTTCTGTAATAAAGTTAAAATGTCGGAACTAGTGAAGCTTGGGATATTCATATAGTTCTTTTCTCAACTCATCAGGTGAATGTATCTAAATCCCAGTAATGATGCATACATTGGGACTCAAACCAAGTACATTTCTCTCCAAATGCCAATATGTTATCGGATGAGCTACTGAGTCAACTATTGTGTCCAGCCGGAATGAAGTTATATACCAAATGGTTTGAATCTTCCTGTGCATCATAATTGAAATGATGAACGGTATACAATGATACCATTAAATCTAGCTAAAATTTTAAAGGTTACCATATATAAGTGGCTGACAGTGAATAAAGTGACGTGAATGTTATCATTTAATCGTGATAAAGAGCAATGTCCAATCAAATTAGTTTGCCCTATTTGACACTCAATAAATGAATCTTTTTGTATTCAGTTAAACTTTGAGAGACTCTTGAATGGCATACATTCAATTTTAATTTATTTCGTACATATTTTTGTTATCGGACTACTGTACTATAAACGATTTACTCATAGTCCACAGCATTACGTTTACAAGGAGGTAAGTATCTATATAGCTAACTAATTTCTGCAAAAGAAATTTTTATCAGGACAACATTTCTGATATTTTCCGAAACTAATGAGTGGTGAAGTACTGACTAAAAAAAACATTCAAGTTTCGATTTATATTTTTAAGAACATCACTGTCTTTTAAATGAAGGTCATATTTGCTTACCTTCCATGACATAAATACGGAACTTGATATCTGATCCGCAATGCAAATTAAGACTTTTTATTTAATTAAATTGAAAAGAGCATGCATATACAAGTAAAATATAAAAAAAACTGATTGTTGACTGAGATAAGAGAAAAAACAGTTTCTTTTTTTCTAAAATGAAAGTAAACTAACTGATGGGAATCTAATTTTATTTGTGCTTAATAACCAAGGCAGGACAATTTCTTTTCTCTAAAGTCATTTTCTTTGTTCGCTTTATTTTCATAATTGACCCAGATCGAAATCATTCTGTCTTTGAGTATGTGTGTGTGTGTGTCAGTGCATCAATCAGAAACGCATCTCGTATTACGTAGATAAACAAAAATTTATCTTGCCTCAGGTGAAAATTGTGGCTTGTCCTAATATCTGTTTTTCCATATTTTAAAAAATGACCTTCACTTCCTTAGCATAAGAAATGTTATGTCGCTAGGATTTTGAGAGTTTCGTGAGCGTACGCTATGTCTGATACTTGTACCTCGGACGTATACCGCGACTTGTTCACTTCCCAGCCAGCAGCTATTACAAAAGACTAAGCTAGTAGAAAGATTGTATTGTGCAGCAAAAGTGAGACGAGAGAATAGTCAATAGTAAACCAGCAAACCAGTGAATTTGTATTTTCAAATACATCGATTTTTTTATATTAATCAATTTACAATGATTATTCATTAAGTGAAATCAATAACATTTAACTAATACAATCAAATACTGTCAACTGTGTTTTTAGGGATTATGAATCCCTAACACCTCCCCTTTTTGAAAAATAAGATAATGACGGTGCTCCGTGCATTCGTTTGATTCTGAGTGCGGTTTGTACAAAAATCACGTAAATAACTACTATCTACCACTGCTCTCCTCCTCCACGGAATGTTGTGGGATCCTTGCGTAGTAACAGGAACAACATTTCATTGTATTGGACATGCATGGTCTTTAAGCAGGTATTGATATAATTCATTTGAATTGGGGAGTCACGGATTTGATCACATCTGGAGCGTACCTTGACAACAGTGACAGTTCTTCTAGGACTTATGCATCTCTTTGCTGAACACTGTGGCTTCTTGGGCTGAATAGACGGTCTAGGTACACTTCTCAAACTGACTTCCTGACTCGGACTGGTGGTTGTGCTGTGCACACGTCTATTAGGAGAAGTACTTTCTAATCCTGTGGATAACGGTGAAATTTCGGTTATCTCATCACCCAGGTGTTCCACCTTTGGACTGACCCTGGCAGAAGTCTCCAGTTCTCCATCTTGTTTCACTGGAGAAGTGATACTATGCACGCTGGGGAGAGATGCTTCTGTTTCATCTGCTGTCTGGGTTTCGGAGTCAATTGCGGATGTGGGCTGAAGTTGTGATTCGTCTACTGACTGTAAGCTAGTGCTGCTGATCTGAATACCCGTTTGTTCCAGCGCTAAATCAATTAATCGCTGGTTTGCAATTAGAAGCTGATGCAGCAACATGGTCGTACGCTCACTTAAAATCAGCATGCTGAAATATTGACTCAGCTAGCTGCAAAAGTGATGCAAGGTCAATAATTAGCTTGTGATGCTGATTGGTCCTTGATGAGACGAAATTACGGACCGATGACCTTAAGAACGCTGAGTTTGCTCTGATACGTTGATTTTCAACCCGTCGCCAACTGTTATGATGCGCGAAATTTGCAGTTGGTTTTCACCCCGTCGCCAATTGTTGTGTCGCTAGTATTTTGAGGGTTTCGTGAGCGTACGCTATGTCTGATACTTGTACCTCGGACGTATACCGCGACTTGTTCACTTCCCAGCCAGCAGCTATTACAAAAGACTAAGCTAGTAGAAAGATTGTATTGTGCAGCAAAAGTGAGACGAGAGAATAGTCAATAGTAAACCAGCAAACCAGTGAATTTGTATTTTCAAATACATCGATTTTTTTATATTAATCAATTTACAATGATTATTCATTAAGTGAAATCAATAACATTTAACTAATACAATCAAATACTGTCAACTGTGTTTTTAGGGATTATGAATCCCTAACAAGAAAAATAACTTTAATTTCGTAATTTGCGCTTAACTGATGAGAAAAGGTAAATATTTACTATCTTTTCCATTACCTGTTGAAGTTGTAATGATGCATACAAGTAATAACTAGAATCAGTAGATTAACAATAAACAAAATCTATGAATACTGAATAGATTACTGGTGGATTTCTTTAGTTGTCAAATTCATGAAATACTAAACGAATATTTATAGATTAGTTTACATGAAGTATATTACCAATAATGTATGTAACGAGCCATTACGTTACATTGAAAAATCTTGACCACTGCACTAGTTAAGTAAAGCGAAAGTAAAAATTAGAAATCAATTAATTTCAACATACCTGCAGGTACCTTGAATTCATCATAGATTGATGTTGTCAAAGCTCTATTAAAAACCAGAAAACACTGGTACCCTGCCAACATCAATCTGTGACGAATTCATTCAATTAAAACTTAATACCACTATCCACAAACCACCTCAATTTAATAGGTATTGTAGCTTATACTAGTTAATTTTTGACTGAGTTACAGGAGAATTATCAATACTCATTTTTTATTAACATATTGACTGTTCAATCAATTTTGATGTATGAAACAATATCGACGTCAACTAACTAATCCATTTGCTGTACAGGTTTAGTTATTTAACAATACCCAGTTCAAATGCTAATAAATGGTTAATTTCATAGCTCTTATAGGTGAATTATAGCGCAGTTCATTGTAAATAAAGCATTCTGACAAATCTCTAATTCATATGAATAAACGTGGCTCATAATTAAAAGAAATGATAGTGGCTTCAAGAATCCAGTCCATGGCATCCTTTAATTACTTAACAGTACTTTACCGTAATAATATGGGCTCCACAAAATTCTTAACTAACCACTACCTATGATTTATTTGTTTCATATATAGTATAACAACTAAGTGGTTCAAAATAATCAAATTAAATTTATCATATTGTAAATTTTCATTATAGTATAATACTGTCATACATTGTATGAATTTAGTTGGGTAGTCAACAGCGAGTACGGAAAGTTTAACATTATTAAGATAAATGATTATGTAGTGTATTTTCGAAGTCGAGTTTAAGAATGTTCAAAGTCATTCGGAGTTTCAGTTGACAATGATGATTAGAGCATCTTGAAAAAGTCCTGGCCGCCATATTTTAAACTTCAACTGAACTTTTACTATAACGCTAAAATTTGAACAATAAGTTTTTTCATGCATCTTTCTAAAGACGATAGCGTTGGATGTCATCTCTGTCGACATACTTACTGTTACAGCCGAACAATATCATTACTGACTTACGATTTTAGATGACAATACTACTGATTTTGTGGTATTCATATTTCATATCACAAATATTAGTTCAATTAATTTATGTGCTTCGCCTATTCAGAAGAACAAAAGTTAACATAATAAATTGAATCTTATCTTTTATACAGTGTGGATTTATTTTTGTCGAACCGTTGCTGTTTTATTGAGGAATATTTAAATTGTTCATATTACAGTAACCTATCCTACTGATCAGATTACAAAACCCACTGAAATCTTCCATATATTCATGTGCCTATTCAGTGTTCTACATTCATATACTCTGAGATGATATTACTAAGAAATAGTAGAGAAGATATGTAGTTCAGCAGGTTGGTTTTGGTTATACTGCTTTATCTAAGCTGGACCATTGAATTTAGGAGTTTTTATTATCATCCTGGAGGACTTCATCCGCACAAGCATCTGATAGAAGCTCTTATGATGTAGTCTAGAATTACGATGGAATCTCCACAGTTAAAACATTCAGCTGAGCGAAACTAATATGACCAGTATAATGTTATTGATGCTAGTACAGTGTATGCATCTGAAGTGTTGCGTATTTCGTAAATTAGTTAATTATAATTAAATTAAACATAATAAGTCAACAATGTCTAGTATTAAGTCTCAGTTACAATTTTTGTCTTAAAAGAAAATTATTTTGTTTCTATGATTACTCTTCCATAGAAATCGCTTATTCATGTTTCATTTTCTTGTCTTTAAATAATGTTTCTTACTTCATGAAATATAATTTCGTGTAGGCAAGTAAACAACAATTAAAAATTATGAGAAAACCTTGAATTTCTGTATATTCATTAAATGTACATCAAATGTACACTCTATCGCAGATACACAGTGGTACATATGTAAATGCCTAATAAATGAATATGTACATGTATGTATATATATATTAACTTTTTAATAAAAAGAAACTGAATACAATGAAATACATGAATTAGTTAACATGTAGACTTGGATAGTTTCGTCTGTTTAGAATGAACATACCAGTGAAGTATAGATGCACACAGATACACACACGTATAGCAAAAAATATCATCACTTATGTTATACTCCGACATATTTCTCTAAAAATAATCTTCTTTTCCATTCCAACAACATAAAACTTTATTTACTTAGTATGCTTTTTCCTTATGTTTGTTTGGTTCTGTTGTTTTACTTTTAAAAGACTAAATGCTATCAGTATGAACTTGTTGTGTGCGTATATCGTAATGTTTTTTTTTTTCAATTTAAACTAAAATTACTACTAAATAGACATTGAATATACATATAAGTACATTTTGACATTAGATTGTAGTTAACTATTATATTTTACAGGATGGTATTTCACTTTAGTCATATTGTTAAAATATAATTGAATTTTGAATAAAAGGATTGTACAAGATGGTATATAACAAAAGTAACAACGAATTGCCCAAACTTTATTATTTATAACTATACATGTATGCAAACATGATGTTAATAAGTTAGATTATTCATTATGTGATAAACAATGATTGTTATACACTCAATGCAGAAGTTTTAAATGTTCCAGATACTCTTGGTGGTAATTATTATAGTTTTCTCCTATAGAAACACATTTTCACGACGAACGACATGCGTAAACGTATGTCTTGGGTATGTATGTTACCTTGAAGTCCTGGTTGCGCTTGTATTTCATGATGAGTTAGTTGCGTTAAACAGGTTTGATCAACCCTTCCTTCAGGTCCTGCCGTGAATGGAAGGTTGGTTAGAGAGTAATAAGAAGTTAAGCAACAAGCATAAGGTTCGAGGGTGGTGCCATATAGTCGACTGTAAAGGAGTGTGGTGGCGGTAAGTCATTTCCAGCAGACGGCTGGGATCGCAATGATGTTGCCCTCTCATAACAGCAGGATAGGATTCGAAAAGATCTGTCCTAATTATGTCCGCTGCACATCAATTCATGAACTTTTGCCAATGTTGGAAAGACCTTTGAAATGGTGAAGTTATTCTATCTAAAACTACTTATAAGCTCTGCATGGCCAACCTTAAACAGTTGACTCTATGACTGCTGCCACACTTTTAGGTAATCGAAATTACCTTTAATCCAGCTTTCTTCTCAAGTACTTTAAGAAAAAGGACCATTACATGGTGTGGGAAACTATGGGAGTTCCAGCAGCTTTCATCCGTCTAACAGCACTCGAATCACCTTATTTACAATCAAACCTATTATTTTCTTAATATTTCCTAAGCTTTCACTCTATAGCTTCATCTCTCTCAGTTACACAAGTGCCACTAGTGTTAGTGATTCGAGTTCAAGAAGTGTGTCACAGGTTTCCTGAAATCACGCTTTATACTCCATGCTAGAGCTTTAAGTATGCAAATAGTATTTTAAGTCCGTCATCTGGCCTTATTAACTAAAATCCTAGAATTTCATGCCACTTTGTCTCCAAAACACGTATACACACTTCATGTTACCTAGCTAATTTACAGGGCTGATGTGATTTACCTTCCGTTTATCTGGTGAATTAACATCAAATTCTGATCGTCTCACCAATGTAGGAATAACACTAAATACTAGCGTAAAACAAACACTCCTTAAATGAGTCCCTATCAGCAGTTGGTTAAATGCTTCTCAATTAAATGTTACAATAGGAGATCAAAGGGACACATTTTGTTGCCTGTTTGTCGTTTCTACCCACGATACCACTGGTTAAAGGCCGGATAAAGTGAAAGATATATCATACGGAAATATTTATGTACTCTTTTAGGTACTCACAGAACCTGGTTTAAATGCTTCTGCTGGTAGTCTAGACAGCTCCCGTAGTTACTCAGGTAGGTATTCTAGTGCTCCATCTCAACAAACAGATAATGATGGCTGTCCGCTACAGCTATGATCGGACAACTTGTTACCTTTAGTATGTAACAGCTTTAAGATTATAGAAGGATATCCTATAATATGAAGACCCATGCACAGACTCCATAATGTACTCAAATAGGCTACGTCGCCAGCACTTGTGGTTTCGCAGACTCGACAGAAGACTGACACCTGTGCTAAAATAATGCTTAGATTTCAAATTTTCTCTAATTCTAGCAAGCATCTGTTTATATATTGCCGAATGCGGAAAATTTGTAACCTTAAGACCTATTAAAGTTCATTTCAGAAATAACAAATCCATGAGTAAACTTCAAGAACAACTGGAGATGCAGTTAGACAATTATGAAAATGAACCTTACTTCGATGAAATTTGGCATAATACCTAAACAGCTTTGGAAACAGTGGTAACTCTTATTAGTAACATGGACTAAAAAGTTATGAAAAATCAGTGAATTCCATCAGCACCTGTTAAGTTGACGTACTCACATAAACTCTTCTCGACAGGCTTCAAGCATAATAATAACCGAATACAACTTCGATTTAGACTAACAAAATAGTCTACAAAAGATCTCAGGCAGTGGCAGCCAACGTAAGCAAAGGAAATGAAAAAGGCAACGGTGATAGTTAACCCTGGACAGTTTTTCAGATCTATTAAAAAAACTGAAATTAAAGTTAACTGTTAATGTTAATGAAAACGATGGGACCTTTATCTGCTCTCAGCCTAGATGTTTGGAATAATGTTAGGAACCTCCCGAAATGTTATTCAGTTAGCCTCCAAGCAATCTGAGGGAGAGATCGACATAGGTTCACTATCGCATATCTGGATTGAAGAGGCTACGGGTAGTGTGGAGCAAGGAAGAGCAACAAAACCGGGTGAATTAACACCAGAGATCTTTGAAGGTTATGATCCAGTTTTAACACTTAAGTTGAATAATAATTTAATTAAACTTTGAGAGCTGGACGTATCTTCATTTGATTGATCTTGATCGTTGATTATCCATAATGTAAGGAAATGCCCAAATCCTAACCTATTAACTACAAACGAGTCAGTTTGATCAATATGACGTGTTAAATATTAGCCTCAATAAATATCGGTTACTTAACTCAGGCTCGTAAACTCTAAGTTTAAGAAAATTAGGTTGGTTTCGAATCTGGTAGTGGATGTACTAATCAACAATTCACTCTTCATTTGGTTCATGAATACGTGTCGGCATCCGGAAGTGGTGAAACTTCTCGAACTGAAAGCGTTATTCAGAAGTTCAGAGGTTCTATTATAATCTGTCGTTGGATGTAGTACATCAAAAGTATGTCGATTTTGTGAAGGCTCTTTACTAGATCACTATTAGTTGAGTCAGAGCTTGTGGCAAACTATCATCTGAACTTGGAACCTCAAGTCTTACCCCTCAGGTCTATCTATATTTTTTAAATATTGCTATTAAGTTACTACTTGAAATGACCCTTTCACAACCTAAATTTCCAGAGTATGATCTAAAACCAGGAGACCTACTTATCAATCTAGAATATGCAGAAGATTTAGCCCTGTTTGAATGAACCACTGACAAATGCAAAAACTTGGGACTGGATTGAGGAGCAGTTCAAGCATGCTTGGAATGTTTTAATAGTCTTGTTAGCACTTAGTATTCTAAACAGTAGTCATGATATAACCTAGTGAGAACTCAGAAGTATAACTGTATTGTAATAACCAGAAATGAAGTCGTAAGCAGTCAGTAACCACCACTCGTCAACCAAGTGGCCAGCAATTTAGGGACAAATAATCAAACAATTAAGCGGAAAAAAGATTTAACTAGGACGGCATCTATGCACATAGGAATACAAATGTCCTAAATATAGATAGACATAAGGGGGTGACAATTGGGCAACTAGTGACAAGTAACGAATATGAAGGTCAGCTTAACACTTCTCAAAATGTAGCAAAGATGATTAGGCAGACATCACACACACACAGGGGACATATTAATTTTAAGACATAGTAACACGTTTATTAAAAACACCAAGAATAAAAGTACACATAAGTCATGTGATTGTCCAAGTTCACCTGAACTAATTATTGGTGATCACCAGAGAAGTGTTACAGTACATTGGCTATTTCACTCATCTTGAAAGTCTCATCAGCACCGATGTGCTGGTGTCTGACGAAATCTATCTGGTCTCAGAAAGGACATTTGATATCACGTATAACACGAGAAAGACATCAATCTGTCAATCAAACTACAAGTGTAGTGCATAACAACCCTCTACATTTTAAAATAAGTTGCAAAACGTAGTCTTTAAGAGTATACGACATTCGTGAATTACTAGTGTTTGATCATTAATGTCTCGTTTAATGGGACCATGATTAAGTAAACCAGACGTTAGACGTCGCGTACCAGGAAAAGATGAAACATGTATTACGTATGCTCAAACACCGCTTATCTTAACGTGTAATGATAACTGAAAAGTGTCCAATCTTTTGTTATTACCATTGATACTAACTTCACTACTTTGGTATTCGTTTTTCTGTGCTAATGGTGTGTTGTGACTGATACCAATACACATATATGTCAGGTTCTACGTTATACGTAATTAAATGATACATTATTTGCAATTTTCCAGTATCAGTAACTGCAATGAAACGATCACTTTCAAGTTCATTAAGAAATTTCTTGTCTATCTAATAATTTCCGGTAAAAATAAAATTCATATCAAGATTTAATGAAACTTCAAGTAAAAGTAGTTGACGGCATAAACGTATGAATTTATAGATGATTAAAATAAATTACCTATTTTGCAAGAAGAATCAATTAATCATTAAAGTAATAGTTGGCCAGTTGATAACATATTTTTAGACTTTTTTATGATTTAATGTGCTTTCATTTTATCCCGGTTTATGGGCAAAAATTTAGGCAGACTGAAATAGGTAAGAATTTAGCTTTGATTATATGGAATGTCGATAAGCTAATCAAATATATTGAGTCGTCAGTGAGTTTCTAAATTATATTTCAAGTGAATTCACTATGGGCATAAATTACTCCATAACATGTCATATGCTTAAAGCTTACAGTTTTATCTTTGATCGACAATACAGTAATGAAGTAACAAAAAGCAAAGTCGAGAAACTTGAGGAGAAAGTGAATTTTGTAAGACTGATCTTTAGAAGTGGTTAAGTTTCGAAGAAGATCAATCAAACATCAGTTGTAAATAGCTCAATTCCTACATCTGGACTAATAGCAGTATACACCATGCACTGCTCAGTAACACATGCTAAACTAGATATGCACCAGACCCATGTCACTTACTGTTCCATTCATCAGTCTACATGTGACTATACAAGTGTATATATTGGAACATAGAAAGGTGGGCGTCCATGTGTTTTGATGAGTATGTCTCGAAAGCCCTTCGTCTCAATGAAAGATGTAATATTCACAATTGAACCACTTGACACCTGTTGAACTACCGAACAATGCAGCTCTACTCTATTAAAATCTTTAAAGGCCATAGTAATTAGGAAGCCATAACATAATCCTTATGTTCATAAACGTGTATACAATTAGCCCTAAAGTATCTTGTTAACAATAGTAACAATGTTTAGTTTTCGTTTTCATATAATGATTATTACTCAATGCTTTTAGTTTAGTTTTTCTTACTTCGTTCATTATCAATATTATTTTGTCATGTTACGTAACATGATTCTAAAATTGTTGCCATAAATGCTAATAAAAACAATCTTCAAATGTTCCCAGTTTTCATTTTAGATAGACCTTTACAATAATGTCAATTATACAAATGATAAATCATCCTTTTAACATTTTGAAACACTATGTGAAACGTAATGCTTCTATTATATACTCACTTGTGTATTCACCGTTGATACCATTACCATTGCAGTATACAGTAGCTTAAAATGCTATCAATTACTTCTTTATTTCGATTATGACATTTATTTGTTCTGTATGGAACTAAATTTAGATTATATAGTTGCTATCTAATTGACAAAATAGTAGAAGTTAGTTATCAGATGTAACATACGTTCTTACTATTTGTAATCTTGAAACACGGAAATACACATTTATCATAAGCGCTTATCTTTAACAGTCCTATCATAGCGTTTATATAGTACTTATTTAAATAAGTCAGTAATCAAATGATATTCCTTGTTACTTATAGTAAAATAAATGTCACTGATAATGATTGAAATATTGAATAGTGTAGATTATTGATTTTATTGATTATTTATAGAACCTAAACATAAGACTTATTTAATCACTAAGCTTAATGAATTGGTCTTTATTGACAAACATTTTGTGCAATTATATTTATTATGACAGAAGGATGAAGACCTAAATAATGGGTGGATTCTGACCAATAGATTTAGCATTCAACTACTAGTCAAAATATGTTGTTGCTTTCCATTTATCTGTATCATTAAATTTAAAACCACTCAATTAGAACTACATAAAAGTTGGACTAATTCACTAATAACTGAACTGTCATGAATAGATTTATCTGTTATGTTTAGAAATTATTTGAAGATAATATTTATGGTTGAAGTAAAATGTAATTCTTAACCAAATATGAAATGCATTTCATTTGCTAACTAGCTGCTTTTTTCAGCTAGTAAATGCACTACATAAATACTTCGCTATCATTAAATAATAATACTACAATTTGCTTTTTACACAAATACGTAGTCATTTCAAGTTTTGTATCCTGACGAGTAACTCTTTAAAACACTCCAAACCTGTAATATACATATCTCTTGTTTACATTTATTCAGTGGTAATTTACTTATCTTACTATGTGAACCATACGAAGAACGCTTCATACGAAATAAGCATCAAGATATTCAACTTAGACGGATGAAATGACTAGTAAAATAGGCGAAAAATTGATTAAATTGAGGTACTTTTATGGAGTTAAGCTATTTGTATTTGTCACAGACTGATGTTAGTTGCGTGCCACTGAAAACCAAAGAGCATTTGACAGACAATATAGACAACTAAACTTAATACCTAACTTCTCAAATCACTTCAATTTAATCATGATAATCAGATGACCAGTGACAAGCTTCAGGATGTCCCTAAAGTTTTAGTGAGAAGTTATGACTGATAGAGTTCGGAAATGCCAGGAGTGAGACAGTTATCACCATTAATAACGGGTTCTCATCACTGTATATTGATTCGTTTAACAACTGTTCTTTAAATGAACTTAATGCAATTAGTTAAAGAACAATAATACTCTATCAAATGTAATCCGTGTGAGTTTGTGGTTTTTCACATTTCCCTATTTCGTTTGCCTAACAAAATTAATTATAACAAGACAATATTTCCACTGGGATATTTATCTTGTTTAGTACTCACAAATTTTCATTCACCATATTCATATGTCTATAAAACAGTATTTATGTGGTATATCAGAGACTAGATTTTCTGCCTAATTATTTATATTATTCAAATTACAAAAAGATAAATAATTAGATAATTGGTATATCAAAATTTTTTGTTTAGTGATTGGAAGTATACATTCAGTATGACTAGTCCATGCCCATTAAATACATTTTTTCAGCTTACATATACAATATTTCCTTCAAGGGAATAATCAATAATCGCCGTGATGATAATGATGATTAAAATTAATAGTCCACCATGGCGATGTAGTACTTAATGATATACTGTAACATGTAACTCCACCTGGAGCTCCACTAGGGTTGCTACCTGTACCAAGCCTGGATAAAGGAGGAGGGTCGGGCATTGGGTTAGTAACCCCATACCGTAAAACAACAACCTTGCTAAAAATCGCCAACCAGTAAAAACCTTTATAACCACTTTAACTCTGCCCATGGTGTTGGGAAGTCTATTATGATGCCTAATTGTGAAAGCCGAGTTTCTTCTGAAGCCACGAGGCCGATTTCCCTTTTGACTTCCAGAGCAACCATTAATATAAGTACATGAAATGTCCTTACGATGTGGGAGACAGGGAGGAGCATGCAAATCGCTGAAGAAATGAAAAGACACAACCTGAAGATAACTAAAATAAGTGAAACCCATTGGTTACAAGCTGTACAGCAAAGATTATCCTCAGGAGAAGTGCATTCATACTCCAGTAATGAAGAAAACACCCCACATACACAAAAAGTAGTACTAATGTTGTCCCAAGAAGCATGGAAGGCTTTTATAGGATGGGAACCTTCCAGACCAAAGATCATCAAAGCAACTTTCAAGACAAAGAAGGAGAGGATTACAATGAATGTCATCCAATGCGATGCACCCACCAGCAATAGCCATGAAGACGATAAAGATCAGTTCTATGCATGGCTACAATCAACGATCGATAAATACTCAGCTAAGGATCTGATTATTCTGATGGGAGACTTCAACGCCAAGGTTGGAATAGACAACACAGGATATGAAGACTTCATTGGATGACATGGACTGGAGAAAGGAACAAAAATGGTGAGAGGTTTGCAAACCCATGTGCCTTCAACAAAATGATTATAGGTTGCACCGTTCTCTCCCACAAACGCATACACAAAACTACATGGGTTTCACCGGACCACATTAAGGGGGAGAACTAAATCAACCACATCTGCATCGATAAGAAGTTTGCAAGGACCATGAAAGACGTAAGAGCAAGGAGAGCAGCTAACATTGCTTCGGATCTTTATCTGGTGGTGGCCAAAATGAAACTGACACTGGAGAAGCACTGGACAACTGGAGCAGCAGTATTACGAAAGTTAAACACAGCTCATCTTCGGAATACTAACAAACGCAACGAATGCAAAATAATTCTCAATGATAAGTCCCAAGTATTTTATGATCTAGTAGAAAAAGGTGAAACTAATATGGAGGACAACTGGAAAAAGATTAATAAAACGATAACTTCAACATGCCAGGAGGTTTTGGGTCGCAAGAAACAACACCATAAATAATGGATTTCTGTTGGTACTCTGGACAAGATCCAAGAACGGAGAAGCAAAGTGGTATCAATTAATAACAGCCGGACAAGAACAGAGAAAGACAAAGCACAGGTAGAATACTCAGAAATTAACAAGTAAGTAAAGAGGAGCATTAGGTCAAATAAACGGAAATATGTTAAGGACCTAGCAATTACGGCGGAAAAAGCTGCAAGTAAAAGAAACATGAGGCACCTATACGATACAACGAAGAAACTAGCTGGAAAATACAGTATGCCAGAGAGCCAATGAAAAACAAGGATAGCGAGCCAATCACTGAAGTGAATGAACAACAAAACAGGTGGGTAGAACACTTCGAAGAAGGCTTAAATAGACCAGCACCACCGAATCCACTAGTCATCGAAGCAGCAGCCACAGATCTCTCTATAAACACCGATACACCAACAGTCGAAGAAATCAAAATAACCATCCAACGAATCAAGAGTGGCAAGTCAGCAGGGCCAGACAACATACCAGCTGAGGCACTGAAGGCAAATATGGAAGCAACTGCAAAGATACTCCACATTCTCTTCAGAAAGGTTTGGGAGGAAGAACAAGTGCCAGCAGACTGGAAAGAAGGGTACCTCATCAAGATTCCTAAGAAAGGAGATCTTCGCAATTACGAGAACTACAGAGGCATCACTCTTCTTTCGATACCAGAAAAAGTCTTCAACAGAGTGTTATTGAACCGAATGAAAGACCCAGTCAACGCCCAATTTTGAGATCAACAGGCCGGATTCCGTAAAGACCGATCGTGTATAGACCAAATCGCAACACTACGGTTCATTTTTGAACAATCAATTGAATAGAATTCACTACTTCACAGCAACTTCCTCGACTACGAAAAAGCATTTGACAGCGTGGACATGAGAGTATTATGGAGCCTTCTATGACATTATGGCGTACGCGAAAAGATCGTCAACATTATACGAAATTCTTACGACGGACTACATTGTAAAATCGTGCATGGAGGTCAGCTCACAGATTCATTAGAAGTCAAGACCAGTGTTAGACGAGGCTGTTCACTCTCACCCTTCCTCTTTCTGTTGGTGGTTGACTGGATTATGAAGGCTGCAACATCTCAAGCCAATCTCGGAATACAGAGGACAACTTCGATGCAACTACGTGACTTGGACTTTGAAGATGATCTAGCTCTCCTATCCCACATACACCAACAAGTGCAGATGAAGACGGACAATGTAGAAGCAGCCTTGGCAATAGTATGCCTCAACATACACAATGGAAAAGCAAGATCCTTCGATACAAAACAACCAACACTAATTCAATTTCACTTGACGGGGAAATCCTGGAAGATTTAGAAAGCTTTACATACTTGGGTGGCATCATCGATAAACAAGGAGGATCTAGTGAAGATGTGAAGGCGCAGATTGGAAAGACAAGAGCAGCATATTTACAAATGAAGAACATCTGAAAATCAAACGAACTGTCAGTCAACATTAAAGTCAAAATTTTCGATACAAATGTGAAGACAGTTCTGTTGTATGGAGCTGACACTTGGAGAACTGCTAAAAGCATTATTCAAAAGACACAAGTATTTATAAACAACTATCTGCGTAAGATACTTCGGATCCATTGACCAGATACCATCAACAATAACCTTCTATGGCAGAGAACAAATCAACTTCCAGTAGAGGAAGAAAGTAGGAAAACACGCTGGAGGTGGATAGGACACACACTGCGGAAATCACCAAATTGTGTCACAAGACAAGTATTAAAATGGAATCCTGAAGGTTAAAGGAAAAGAGAATGACCCAAGAACACACTGTGTCGGGAATTGGAGACAGATATGAAGAGAATGAAGAGCACTTGGGAAGAGCTTAAAAGGAAAGCTCAGGACAGAGTGGGCTGCAGAACGCTGGTTGGCAGCCTATGATTCACATTGGTAACAGGCATCAATTGATTGATTGATATTGTAATATGTGATATCTAAGCTAATGTTCCCTAAGTAAACCATGCTTATAATAATTCATGACTTGTTTATAGCGAAAAAATCACAATGACGTAACTTAGTAACATTTCTCTTAACATGTTTCCAATTTCTACTTCTGAAATAATTATTATTGTATGTCTGTATCCACTTTCGCTAGTAGTTTAATCGAGTTTATTTTCAGGTAGAAATCAATGTTCCTTTATTTTTTGTTAAGAACACATTACATTAACTAGATACAATTTTATTTGGTATTTATTATTTTTGCTTAAACTAACTACAATTATGTTTGCATATCCTTTTAAAAATTATCGAAGCAAATTGAATATTTATTTCTGGTTATATCTAGTGAATAATGAATAAATAATTATAAAATTTGTTGTAACTGGCGGTGTTTTTATTCCCATTCACTAGACTCGATTTATGTTTTCATTGAATTTGTAATTCCGTCTTTTCCCCTACCCCCGTTCTACCTTCAATATACATATACACGTACATAGAACCATATACACATACAGAGAGAAAACGTTTACTATCTTACGTTCATTTTATTGACAATCATTGTCATTCTAATGAATATTTATTTCTGAATTTCATTAAGTTAAAATAAACTTTTGTAATAAACATAAAAAAAACAATTGATACATTTAGAACACGCAAGATTTGAACAATATACAATCTTTCATATACTACAATCATTTTCATTATCAATGATGAATGATTCTATAGATTCACTTGTAATTCACTAATATCATCTCATTAAGTTTACACAATAATTAAATGACAAAAAAAAGAGAAGGATGTATAGATTGTTGTAGAATTTACAGTTAACAAGTAACTTACATTCATAAATCAATGTCTGAGTTGAACTAGGTGAAATGAAATTAATAAATGCATATTTCAAGAAAATGAATAACATTAAATGACTTTCACATATACCATTACATGAACCTTTTCGGCGATACACTAACAAATTCCCTTTGTTCTTAAAGATTACAAAAAGAACTTCATTTCAGAAAATTCAATTTACCAGTTCATATTGTCAAAGTAGTAGTTATTGTAGATGGTGAAAATAATTTTTATTGCAAATTTTCTTAATACGTTGTTAAGACAGTATTAGGATATCTCGTATTAGGAAAAACTAATTCTCTTCCGAATATTATTCAAATTAGTGCACTACATTGGAACTTAATTGAAATCGAATTAGAATTTACAATGATAAGAAAGTAAGAGAGAAAGGTAACTCTTATCTAATTATGTATCTTGAATACATAGTTACGATTTCTGCATCAACTATACAAGAAAATTAAAACGTTTGTAATTACTAACAGAAATTTTTACATAATCTATGTTAGCATATTTAGATGAAATCATTCACAACTTTACTCTTATTAGTAGTAAAGTAAATTCAGTCTCAGATATAAATCATTAGAGGTGACGTGAAACTCTTCATTTACATTTTATAGAATACTGCTTCATTTTACAGGAAGTAACCATAATGTTTATCATTTTAACTCTAAAAATTAAACACCTCCATACTAAGTCTAAGCAATAATCTTGAGTGCTATACAAACAATACAAAGTGACCTCCAATATAAGATGGACATGTCAAAACAACACAAATGATTTACATTATCTACTTCCTGATTCGCTTAAAATAAACCAATCACAATTGTTAGATTTCTTGTTTCTTATTTGTTCTTAAAAATGAACTATTAATCAGATCAAATTTGATAAGTGCGCTAATTTCATTTTTATGTTGAATACTATTCGAAGAGCATGTCTGTGAAATGATTCATACATAGTTTTGAACTATGATCTGTAGCTTTAGTTTCTGACAATTTATGGATTTGTGGAATATATATTTAATTGAATGATATACGTGGATAACTAATTGCCATTATTGTTTATTTAATTCTATTAAATTTGTGAATACATGGGCTATGCCTGGTCGGATTATTCAAAGTAAAGAGTTAAAAATAAATCAGTTCCGGAAAAATAACTGCAAACATCCAACGAAATCAGATGTCAATGGTAATAACAACAAATATACAGCTCCGACAGGTAAACATTTTGGTTATATTGTTTTGGTGCTACACTCCATCATTTGTTCGTTGATTCACTTACATCAGTTGTATACTTTCCCTTTAGTTGTAGAATATTCATGTTTACAACATATTTTAGTGTGACCCTTGTTGACAGACGAATGTCAAAATTGTTTCACCTCAGTTTAATATTATTTGTTATTGCTCTATAGAAATGCGGACTATATACTCGATTTTGTGTGAATGTACTATAAACCATTATGTTACCTGAGTGAGACATTTAGATTACTTACATTCGTTACAGTATAGTTAAAATGTAAACATACAACGTATTGTACTATATCTCACTCCGGAAATTTATCACCCCAATAGGTCAGTTTATAAAGCTCAGTGGTGGAGATACTGACAATGTAATGTGTTAAGAAAATAACACCAGGTCATTGACACTAATTACCAGTATTGATGAGATGCTCGTTTGACTTAAACGTGATGGATATAGAGCTACTGATCACTTCATAAAGTAAAATTTATTATAGAAATGTAATGTGAAGACCCTTGATCTCACAACAAATGGCCTCCAAGTTTTATCAAGCAGAATCCATCACTTCCTAAGTGTTCTGTCAGGAATTAGTTTCATTTATTTATAAGTGTTTCCTGGATTTGTTGGGAGCATTCACTTCGTCCCTTTCCTAAAACGAATTAGGTCAAGAAACGAATAATAATTCATATCCGAACAAGTGAAAGCCTGTAGCTTTGCTTATATATCCTGTCTGTCCCTATGAACCGATTAGTTCAACTTTTACTAATAGAAATATAGTTTCTGACATCAAGAGTTAAATGGTATCATTAGCCTATAATCTATATAAATGTGATCATAGTCATTGAAGATCCTCTTAAAGTGGGGATTAGGCTTACTAATTCCTATTTTGAGTAGCAAAATTATGCAAATAACTTTCTGATTAACTGTACTGTACATTATTTTAATTCACGTTTATCATTTTAATTGTCTGGTGTATTTTCCGGACTGACTGTCGAAAAACAACCTTTACTGTGAGTAAACGAAGTAGCGTATTAATTATTAAATTTATAATATTGATTGCTAGTTCTCTATATGACACAAGTGTCAATCAATGCTGGTCGAGCCTTCTGACAGATGGACATACATGCATTTTAATGATTATGGTACATGTATGTGTATTGGTAGGAGACAAGTTTGTTTAAACAGTATCTAATAATAACAGTATATAATTTATGTTATCATTGGTCTGAACTACTAAGTATGACGACTGAATAACATTTCACCTAATTTGACGTATGGCCAACATAGTGTATTGACTAATTCAAATTGTTTTCAGATAGTTGTCTCATCATCAAACAAACAATATATGGGTTTTGAAAAAAAAATATATTGATTGATTGTTTAACTAGACATTTGTTTCTAAATAAACTAGTGATAAAAATGAGTGATTGATTCAATCGATATTGTTTATCAGCTAGATTATGTTCAAGCTTGAATGCTTTAGAAATATAAACAATAAGCAATAGCAGAGGTATTTTTTTTACCTGCTAATAGTCCTGGCCATATAATTTTGTCATCCACCTTCGGTTACGATAGATTATCTTGTTCATACTAAAACAAATATGATAGGTTAAAGTTCTTTTGTTTGTTTCTACTTCATCTCGAAAATGTGTACATTTCTACATAGATTTTGCAAGTTTTTATTTATCTGAGTAGCATGTTATCATCCCTTTCCAAAATCGAATTCTAGAGATTTCGTTTCACATAGTTGACACATACTGTTGAACCATGAAGTCAAACCTACTGTTTGATCCAACCTAACCCATTACAAGGTGAAAACCTACAGTATCATCTCTATTGAATATTAACAGGTTCTAGAAGTGGTAGGATTCGTTCGTAGCATGTTGTTTGTGAATGTGTTGGTTAAAGTAAATATTGAATCCGATATTTATCTTGAATATCCCGTTATTTTTTATGCAATTGATTAAAGGATGAGGTATCAGAATATTTCCCATGATAAGTTAGTCACGAAATCTAATTAGTTCATTTTGACAAGGTTTGAGTATGTGGTGATATTTTTGTCTTCAGAGATTCGATCTTAATTATCACCTTGAGAAACATCAACTAAGACTTCTAACGGGAAATTTGGAAAGTAAGCTGAAATATAGTGGATTTGAAATGGTTCCTACTTAGTCAATATATAGTTTTATTGAACATATGAGTTAAATCGTGATCCGAGCTCAAAATTGTTTGAGAGAAGTTTATTCTCCTGGTGTCATAAAGTTTGTTGATAGTAAATCATCAGTAGTTAGGATATATCTTTTTGCCGAAAACCTTTATCTGTATTTTTTTTCAATCATGTATACATTAGTGGGAAATCTAGAACAACATCCAAGAATTATTTCTCAGGCTCCAACGATTCTTTACAGACACTCTATGATGACTGCATATACGAACAGTTACATTGTAGGACTTTCACATCTGACTTCAGCCAGTTATGATTAACCTTAGCCTTCTAAACGTATAAGGTAGACATACTTTTGAATATACTGTACTTCAAGTATCCCTCTGTTTTTTTTATCGAATAATTGGTTAGTTCTGAATCATACTTTTCAGTTATGCAGTATAATTTTAAAGCATTCAGAATAATTTAGAGATATCCGATGTATTCATTTTTCTTCATAATGACTACAACTTTTCAGCTTATTCATCATACTTGTTTACCAGACTAACTCTTTTTTGTTTGTTTTTTATCTGATGTTTGCCTTTTTGACCTAAGACCTCGTACCTTCTACATATTATCAGGTTACAGTTGATAAATGAGGTTTTTCTTTATACTGTGTATAATTTGCTCTTTTCAGTGATTTTGCAAAAGGAGTTATCCCTACTTCAGTTTTTACAATTAATACACATAGAAAATAAATTAATCTGGGTATTGTAGTGTCATCATTATACTAGTGCATTTGCACTTTCAGCCTAGAAACCTATATACGTTGTTACAAGATGATTAAAGATCACCCGCAGTGCATATGACCCTGATTTATGTCTGAATATTTTTGCTAGCTTGTCAGCGTTGTCTTATTCCAATACCTGCCCACCTGTTTGTTTCAGGTCAGATTATAAGTATTACGATAAGACTAGCTTGTCTGACATGTGATAATTATACCATTAGAAAATTAAATACTATACGTATATGAATTTATATGTTTAGTTACTCGCTCACTTGGTTGCTAACTTAACAGAATAGAGTGCATTCAAACTGTGAGTATCCTTTCTTTTTTCAGCTAGCAGTATCTTAGTAATTAATGACCGACCGAATCACCTCTTTTTATTACACTGAAGATTATAAACCCTAGTCGGTAAGCAACTTCTGGGTTTTAATATAATCATCATCGTTCGTTTCACATCCAACATTGGTTTCTGACAGTTTTTACTTCCACATTCCTCATCAGGATCTGAAGAAGCAGAATAAATTAAACCACAAACTTGAATAAATGCAACTGTCTACCTACACATTTAGTCAAAGCACAAAGCATATCTAGTTAACGTACTTCATGATGCCATCCTACAAATTTCCAAATTTATAGATTTGTTTTACCACCATTTTCTGATTTTGTTACCTGAATTTTTCCACTCTCCTTTGGAACGGATCAAATCTGCCTAACTTTCATGTAGTGACTAATTATAAATGTGAAAATTCACCATTTTAACCTCTTTCCTAAATTTATTGGTACTGCTAAACATCTTTAACTGGTATATTATCAACAAAATAGATGTAGTTTAGCGAGCAATCATTTAATTTTGAGGGCCATTTAAACGTTGTACATCTGCTTATGTATGTCAAATGTTTGAAATATTCGGTGTCGATTGTTCGATAATGTAAAAATTATTCTTTCCTAATAAAACTAAAGCAACTAAATCTCTGGTTACATACTCTCATAACATGATTATGCCGCAGAGACTACTCTGAAGTGGCTAGAACAAGTGTTACGTATGTTAAACTATCGCCTACCTTGGTGCATAACGTTGACTAGAGAAACAGTAAGTTTGGATAAAATGCAGGCTTTGAAACCGGAATTGAATATCAGTCCATGAATTCATCGGCTGTTAGACTGAGCAATATTGGTAGATGCGATTGACCTAGTTGTGATCCGCGACCAGTGTTTGGAGAAGTCTGAGGATAGAACTCACAAACAATTACAGTAGCGTTGATGCATTTATTCCTTTTTTCCCTCTTCGTTTTGGGCTTCAATAGTATTTTATTTGTCCTAAACCTTATATTGATTGTAAGTGATTGATATTCGACACATATTCAAATCATTTTAAAACTTCCATCATTGTTTGACAAACAAGCTCATTAAAATTTCAGACTGATGATATGACAAAAATTTCTAATAAATGACTACACTGAATCTTTTCTGTTAAATTAAAATCCAAACAATCTAAAACAGTCATTTTCTGTAGACTGGGTTAAAAGGCGTAAATTACTACTATCTGTAGTACTCGGTAGTTAAAATGATGATCAGTATTGATTAATATTTTAGTGTCGCAGTTCAAATAATAAATTACTGAGTTGGTAATCCAAGTGTAGTTTGTTTTAGTCTGCTTACAATCCAAAGTTTTCTTCACTTTCAATCTACTTTCTAGTATAGTCCCTTACATATTTTATGCCTTGTATTTAAAAATTACCTAGTAAAGCCAAGTGAATCGAAATTTATTTGACTTTGTGGTAGAAATTTACTATCTCCAGCTATTATTTAGCTGATTGTTTACTTTTTTGTGCGGTACTTTTTATTAGTTATAAAACTCTTTGGTTCTGTGGTTAGTATAGCTTTTATGAACGAGAGAATCAATGTAAACGTTAACTAATGAAATTTGAGAGTAGAATAAATAGGACCTGTCAGTAACTCGTCACTTTTTTTTCAATTTTATTTGTTTAGGCAAATATTTGCTTGTAAAATTTTTGTTTCTAACCATTGATATAAACGTGTGGGTTTTTCTTTGTGAACAAATACTTTATTATCTAGTAGTTGTTTTCTCGTTATTTTACTTTCCTTTTGCATAAAAATATATTTGTACTTTTATCATAGTTTACACAAAATACCTCAAATGAAATTAGATACTCTTCGTTCTGATTGTAATCACGCTCATATTTTTGTTTGGCATGTATATGCTGTTTTAAGTTTAGTTTCTATAAATTAGAGTTTTTAAAATCTATGCATGGATAGTTTTCATCAGATTAATGTTCCTATATGAAGTAAAGTTAATATTTAAGGCATTTCATTTTAATCTGTAGTAAATGAGGTGGCAGCATTATCACATACAAACGTAAAACTTCACAGTGTTCATTAATTACAATTTGTCACATCTCAGCAGCGCACAAAAATGATAAGTGAGGGAATTGTAATACATAAATCATGCACTAAGTGGATAAAGGAGAATGAATGTACAGTGAAATATTTAAGAAGTGGAAGTGAATAAGTGATTACATTTGTACCAATAATCGATGCTAGTTACATCATTTCAATATTCTTTAAACAATTATCATTCTCCTATTGTACTGAAGCTTCGATCCAATCTATAACACCTTGAATATTATCCATACTCACCAACACTTTCATTAAGGAAAAAATTAATTCCAAGTTATATAAAATGGTCTCGTCTAATTACTCTCACTTTATACGAGTTTACAATGTTATAGTTTGACTTCTTTTATTCAGAATCATAATTAGTCTTCATAAATTTTAGTTCTTTATAGAGAAGTATGTTTACAGACTGATCGATTATTCTTCTCATTCTGTCTACAAATAGTATACTTGAATTTTTCGGTATCATATAATCAGTCTAATGTATTGTTTGATAATTTATGTTGTAAACGATCTATATTCCTATGTCAGACGTAAAAGCAACTCGTAGACTGTACTGTTTTATTAACTCGACAATAGTAGATGATAGACAACATATCTGTATTGTTGATCGTTTGGTGCACATGTTATTTCCTTCATTTCGCATGCACATTTATAATGCTAGTCTTTTCTCTTTTACTTATTGACCTATGAATCATATGTCTAGTTGTTCTTTTAAGGAATATTTTTATCAATTATCGGATTGAAATTAAAATTAATTAATGTTCAAGAATCGTGTCTGGCAGGAAGTTAGTTATTTGTCTATATTATCACTGTATCCTACGTCTTAGACTACTTAACTACATCAGTAGAGGACAACAGTTGCCCAGTTATCCGGATATTTATCTATCAACAATTATGTTTTATAGTCGGTCTAAACTTTACTTAGTTTTATACGTTATAACAGCTTAATTCACTACTCGTAATTTATGGATGGTAAAACTTGCTTTACAAATAATATTCACATACGATTATCATGTAGCTCAAAAATAAACCAGTCATAGGTTGATACAGTTGATTGCAATCATGTTGCTTGTGATGACCGATTTAATATTCTCAGGTCGTCAGACTACTTACATGGGGGTTTGTATCGTTGATCAAGAAAATCCATTTGTGTTTTTATCATTATACATAAAATTATGTACGTTTATTTAACCATGTCGTTTCGTTAAACGTTGCCACTATTATTGGCATTTCTTGCCAATTTACAAATTCAATCAAAAGTTTATTAGCTTATGTAATCATGCTCTAAGTTTCGTGATACATATATTTTTCTATACTATTATTATTAATATCTACGAAAACTGCTAACTGCGTTGTGTGTCACAGACTGAACTTGGTTATGTCGGTGCTAGTGAAAACGCGAAAACACTAAACTTCTGTTTCATGTCACTATGGGACTCCTCAGTAGTGCTTACCTTCGTCTCTATCGATGTTTAACCGAGATTAATCCATGATAAACAGAAAAACTAAGTACCAGTCTTCACATAATCCACCTCAACTTTATTTTGAAATGTTTAGGTTTATAAAGGCTTTTGAAATCTATTCGTAAAATCATATTAATAAATGTAATTTTAGGTAACTTTATACACCTAAATCAAATTATATTTCTACTCATTTGTTTTAGAATGTCAAGAAATATTGTTGCGTTTTGTTAGCATGATTGATTATGATGTTCATTATCTATGAACTAGTTCATGTGCTATCTCCACCATGTGTATGCATAATCAAAATGAATTGATAGAATAACTAACAAATTATTATTGCTGTTGCTTTTTGTGCTATGAATGAATCTGTTTCTTACTTTTTGTTAATTTGTTGGGACTTAATTCTTTGGCTAGTCTTATAGTTACGTTTTCTTTTATTATTTTAGACAATTTAATATCAACCACGTGATGGCGATTCCTCGTCCACACCTCAGTTGTAATATCTACATAATGCAGTTAATTTTTTTAAAGAGGTGTAGTTCATCACAACCTTCATTTTAAGCACTCAAATGAAAGCTGACGACTCTGAACCCCAAAGCTTTTGGGAACTCTGAGTAATCGAAAGATTCTCAGAAAATACCTTCAATTTAGGATCCAAATCCATATTGTTCATTGATGTAGGTTAGAACTAGAATTGTTGAATTACAAAACAAGACAGTATCAGCTTAAAAGTCAAATTATATTTACTTATCGGTAGATTTTATTCATTGTTGAAGATTAGAAATACTTAAGGCTAGTTATTATTCGGTGACAACTTCTTTATCATTTACCACTAGTTAGTTTTCACTAGAATAATGTAGGCATTTATTGAAGTTTTATCTATTCAGATGTATTAGGGATTCGAATTCCCTGAAAATATAATTATTTAAAAAAGTCAAACAGAAGGACTTGTATTGACTTTTGGTAAGTTTGATTTAGAAACTTTCATCACGTTACTACAAACCAATATGAGTTGTACATTGAGTATATACTACTAATATTTAATTGTGTACTAATTATTGCAATGTTGTAAAATAATCATCATTCATGTTAATTTTTCATAAAAATTTATTTCAGTTGATGATTTCACTTAACTAATAATTACTGTAAATTAATTGATATTGAAAGAAATGAATACATATGAATAAATGTTGTTTGTTTGTCTTGTGTCAGTTATTTCCACAATATAATCTTCGTTGAAGTTTAGTGATATGGAGTAGCTGTTAGTGTAAGGATGGAACACATCATGGTATCCGGTCTAAGGCACAATATTAAGGAGTAAATGCTCGTAGTAACTGAATTGAGTGTTGATGGCATCAATTTCGTAATGGAGCTACTCTAGATCTATTAGATACCATCATTTCATAAACCATACTAAAACTTGAGATCTCATGCGTTTCCTACAGGAACGTATCAAGTTGATACACCTATAGTTAGTTCCAATATTTGATTTGAATGAATTAGTAATTTTTCTTAGAAAGTTACAACTGATTGTTGAATTGTACTGTAAATATATTAAACTTGTAGAAGATAAATCAGATGTCATTTTTATCATTTTATTAACATTGTTTTTTTTAAACAAGACAACTATCTTTATTCTATTCTTTAATTTTTGATGGTAACGTTTGAGTGATTTATGTCTTAATTGCATGTACTCCGTTACGTATGTACGCCCACAAATATATGCACACACTTCATCTCTAAATACAAAGTCACCTCTGAATGCTTCCATACCAGTGACAATAATAAATGTGACCTGTACTTGCTTTATTGTGTTCAGTTATGTTGCTGTTGTTTTTGTTACATCAGTCTTTGTTCTTCATTAAATATGGGAATGTATACATTCTCTTTTTAGGACAAGATGTCAACTTAAGTGATTTTTTTAAGGAAATCGTAATTATTACTTATTTTTCAGCTAAATTGTGGCAATAGTTATTGTTATAATGAAAATTCAATAATCCCTTTTTCTCCTATCATTCTTCTTATTTAATTAATAGGCACTAATGTCATCTCATCTGTCTGTGTTAATATCCTTAACACAAATGCTAATAATTTGGTTGTTATTTAGTTGCCTCTTTCACTTATTTAACTGTTCACCACTGACTTCAACTAGTCGTTATAAATATTAACTACAGTGTTATTACTATACTTTTGTTGATTAGATAATTTGTTAAAGGTCATTTTGTCGGTCAGAAGAGAAATTAGATTACATTTTTCTCTGCGATCTCTTATTATCCTTTTCATTTAGATAAATATATCGATGAGATATAAATGAATCTTCTTTATCCTCTTATTCTATTTCGTTCCTTTCATATGAAAGGAGGACTCTTTAAATATATGTACACTGGACCTTGTAGTTATAATAAATGAGTTTGACTTGGCACTGCTTCTCTTCTTGCGAGCCTTTAATCTTAGTATTTATTTATTTATTATTTGAATTCTACTCACTGTTTAATTCATCCACCTTTAAATGATGTATACAGCAAGTGAACAGACTACTCCATGTAAGTCATTTAAAATATTCAACAACCTTCTTAATCAGCTTAGTACAGTTGTTTTTGATAATATCACCTATAGAAAACATTGAGCTAAAAATGTATTATCATACAATTAAATGAGTGCTCATGGTTGCTTATAAACATCCAATAATTACAGTGAAATGAAACATCATTCTAATGCTCAGTCACTTTATTTTCTTTGTTGGTCTTACTCTTTTTACAGTGTTTAATTGAAACCTTGTGAACATGTTTACTTAATCGGTAATTTATTCATATTTGTGTTTGATTATTTCTATCAAAGCAGAAATGTTTACACAATCACTTGTATTGATTTATTTATCCATGTCAAAACTGTGTCTGCTTTCTGTGTCTATCCAAGTTTTTCTAATTTAAAAGTATAATAAAAGAAAGTGTATTAACAAAACTGTATATAACAATGTAACACCATGTGTTCCAACAAATTTAATCTCCGTAAATTTTGATATTAGTAATCCGACTTTTTCTAATGATATTTTCATTGAAACAGTCAAGATATAACATCGTAGACAGATTCATAGGATAATCCAGTATAAATCAATTTCTTGTGCATCTCAATATTACGGTGTAAACTGGATTATCAGATTAGTACGACGAATACAAGCTATGGTTTAGCATTATATTTAAGTTTCCTTTGACAATATAAAAAGTAACTGATATCTCTAACCAGTTATCCAGTATCTCAGCGTCTATTTATATCATAAAGAAAATCATTAATATTTTTGGCCTTTAAATGACAAGGCAAGCACTAGTCCATTTGTAGGCATTTATATAAGCATTTCAAAAAGTAAAATGAATTCTATTGTAGAACTTCATTGATTACAAAGAAAAGTCTTATACAATGAATTAAAGTGAGTAGTCGTTTATCATCTATAGTAATAATCTTTTTGATAACTTAATGTAGCAAATTACAAGATAATGGTTGAACAGATGCAAACCATGTTTGGAGTCACTGGGTTGGGAGGGGGAGATACTAGTACATTCAATATTCGCGATTTGTAAACAGTGTAGTTGCTAAGGTTTACTTTGTTGTCTTCATTATAAAATGCATCGAACCCAGGAACAATGATGACCTTTATGCTTAATGTACTCAATTGCAAGAATTTATCAATGTTTTGCCAAAGTTACTCGACTTTCAAAACATGATTCATCGGATAAATTTATCAGATACATTGTTCTTATTGACTAACATTTATACCAGATAAATTATCAAATGAGTGAAAGTGTTGTACTTCTTTCAAACAAAATACTCAGCATTTGCAAAGAGGATTCAAATATTCCATCTAGCTGTAATTCTTAATTTTTTTAATGAATTATACGAACCAATGTCTGCCTCTTACTGAAATACATCAATATTAAACATTAAAAAAATGTATACAGCGATGAATCTCTGATTTAAATATAAAAGAATTTAGAGCACAAAACAATATACTTATACTTTCACATGACATCGACTCTTTACAATCACTTTAATTAGGTTGAAACAGTATTGATCAAGCATTGTATTTACAATCCGAATAATTAATGAATTACTTAGCCTTATTAATTAATTAGAAAATGCAAATTTTCATAGCACACTGCTAGTAAGAGAATATGTGTGTGACCAATTTTTTTTCTTATGATTTTGTGTGAATGAATTACTCAACTACAAATTGTGTCATTTCCATTCTTCTTTGTTAATATTGTCAACTTCTCTTAATCTAATCACATTCTAACTATATATTAACTGTATATTACAATTAGATAGAATATTAAAGACGTTTACACATACACAGCCAGTCATCATTTCTGTTAATTTAGGCATGAAGTGTAAGTCTTTCATAGTTCACTACATGCGTCATATCCAGCATGTTCGATCACTTTTCTGACCATTTAATTAGTACAGCATATTAGTGTAATTTTACATTGAGTGTTTCATTTCAAGCAACTGAATTTATCTGTAGCAGGCTTCTATGGATGTATCAGGGTATCGTAGCAAGACTTCCAATCTAAAGCACAAAAATGTAAAGCATAAGTTGAAATAATATCATTATTAAAAGTTACTCTTTATTGTTCAGCACCCATTCGCTTTATGAGAAGAAATGTGACCGTAAATGATGGATGAAGACTTTAAGTGAGCATTAAAAACGTTGCTAATAGCTCAAATAATTTTTGTAGATTCAAACATTCTATTCATTGTTTTTTTTAATGTTCATACAAGGTTCTATAAAACACGAAATTGCTAAGAACTCTTCTAGTTATCCAGTTCTCATTTTATCAAATGCCTTTTGGTTGAACGGAATTCATGATGTTGTAGATTATGAGTTAAATAGAAGACTCTGTTTATGTATGTACTATCATGTCCATAGATCTATGTGATACTTAATGGATTAATGAGAAATCCATTTACTAGGATAAATCCATTAGACCATTTAAGCAGACATGATCACAACACAAATCTTAATGGTCTGGATCAAAAAAGTCATTTAGATACATAATTTAAAATTTAACAGAGTACTAACTATATATATATCCATGCAAACGATAGCAACTATCGATAACGTAAGTTAGTAATAGTACTATGATATAACGTAGTTTATTTCCTGTCAACGCTAAAATAAGCATCTCTTGATGCAACTTAAATTTAGCATGAAAATGTTGTCTTTAATGCAGTACATGTAGAAAATTTATTAAATGTGGTTGGAATTTTTTTTAACTAGTTAGCTGGTAACAGACCTATTTGCAATAACGTGTATTTCGTAATGGATATCTATTTACTGAGAGTACTATTCCACTGTATCTAACCTCACTAAAAGTACTTGACAGGATATTTTAATTTACGTTTATGGTAGTAAGTAATCTTCATTTAGAAGAAGAATCTTGACCTTTTGTTTGTCAAATAACTGGTCTTAAAATCGATCTACCAATACAGGAGCCCTCTTTTATTGAGGATAACTTTACTTTCTCAAGTGTGTCGACTATAAGCAGCTAACATTTCTCATTATTACTGCGACTTTCACTCTTTGAGTGAAAATTTAGTAAAGAGTATGCTAACAATGTAGTGACCACCCAACAACTGTTGCTTATTCGCCATTTCTAAATAAGTAACTCAATGAATCAACATCCATTCGTCAAACTAATTAGTAATTTTCAAGGCAAATAATAAACAACCGAGGTCAAGCCTTCTGAAGTTTCCTGAGGCTAGTGTCATCAGACGTCAGGAAATTGATTTATATATATATATATATATATATATAATAGTTTCATCTTATGCATAAGGCGTAATTCCAATTCGTTTTCCTCAATATAGATTTTAGGGATGTGTGAGATAACGGAGGACTTTATACACTGTATACTCATAGCTGCTAGAAATCTCTCAAGGGAGTTTTTTTTAAATGGATTTAAAAAGGAGAAACAACGTGACGCGATGCAGTCTGTCAGAAGTAGTCTGTGATTATGTATGTCTTATCCACAATAAAAGCTAATAATATGATTGTTTATCTCATTTCCCTAGTGTAAACCTAAGGGTGTGAAATAATCAAAAAGAAGACCAGTCCTCTTATTATGTATTTCTCAGTTATTTCGAAATTGTAAGCCTAAATTTTAAGTTTTACAGACAGAGTTCCAATGATGTTAGCCTTTAAGTATTTGATATAGTGAGGTATGGGTTTTTAATGTTAACAAACTGCATTGTTTCATCCAGTCCTATCTCACAGAATACGGTTGATTTATTACTTGTTGTCTATTGGTTTTCTAATTATTTGGATGTATAATGTACAAGTTTACTGAGATGGTGATCGAAGGCTTTGCGTGTAATATGACATATTTTCGTAGGAAATGATCTCTTTAGAATTACTATCTCTGCTACAACTATTCTGTATCCAAAATTAGTTATTTGGCATTAAGTCTAGTACTTGAAGAGTTACGTATTTTTAAGCTCTTCACTACCCAATGTAATTTTTGCTAAGTTCTATTTTACTTGTGCTCATACTTATCAGATATTTTCATACTGACATTACAGATACTTCGCTACATACTTTGTAGTTAATGGAAGATAAAGATTTGATAAGTTCCTATGATCATATAATCAACAAGAGTAGACTTTAGTATGAAGTAGGAGTAAATGAAGTTTATTTCTACAGCTATACTTTAATCTTCGTTTTGTTCATTTTACAACACATACCAGTAATAAATATGACAAGTATTCTTAATAAGTTTCCTTGTTATGTTATTTAGGCCAAAGTATATATGTTAAATCGGTAAGTGTAAACAGTATCAACAGTATTTGAATAACCGAGTCACATTTTACACCATAAGATACTTTCAGAAAAGCAGTAATTCTACGTAGACTATACTCTATAAGAGCGATGATATACTAATCTTATGAACGTTAATGATAGTAATAGAGAAAATGATCCATATAGAATGAAACAGAATAAATATTTGATCCGTGTTTATCAAGTTGTGCATTTCGATTTTGGTTAATTGGTTGTATGATAACTATTATCTTTCATAAGCTTAAATAGGCAAGTAAGCGGTTTTCTTAACACTACATTTTGAATGTTTAATTCTTGATTGTTCATAAGAAAGCATTGTAGCACATGGGACTGTATTCCTACCGTAGCTGATGATCAATATTGCTCCGTATATCATTCATTTATTTGGAACCTAAATGAATTTTTATTAGAAAACAATTTTTCATGTCCACTAGTAAATCTTTTATGGTCATCAACCCTATCCAAACTCCGACAACTACCTCTGTATTTTAAACAAAATACTCATTTTATGTAAGGAAGGCGAATAAAGTAATTCTTATAGCTGGTGCTAAGCCTTCATTATGCAAGTAGTTCGATGGAAATAACGTAGTCTTGCCTACTTTTGGTCATTATAGAAAACTCAAATGAACTGATTAAACATTGAAATACTATTTCTGAGCTTATAAGTTCATTGGGCATTTCACTTTATTGGTGACAGTAGTATCCAACACAGTAAACGTGGTTTACAGTCATATTTCATTGTCGCAGATATGAATTCTCTCACCATGTCACACACTCATTTCTAACTAAATAACTAATATATCAATTGTATTGCCTAGTTTTTCATTTAACCCATTTCCACCTAGTTGGTAGGATGAAATAATGCCCTCTTGTTATATTTATGTGCTTATTAGACGTAAAAAAAATTTCTGATATTAGTGTACTAAATTTGTTAGTGGTGGGATATACTTAACAAAAGGAGACTTCAAGTCGTCTAAATTTGCTAAACGTGCTTTTTTCACTGAAAGTTTACCATTTGTATGTTATTTACTATTATCAATAACAGTCGAGTTAAATAAAAAGAATTTTTCATAACCAATTACTCATAAAATAGACATTTACGATATCATACTGGTAGTTGAGTTATGATTTATTAGTGTTCGTGATAAGAACGTAAATTTACGTGTACATTCAATAGAGAAGAATGTGAAAAAGAAGGTGAAAAATTATGATTTTACCAAGAATATTACAGTTCAATACATATAATGTATTGAAGTATTTCATATTAGAAATGAACGATGTATAATTGTGTGTCCGGAAAATCTGTTTATGGCAATGTGTTAAATTTCTTGAATAGATCAACTTTTAATAAGTGTTTATCTTACTGAAATATGATTTAATTAAATACTGAAAAACTTAGTAAACTTTAAATAGTTAATCCTACTGATTACTCCAGTGCATATTGTTTTTTTCTTTTCAAAAGTTCCGAGGTTACTATTTGTTTCATACATTTACAAATGCACTGATAACAATCTCATTCTGCACTATTCCTTAATCTTTTTTTACTTTGAAGTTTCTTCTTATTCCTCACTATTAATTCTATTCATTAAGTGATTAGCATGTGAACTGGAGGTATTCACAATCTAGCATAGATTCATAGATTCAAAAGTAGTGTTCTGTGATGACTGTCGATGAACTATATGAAGGGGTCGGTTGAAGAGATTCCTTTAAATTTTAATTTCAAAGGGGATCTCAGTTACATATTACTGATGGAAGAGGTCTCTGGAGCATGATGAGACATCCTGACAATTAGTGATGTGGATTTTCAGTGCATTTAATTTAAATGTAATTCATAACTTTGATGTTAATATTTTCATATTTGACGTGTTAACCTAGTGCTGTGATCATAACATTCAACCTTAGAATGTAACGATATTCTAGTATGACTAATAATCACTCACTAAACATGACAACCTAAATAACTTCGGTACATATTTCTGTTCATCTTTAAACTAGTCTAGCAACGTTTACTATACACTACACACCTTTCAATTACTCATCATTCATGTATGTGTGTACTTGTCTTTGGTTTAAGTATTGGGCAAATGAAATTGTGCGAAATAAAAATTGTCACACAGTATATAACATGATCTTGATCTTTCTGATCATATGTACATGATCACGTGTTTTCACACCTCGATTAGTCAGTTTTCGCAAAACATCTTTTTGTTCAGATCTTTTATCATTATTCTATAAATGTTAATTTTAGTGTTGTATTCTTCGGGGTGGGTTGAGATGATGACATTTCACATAAATTTGTGTGCAATTAAGCCTTATTATCATTTGGACGAGATTTGTTTAGTGACCTAAATAATCATTCAACTTCAAGGCCAACGTATTCAATTTGAGATTCATATTGACTTAATGTTGAATATTTAGTGAGTCTTTCATACTATAAAACATGTGCCCTGAATATTCTCAGTGTATGTATGCACTCTTTTGTTTGTTAACCGGTGACTAGCATATTCAGTTCTCCGTTCCTTTTGATATACTGAGTACGGATTTTAATCTAGCCCCATGAATGAGTCAACCGCTTTATTTTCCGTCATAATGTACGTTCGTTATTAGTAATCCGAACTCAACTGTGTAAAAAAAAAACAATTCATACTATTAAAACACATCTCGATTTGACATCACGAATTGATCTGAGTTAGACAGGATGTACTAGACAGCTATTTCGTCGATTTTTTTACTTTGTGTGTCATATTTTATATCAAATCCCATTCTATAAAGCGTAATATGGATGGGCGGCTATGACAGGATTGCCTCTATTGGTCGTGTGTGATTAACCTAATTATCGAGATAATGGTTACCCTAGCTATGCATATAATATGTAATAAACATGAAGAGAGAGCCTTACTTTTGTTTTGATGCTAAGCCATCGATTCCGCATCATGAATATTTTGATTTGGTAATAAGGTGTGTATTAAATACATTGGGCGTCATCTAGGCCACATGTAGCGACTGTCGACAGTTTAAGAATTCAGATACAACTGATCGTTACTTATTCCGATTGAAAGACGGGACAATTCTAGAGCCCTTAAAAATGTTACCACAAGTACGATTACATTTGCTGGTAACTCGACAATAAAGCAGTACTGTATTAAGTGACATCACTGGGTATATTTATTACGGTGTTTTGAAGGAACAAAAACATGGTTCATAAAAGTAGTTTCCTTATATAGTCACTAAAACTTCCTGAATAATAATGTAATATTTTATTCTTTGAAAATGAAGTTCAACATGTATTAAGTTGCTAATACTACGGGATAGAAGTATGTCTATGAGTATTATGCAAATATAGTGATAAGATTTAGTATTGTTATGTGGTAGTTTACACATAACAATTTACTTATTAGGTCAAATCTTATATAAAATAGAGAAAAGCGCTGTAGTGACATTTTTTAGTAATCTACTGAAAACGACCCCGTGGTTGTTTATGTTAATTACCTCTTGTCCTTATTTTTACTTGCATTATGTAAACAGTAATATTATCAAATATGCAATTTATCTTAATTCTACGTTAATTTAAAATGTTTATATTGTAGATATGGGTGGGGGGGAGGGTGGAAGACTAAGACAAGTAAGTACATTTTGTAAACTCTAACCCCATCAAAGCCCATCGTACATACACTATCCATTAAGTTTTCTCTAATTCTACTTACTACGATATAATCTTACAAGTTTTTATTACAATTAATTCTATTATGATTATTTAACCGTAAGTAGCATGTATAGAATACCATGTTATTTCCTTGTGGATTTTACTTTTGTGCTCATTCACAGACAAAACTTATCTAATTCAATGGAATATGAATGTAAATAAAATTCATCAAGTATTTTAATATGCAGCTGACTTTTTTTCCTGAACAAAAGATTAACACTGCATACTTTTGTTTATTTGCGTACGTACTGATAAAGAACTGTATTGTGGTCTTTTTCATTTTTATTTGTTCATTTCAATAAATTTAGACGACTAAATGAGAGAAAAAGTACATTTACTTCATTTTATTCATTTTAATTTGGATTAAACAGACAATCCCAGTGGAATATCTCTTAATATACATTGAATTACATCATTTTATTCTTCTTTTGTCGGATATCTTCTAATCAAAGTATGATATTCTGTTGTAATGCTACTAGGTTAAGATTGTATAGACTTTACAGTTTAATGTATTTTATCTACCTACATTTAGATTTACATAAGTTGACAGAAACTTCCAGTGAAATCACTCAAGCAGAATCAATCTCTACTAAGTGGTGTTTTTGTTATTTACTTATACACTCATCTATCATACAAACGTTGTCTTTCTTGTTAATAGCAACTTAAATAATTTTGCCTATGCCACCATTTGGAGTATAGTGTTGTTGATATTGTTATGAGGATAGGTAAAATATCGAATTTCTAATGATATATATCGTCTCTCTAACAGTGAGTAATCATGACTAAATGTAAGTCTCTTTTTAAAATGCTTGACTAAGCTCTAACAATTATGATTAATTTTGATTTATAATTGTTGTAAACTGTCATTTCCATCATCATCATTATCATCATTACTGTCGCTGTTTACTTGTATGTAGAGTTTAATGAATACACGACCATTCGTTATATGAAGCTATCCAAGCAGGATTGTGTTTAAACCTCAGTATAATGAATAATCAAAATGACATACCTTTTATTCATTTCGTGGTTTCAATCAACATTTTGTTAAGGATGTTGGCCTTAGACATAGTATTATTTGGTGTGATTTAGGGAAGCTAACATATTAGTCTACTTTATACAGCATGATTTACGTAAACGAAGTGGAAGATTATTTTGTTGCTTTACTGAACACATAAGTGAATAGTTTTATTAATAACACTTATGAATCAACGCATGTAATAACTAGAAGACGTTTGTGTTTCATAGGCCATTATGTTTTATGAATATGACTGATCTTTTGACTAATCATTGACTCTGTATACTTCTGTTAAACGCTTTGGAAACAATCCTAATATCCAGCATAACTGACTGACAATGAACCATTTAAGCTAACCAGAATGACGATGCTGGGAGGCGGAGTACAGTGAATTATTTTCATTTATGGAAAAATCAAACAGTCCTATATGTTATAGTAGTCTCTTGTGTCACTAATTACTAATTTATGATGCCACAATATCTATAATTTTTCATGAGAAGTGTGTCAGCTGTATGTTGTTTTTTTACGAATTATCAAACAACCGAATTTTCATCACTTACTGTCTCATTTTGACTATTGAACATTGGTTTCAACCAGTTTAGCATAGTGATGCATTTTGTAAATATCAAATCGTCGGTTTCAAATCTATCATTTACTTGAAATGGTGTATATCACAAAGTGACGTAGTCTTCTCCTGAATCTAAATGCAGTTGTATTAATGGTAAATGTACTTTTCCACTAGAATGACCGAGATAATCAACAGTAGACTACCAGGTACATTATTTTATGGTACTTATTATATGAAGTAGAAGTGTTCATGAGATAGTATGTACTGTTATTATGTACTTCTAGAAAGGGAAGGACCATTTGATGATAATTTAGTGATCTGAAGGTGATACAATCGTTGTAAAACTTGAAGTCAAAGGTGCATGATTTGACTCGTAGCAGGGTTTCAGAGGTGTTCACTAAGAATTCCATAATAATACTAAGCAAATGTCCAATGACCTCTGATTTTAACTTTGTTGTTTACCCAAGGTCTACCTGTGATATAAAATATCCATTAATTTGATTAAATTCCTGAAAAATATTCTTTTGGATATAATTTACTAAGTATCAGATTGCACTGTTAGATTTAAATGTCCTTCTGCTTTAAAATACTTCTTGATTAATGTATTTCATAATGTTGGATACAGAATTCTCTATCTACTATATAAAAGTGAATCTTGTTAAATATAACCAAATCAAAACACCGGCTAATTTCATCGTTATTGCTTTTATTAAAATATGTCTGAGTGCAAATGTAACTAATGTCTTTTGTCTCAAGAAAATACATATTTTCTATTAAGTGAAGTCAATGTAATGTTAATTTGATATCACTAGTTGGTCTGAGTTAGACAACCATTGATAGCTAGGAAACACTATACAACTGTTTCGTCCCGGTCTGGAACTCCTCATCAGTGCTCATCCACGACCCTACCAGGGATCCATGCAGGACCTTTAGGCCCTGCAGCTAACGCTTTACCATTAGACTACTGAGCTGAATTCCAACGGCTGATATTTTCAACTCAGTCAATCCACAATATATTTGCTCGACCTCATTCATTGCCGTTAGTAAGTAACTGCCTCACCCAACATGGTTGAACTCCACTGATCACATCAATGTAATTTGTTAAATAATCACTAATAAGATTTATTATCGACTAGCTGTAATTTAGAATTCATTTATTTTCCCAAGATTCACCTTGTCTTTTTGTAAATGTTTATTTGCATCATGTTCACTTTTAATGAATATTTACTGGTGTTCATTTTGACACAATCTAGCTCTAGTTACCATCTGTCTATAGTATACTCGACTATACATCCTATCCTGCTCTCAGTAAAATATGAAAAACACTGTGATTATATATATATATATATATATATATATATATATATATATATATATATATATATATACGTAGGTGTGTGAGTCTTTAATTCAATTCCTGCTTATGTATCATCCCAATGTCTCAGTGATACTGTTTATAGAGAACGTAATATTTCACTTGAATCTATTCTTCTGTTTAGGGACAAATCATATGCTTTGAATTCAAACATCTTTGTTTTAGTAGAAAAGTAAAAATGTTGAAAAGAAATTAATTTAATAAAACTTGTAATTTTCCTGTAATTTCTGCCCCACTCACTATCCTACTTACTTTTTTATTATATTCTCAATCAACCAGATGACTAGTTAACCAATCAGGCAAATAAAGTCATCTGGATTTTCATCAAAACTATCTGGTTCAAATTATACCGGGAAGTGAATGGGAAAAAAATTTATCAGGAAAATGAACTGAATATTGTTCCTTTGAAAAAAACAATACAACATTGATTTTCTTTTTTTTTGTCTGACAATTTCGTTTAGATACTTTCTTTCATTGAACAAGATTTACATTTTCCTATGTTAATTCAATAGTAATTCATTATTAATTCTAAGTGACGAATAAAGCTTAAACAAAATTTAACTAACCAGATTGGAGCTAATATTTAATTAGCGCACTACTTTACTGACTTCTTATTTCCTGAGTGCATATGATTTCGCTTGATAATGTGAATATGATAGAAGTAGATAATTATATCGTTTGTTAACCCAACAGCCAACTAAATAATGCTTAATGATTAAATTGAAGGTGAAACTTTATATTATTAATCAGTTCTTCTATATTACAGCTTTAAAGAGTAACAACCTTGCAGTATTTAAACTATACAATAGTAAGCAGGTTTTACTAATTTGTACATTCAATTGTTATTTTTGCTGTTCGACATATTTACATATTCGTTAGGATATTTAAAAGAAATTTAACATTTACTTGTGTGCTATAATAAGTAGCTAAATTTAACAAGCCAGACCCTTTTTAAAGATAAAAATGCAATCAGTATTCAGTTGGCTGTGTTTATTCAAAGAATTTATCCGTGTACGATTTGTTATCATTTATTATAATTAATAGATTCCACTCTTAGTTCCTGAGAGTTACTCACAATATAGACAGACTGTTTTATATAGTGTGCTACTTGTCCTATAACCGATTACTCGTTCACATCTCTTACAAATGCTCTTGATAGTGATAAAATTCTGTCAATTCATCATGTATAAGTGATGCGGTATGATAACTTGTACTGATGCATAGTTGTGACAGGCTGTAAATCTTTGACTAATATTTGCCTAATCTATTTATGATCTGAATATGAAAGGTCATTGTTTCATTTTTGTAGTTTTCTCTGTCTATACCAATTGATTGGGCTACTTATGAAATTCTTTTGTATTGATTCTGTTCAATAACTTCCTAAGAGAACATACTATATATGAATGTTGTTAATTTAGCATTATAATTATGCTTATACTTACAATACGCTTTTTAGGAGCTCTTGACATGTTTTGTTTACGTTTTGTTGTGTAATTGGATCACGTATCGATTAGTTGTATTTGAGCTCTGAAATTTCATTAGTATACTTTGCATATTCAGTGTTTGGTGGTTATTTTTACTTAGATTTGATGTTTTTCGAGCTGTCTGCACTTTATTTCTTTTCTATGGAATTAACAGAATGATCGTTTCTGTGAATTAAATATTGTACTCAAACATAAAGCTTACTAAAATAGCACTAAATGAGGTCGATCGAATAAAGGATGAGTGAATATTGTTGATTATAAACCCATTTAACGAATGGATGTCACAGCATATTTATTTACTTTCTCTGTACTAACTCCATACAATAGAGACTGCTCGAAAATAGCACCACTATAATCGTGAGCACCATATTCTTTCATTTTGGATAATTATTTCAGAATTTCAGTATTAGAAATCGGTGATCAATAAATAGCCTAAATAATTCTAATTTAAGATATTACAATAACACAGAATATTGACGTTATTGAACTCATAGACCATTTTTTACAGTCTGTTTTGGAAATTCCACTTTTCAAGTTACTCATCAGTAAGTAGGTAACAAAGTATTCAATACTGAATTTTTATTGATGTATTGTCTACTCACGTTTATCAGAGATTTACAATGGAAACAGATTGAAAGTATAAAATTTATGTTAAAAATACACTAAAGGTAGTATCAGATCACATACTATCATTATACAATAACATTTTTTAACTGATAGTCAAAGTATGTGAATAGGAAACTTTACTTTTAATCAGGTTATATTCATTGCCTCTTGCGCTTGAAATTGTATATTATTTGGTGACTAATTTCACGCTAATTGAGTATTCTATTTTTTTTTACAAACTCGTTTTTCTTTTAAAAACAACTGTTTTCTCTTCCTTCCTACCATTGTGTTCTTCTGATTAATGCTATTGGAATATATGAAGGTGATCTACCTGAATTGTATTTTGCTAACTCCTGTCCTCTTTTTTATTGTATTGCTCCACCTCTAATACAGTTATATCCACATACTGTTCATCATATTTCATGAATATCTTTGAATGTATATTGTTATTTTTTCATACCTTCACTAGGGTTTATTTCATTGTTTTATTTTTGGTTCTCAAGCTTTGGTTGTGAACAATGTAGTATATGAATATATCGGCTTACTAACTCCACCTTATCATATATCTATGTTGTCATATTTCCCTTCACTTTAAAACTTAATACTTTACTTTTTGAAATTATATACATACATATATTACATGGGAAGTTTTTGTGTCAAACATCTTGGGTGTTTAATAGTGATAAATGTATTTGTTGGAATAAGTAAATATGTAAAACGGGTATTGTATGCTGAAGTGTAAATATTGTTTTCTAAATTTCTCTAATCGTTAATCTTTACCTTAAAGTATTTCATAACTATAGAAAATTACTTTAGGCTACTATTGGACTCCTAAACCATACGTATCTATGACGCGGTTACAACATACTTCGAGGTGATGGTTATGTGAACGCGATGCAACACTTACGTTTAATCGATTATTTAGTCAGTCTTCATGATAACTGATTGTATTGTTTACACAATATACTCAACATTAGCTTTTTCTCTTTTGTTGTCATATTTATTATGACTTTTCGAGTTATTGTGGCACTAAAACTGTTGATTGCTTGAATATTTCAGATATTTGACTTTGTACACTGCCTCTCCTGACATGCATACCATCCATACAACTTTCATAGTCCCATTTGTCTTCTTTTCTTGTGCTGATTTGCTAATCACTCATCCTACAAGTTTAATTTACTTGTTAATTAATTAATGAGCTTAGTCTTTAGTTAACAGAATCTCTTATCTAATTGCCTTGACTCCAGCTTACTTTATTCTAATGGTGTTGAACCAATTTTTTAAAAACACTTTTCTGACACAAATGAATGTTGTTGCTGTTTTTTTTTCAATCTGTTAAAGTAATCAAATTCTTACGAACTAATCGATAATTGTTAAAACTGACTATCATTCAACTTTCAATGTTTCAGTTGTTTTTAGTTATTAAATAGTTTCTTGATATATTGTTGATTACAAGAACAGTCATCACTTGAATAAATAACTTGATTATTGTAAACTTATTCTGATTAACACTCTATTTCAAATTTGATTTTACTCAGCTTTTTGAATACACTTTATAAGATCATAAAAATTGTTGAGTTCAAACAAATTGTCTAGAAGATTTTCAACTTGCTTTTATAGTCTGTCTATATCCTGAATAGTGTGATTATGTTTAGGCTACTTAGTGATTATTTTTATCGACTAGCAACAGGATATGTGACTGTTCGAAATAAAGATTTTAGTTTTTAAAGTTATGCTGTAACTGACACTGGTATTATATATCTACATATTTAAGTTAACTATGCATACCACTAATCTAAAAGGTATAATCTTGATGTATACATACATTACAGTATTCATGGCGAATTCATGCTAACTTTTTGTTTGTTCATTTAGGTTGTGTTGATAAGTGTTCGTTTATTATAAGCATGAGGTCAGCTAACATAGTATCCTATCATTTCACAATAAGTGACCTTTCATTCTTTCGGCCAGTTGATTTGAATTTTTGTGTTTTTCTTCCCGCCTTATGATGATAATGATAATTATGGTAATAAAATATAGTATTGATAATTACTACTATTGTGCATCACCTAATTTCCTACTCACCTCAGTGACTATGCATGCATATATTCAATTTAAAGTTATTTCACCACTTCACTGTATGAATTCCGTAAAGCAATCTCTGTGACCCGTGAAAATATATATAGCATGAAAGATATCTATCTGTAGAAATTTTTTGTTATTGTGACTATCATTTGTAAATTATATCTTCTTGCTACACACCCTTAAGGATGATTTATGACCCAGCGTGAATTGAAATTGATTATAAAGTTTTTTCTCTGAATGAAAATTAAGGCTTTCATTTGTTACTGTAAGGTAACAGTCTGGCTAATGTTTAAATGAAACAGTTTTCTGAAATTGTTTTCTTCATTTTATATTCTTTCATGTCTACGCAAAATATGATTGATAGATTAAAAATTCATTGTACATAATATTGGTTTGTTGCTTCTCATTTCAACCAAAAATACACAGAATTTGACTTTTTATTTTCAGTCTGTCTTGCCGGTGTTTGTGTTTACTTCCGTTTCCTTCATACTATAGAAGGGAGAGGTGGGGATACACTCATTCGTGTTGCTTATATGTATTTATTTATTTATTTTCTTCGGTTATCTTTCATCTTATCCGTTCTCATCATCATAACGATCAGGTGGAATTAGTCTGCATAGATTAATTTTCATTCTTCACTACACGTTTCCACGACATACTCATGTTCCACTTTCTATAAAATAATGATTGACTTTATGTTTATTTTAGAGTTTAAAGTAGCTTATCTTTTCACTTTTTTCTCTTGTTATAGAGTAAGTTCTAATAATAAGTGATGTTAAGTATTATGAAAAGTATTTCTAAAGGGATGTTAGCAGAAAATCTCCAGTGAAGTAAACATATTGATTGGTTTTGTAAACTTTATTATCTAGAGCAAGATAAACATATTGTATATTGTATTTGGATTGCAATAAGCAACACTATTCAAATTACAGTCCTAAACATCAATAATGAAAAAACACAAATGCTGACTGCTAATAATCGAATAAAACATGCTCTTATATTTTGTGAAATCACTGTTCTTCAAAATTAGTCCACATACATATTTATGGTCTTTCTACTGCATCAGTTATTCAGTCAGAATACAGTTAATTAGCTTATCTCAAAAGTGTTCATTTTACCAAATTTCTAATTTTAGCTGGCATACCGTGTAATTACTTTGGATGAATGATTATTTGTAATGTGCTGTGTTGAAACTTGAAGTTAAGTGATTACGTCCAGCTGAGATTGAAAAGCCGTAATCCTAAGTCGATTACAGTTATCAATATCTAATAAGAAGTAATCTAATCCTGGACTAAATAGATCCAAGTTTATCATATGATACTAGGGTTTATAATTGATTAGACCGACGATACTAGTAAATAGCAGTGTTTTTTTCTCTGTGACATGTTAATCCTGAGTATCCGGTACGTACTGTGCATCATTTAATATAAATTCATTGTTTTATTTTGTTATGGATCCTAATTTTTTTAGCACCAGTTCACTAATTTGATTTGTTAGTTTTAACTGAAATTACTATTTCACCCACTGGATAACAGTATAAAAACTTACAGTTATGGTACCAAGATTGTATAGTGTAGTTGGAATTCCTGAAACAGCCTATTTTTCAGACCTGTCTTAGGTATAGCCAATTCTATCTACTAGACTGCAACCAAACAGATATTATAATTTTTAAAACGGATTTTACAGAGAGATTATCAACCTTTTGTTAACAAACTGTGAGATATGATATTTGAAAATAATCTTATTAAATCATCCTTAGTCACTAACATTCTGTTATTCAAGACAGTTCGTTTCATACTCAGCGTTCTTGAAAGTAATGCTGAAACTGAACTTCCAGTTTCTTCATAGAAAGAAAATCTTCAGATGCACATTGAATGTGCTATTACAATTCACTAATGAATATTGCAGACAAACAGGTAATGTTTCTAAAGGAACTTCACTGTATTAGATTCTCGTCGACTTTTTCTATAAAAATACTAAAGAATGATCCATTTGAATATAAAATTAATCAAATTACACTTCATTCTTTCTCCATTTATTACACTTTCATGATACGTACTAACGAAGCGGTAAGGTTGTAGTATACCAAATGAATTCTGTAGCATTCATTCATACAGTTCACCTTAGTATAAAAACAATGACAATGACCCCCACTCTTAGATATGTTGTTGACAAGAAAATCAAATGGATCGTTAAAAAGAATTGTATATAGAACGTCAACATCTATCGACCAATATATCCATCTTGAAAGTTCTGTACCTCTCAGACACAAAAGTATTCTTGTAAAAGTTTTATTTTTTTCAGATAAAGCAATCGAAAATGAGGTAAGTAATATCAGCAACTAACTAAATACGAATGAGTATCGTATGAAATTTATCAACACACTATATAGCTCGAGGCAAACTGAATAGTACTATTTCATAGGAAATTAATATTTCTGAAGTTGCGTTTTTAAATGATAATTCTAGTGAAATATTAGCACTAAAATTAAGTAGAACTCCATAAAATGTTCGCTGCAGATAAATTATATCGATTATTTATCAATTATCCCTTAATTATAACTGAAATGGAGACAGACTTCTTAACCCGCCTCAAATGCATATATTTATCACTCCGATTGACCACATGAAGTTAGTTACATTCGAGCACTTTCATGTAAATTTGTCACCGCATGTCTAAATATAATCTTATTCGGCTGAACATCAGACGATTAAATGCGATTAAGAGCTCCATTCTTCGTCACTTCATGGGTACTGGACATAAGGTACGTATATGCAATGTTTTTCCCAGCGATTTACAATATTTCACCTAGTTTACTGCATGGTTTATGTATACGTCGTTTACATTCCACGGAAGTCATCAGATAACCCTGGTTTGAGTCACACCTATAGCTTTAGCTTCCTAACGGTCATATATGTCTTTCTAACAAATAACAACTACTACGAATTCCAAGTTCAGGGATTCTTGCCGGTTGCTCCTAATATTATAACTAGGATCCCATTTGGTTTTATACATCATTGATACATAAAACAACTTGTCACTGGAGCTTGTTTTATTTCTTTAACTCTATTCTATTCAAAATGGGTTTAAATGCATTGATTGTCTGATGATTAACTAATGAATAATCAGTGTAAAAAATATGCAGTTTTATACGTTAATTGGATATATTATCTATAAACTAAATTGAAATTAATTTCACCAACAGTCCTTTCATTTTAAGTATAATTCTAGTCTAAGGCAAACTATCACCATTATGCATTCATATAAAAGGAATACTTTGTTTATACTATGTAACTACAAAAACAATTTCGAAATCCGCTCATATTCCTTTCTAATGCAGCACTTGTTCAATGATTATATGTCTAATATCATTTTGTTGAGAAAGGAAAGTAAGTTAGAAAAATTGAAAGTTAAATTAGTTCTTTACTCACATTAAACTAGGTCCTCATCATGTTAAAATGTATGTTACGATGCATATGTGTTTATGTGAGCGAAGGAAGAGCTGAAACTCGCAAAATGTGGCTTCTTTTTTGATACAGATTTACGCTTTAAAGAAAAACAATCTCAAATTCTTAAGCAAAAGATGTTCTTTCATTGCAACTGAAATAAGTCTTCAAAGATAGCGGCTTCGTTAGTGGCATAGAATTCCTGACTCTTTTTTTGATTTATTCTTTTGTGGTTTAAAGAATATTAGATTGGTGGGAAGAGGCTTTTTCTCTAGGCTTGTTTTAAGACAGAAATAATTACTTGTAAAAGATTTTAATTTCCTTGGGCAATCACAATAAAATTCGTATATTTTCTGTGGTCTTTTTGTGTTTATTTGTCTGTTTAGTTGTTTATTCAATTATTTCGTTGTCTATAATGAGGCTTAATACAGCCGATGATATTGTATATGTATGCGACCATATTATTTTCGTTACTATGAGAAGTAGGTACATAGTGTCGAGTTTCGCTTGTAGCCATTGTCCAACCTTATGTATTTTTTAAGTTGTCACACTGGTCATAGATTTGGAAACCAGAAATTTTAGTCCTACCTGATTTGTTACATTTTCAAGCTGATGTTAATATAACACTCATTCAGTTTATTTTTATAAAAGAGAATTTCTGAAGCATTTCCTTTCGTTTACATAAATATCAAACGCGTCTTTTATTATAATTCAGTTTTATCTAAATAGATATTAGTAACATACGTGGGCATACACAAAAAATCTAATTATTCAATCAAACACTTTTCCTTAAGGCATTATGCACATTATGTTGTTGTTGATGTCCTGAAAGTTTGGCTTTTATTTATTTCTAAGTTGATGTGGAGTTTGTTTTTGATTTGTTGTTTGTTTTCATCACAGATGGATCTCTTTTGAGTACCAATGATAACCAGGGAACGCCGTTATCACTATACACTAATATGCATGTTTACATGTATGTAGATGCTAGAAAATAGGAGTTCATTCTAAATAATAATATCCTACTATATTCTACACAAAAGAATGAATAACAATGGACTAACTAACAACTACCACTATTCGGTTGTCAAATTATTTTTTATCATTTTTATAATTTATGTTGATAAATAAGTAGATGAAATGATTTTGTTTATGCTGTTCAATGGTAGAAAGTTATTCACTAACTGAGAATTATTTTAATTTAGAAAAGTGAAAAGACTTTTAAAATTTTTATTTAACTAGTTCCCTTTAAGAATTTAAATAAGGCAAGAGCAATAATTTCCACAGAATAGAATAGCCACTTCGATTTCTTTGGTTCTCATCAGTCGCATTGTGATCATGATTCTAATTGAATTATAACATCATACTAAGTAATCATAAGCATTAACTGATTCAAGATAAAGAATTGAAGTAACATGAGATATACGTTTGACTTAAGTAAATGTATGTTTTCATCCATTTAAATAGTCAACGTTGAGAAGTTAAAATGATGATGCGAATGTGATTATTTATAGTTCAGAAATCGATATGATTGAGTATACAATGACCATAGAAGATTTAATGAAAAGTCACATAAACTGTAAAGAGTTGGATGAGCTGAAATCCCTGATAGTTATAACGTGGAGGAAAATATAAGAAACGTAACATAATACAAGCAAACATAATATTAAGTTGAATTATGATAATTATTGTAGCAACAACAGAATTGAATCAAATTTACCACGATAGTAGTAAGTTGACAACCGTGTTTTTTGCATGCATGTTAACTTGTGTATTTTTTTGTTGATACTACTTCAACGAATCGTAGTGAATTTGCGTTCATTTTCCTCTCAATTATTTCAAAGGATTGAGAAATGTTGTTAGTATGATCACTATCAATTAAATTTCTAGCTTTAGCAATAGTCATAGGTGTAGCACCTTTTAATCTTAAACTCTTCTAATCTACTTTAGCACGCACATGTGAATTGATTATATACAGTTAGAGATACTGTGTAAAGAAGAATTTTCGATTTTTATTTGATATGAAGAGCAGTTCGTTTCATTTAAAATTACAAGCCTTACAACTAGGTAAGTACGCTATGGTTTGTTAGCCCTATATTTTCATCACCTTTGAAGACAAGGAGTATGAAACAAGCTTTCTTCTCAACTTTGTCAAATATGACACTCACTCCGTAGTTTGGAATACTTATTTATAAACCTCTCTGGGTAACCATTTTTATGTAGACAATATATTATGGCATCAAATTCGTTTATAGTCTTTCATTGGAGCAGAGTTTTCGAACCCTATCAAAAAGGGTTCATGTAATTCCTCTTTCATAACTTAATGAACAGAAATTGTTATAGTTTAGATACACCTCAGACCATGTTTTTTCCGATAAATTCTTCTTCGTAGCTTCGCATCTTGAATTCGTTGAAATCCAAGGTGTATGAAATGAGAATTTTAGTTGTTTTTATATTTTATCGTGAATACTATTTCTTGATGTTCTTTGTTAAATAACTGTATCATTCACATGTCTGCAGTAGAATGTTGTTTGATTTATTATATGTTTCAACTTAAAGTATTTAAGACTCCCAACAAATATGTCAGCCAGAACTTCAACTAAATGACTACCCATTGCGACTCTATCATTATGGCGATACATCACGCTGTTGAACAGAAATAGTACACCTTCGGTACATGAGTAAATGCTATTTAAATCTATTAATTGTTAAATGAAGACGATCAGGATATTGGCACATAACATCATTGGTTTCTTTCAAAGCAATCTTCGTAAAAGTAAATAAATATCAAAATATACCATACATTTATCAAAACATTTAATTCTTTTGATTTGTACGCAAATTCAAAGCTATTCTTAAAACTGTAGGATGCTAGTTTCTTTCGCATAGCTCCCATATATTCTGTCAACCTGCGGGCAAGTTTTTGGAAGGTTAAGTCGACCGTAAATATTACTGGTGTCATCAGATTATTTGACTTGTTTTGGGTAATTTGCATAAACTAGATAATCTAGATCCTTTTGGCTTGAGTTCACTACAAGCAGTATTGCTTATTAAATCAATTTCCAGCAAATCTCTCAACTCTTTATGAGTCTTTTTTCTATGATATCCGACATATTGTGAAAAGACCATTTGGACAATGCAATTGTTTATTTGGTGACAATAGAGAACGTCATAAATATTACACACATTACTTTTAACCATCAATCTGTACATCCTTCGCGCTCCTCGATCCGTGTCGGTTGTAGGCATGCTACCCTTGGTTGTTTTCAATTTTCCTATGTATTCTAATCATCCTTTACCAACTCGCAGCTCATCTCATATGCTGTCTACTGATTCTTTCCACTTTCACGCGACATTCCGCTACCTGCTTTTTATGGGCGACCTTATGATTAGTATCTACCAAATTCGCCCCTCCATTTAAATGTTGCGCTTGTATGCGCGCTGATCTCCTTGGTTCTGTGGTCGCTGGTTGTTTCTGTGTATTTATCCCATCATCCCAACAAATTGACTTATCATTTAATTTGGATTGTGACTAGCAAGTGGAATTCAGGACGCGCGTTTCGTCCTATTCGGGACTCGTCGGCTGGATGTACCTGGATGTTTACACGCTTCTTTTTGTTGTCCTTCTTGATGGTGTATACCGATCCACGCCTTGCGACAACTATGTACGGGCCCTCTCGTTTGGGGAGTACTTTCTTCAAGCCTAGTCCGCCACCCGTTATGCTTTTCCATCTACATTTCACTAGATATCTCACTGAAAAGCATTTCAGCTGCTTCCTTGATGCTGTTTTGATCGTTTAACGTCTATTTTCTATTTCCGTTGTATGTTTCTCACCGGTTTTGTTTTTACTCTTCCTTCCTTTTACTATCGTCCCACTTTTGTAGTTGAGGCCAGATTATGTTGTTGCCTGGCAGCCGTGGTCTCCTTCCGTATATGAACTAAAATGACAACTTCTTTAGTTGTTCATTGACTAGAGGCTCAATGTACTAACAATATCATCGCTAATTCCGTCTCCCAGTTAATCCCCCCTTTGCTGCCAACCATTTTTTAGCATGTGATTATTGCACCCTTTTTTTTGTTGGTCTGCGGGTGATATGGTGTTCTGACCCTTTTGATGCCCGACTGCCCAAGGGGGGGGATATGAACTGTTCGCTCTCGAAACATGGACCTTGATCAGTTAATATCATTCACAGGACGCCGTGGTAGGCCACGATGTGCCGTATCATTGCTTCAGTCACCGTCTTTATGAAATCTATCGATGATAAATATTGTTTGGATCTTGGACACACATTCATTAAACTGTTTTGACCTGTGTTTCCTGGATGATTTCATTAAACACTCCCTATGGTTCAAATATTTCAGTAATATATCTCACATTTATTTATCTTCATTACTGATTAAAACTTATTTAAATCTGTAGTAAACTTGTGTCTAGTTAATTTGAAGGAAGTAAACAGTCATACTACCGCGTAAATCTGTTTACTTTGTATTGGAAAAAAATCTATCAGAAGTTTACTCATCATTTTGTTTTTTTACTAATCCATAAAGTATGCTTGTTATATGGATGAACTACCACCGAACATTCTTATTGTTAGTTTGTTTTCTTTATATAGTTAACAGGGTAAATGTGTAATATAAAGCAACACATTCTATGTCTTCTGCATCGATGACCTGTCAAATGTTTAAATTACAGTGCTGAGTCATATTTCTGTCTGTATATTTGTTTAATTTAAGGAAGTATCCTTTATTGTTTTAAAAAAGCTATTGTTTCATATATTTTATCCTTTGATTTGTATACATTTGTTTACATGTAAGATTATCACTATGTTCCCATCAACTGAACTCATCCTAGTTTGTTGAGTGATTGGTTCATGTAAAGATGATGTTACTGAACTACTTTTCTTTGCTACTTCTTATTAATATTGTTATCAGTTCACGTACCTGAAATACATTTTCTTTTCAATGTAAATTGTCTAAATGAGTAGATGACTTCATTATTTATTTTTCCCTATAACATTTATTATATCGTACTTAATTATGAACAGCATATTGGTCACATATATCTGATCGTATAGTAAAAGTGGTTAATTCAGCGTATTATTATTATTATTATTATTATTATTATTATTATTATTATTATTATTATTATCACTTGTAGACTAGTGTTCCGCCAACATGACGATAGGCTTTAGGTTTCTACATTTCCCTTTATTAGGATAAATGAAGATTAAGTCATAAATCGAGTGGAAGTGCATAAAACAAATCAATATGACTTGTCAAGTTATATCATGAATATCTTGAAATTAATACTGTGTCAGCACACTATATTTTTTGTAAACTCAGTTTTTCTTGAAACTTGCCCGGCGTATATTCTAACAGTTACTTTATAAACTGTACACTGAGTGAATATCTATTCACACTGTATCTGGTTCTTGACTGACAATGTAGGTTTAGTAAGATGTTTAATGTATCTTTATTTTTGCTAGAGTGTATCTAATTTTAGTCTAGTATGAAGTGACAATGTTTTTTTGCAGAGCCTAGTCAAAGTGATTTACAAAGCTGAAGATAGTGAAGTTCAAACCTACTTAAAACTAAAATATAAGTAACAGTTCTCCTTTATATTATGTTATGACGATTATAATCAAAGAAGTGAAAATAATATCAGTCCATTTTAATTGCAGTCATCCACTTTACATTAGTTATTTTCATATAATACAGGCATGAAGGATTTAATCGATCAATAGATAACGAATTATGTTATTAGTAATTAGCAACGTCCAGAAAGTATTTCTATCATAACTTTATCACTTTTTTTAGCGGCTGAAAACTGAACTGAGCCAAAAATTTTATGGTCAGTTGTTCCCAACCATCTTCTAGTGATTTTATTTGATGTTTGAGAAATCACAATAGATGACACTTTGCTTACTGAGTCCTCTTAGTATAGTTGTGTGAATTATACCAGATTTGTTTCTCTATTAATGTAAAAGGGAAGAATGAAATTTTTTACACGATACATCCTACCTAATTCTTCAATCACTTAATTCTTTATTCAATTTACTAATTACTCGTTAACTGTATAGTGGTAATGAACTGGAAATGAATTGAACGGAAAGGAAGTAATAATGTTTATATTTAGTTTAAAGAATTTTATTCCACACCCTAAAATTAATAGTAATAATAAATCTGCTACCTACAATTCTGTTAATTTTCAATCATTCACATAGAATAATTAAGAAAGTGGGATCATGAATATGATGAGTTTAGACAGTGAAAGTGTTAGTACACGCAATCCTTTAACATGTGTGCATACTAATTGCTTTTGTGAAACAGTTTCTCTTAAAAAGTATTGTTAGTTCATTAGATTCAGTCATGAATATCCTCTCAGCAATAATAAATACTGATAATGAATGCTATTTACTGTGCTGGGTGGATAGCCGAAAAGAATGAGATGATTTTCAATTGAATGAAGTTTCTTATGGTTGTGTTTCTATCCGAACAACAAACCGACTGTGTAACTTTCTTGTCCTCTTGTTAAATTTTACTTTTTTGATTGGAATCGCTCTTCATTATTTTCACCGCAATCTAATCATTCTACTTGTGGCGCATACATTTGCTGTGCTCATTTGTTTTAAATTTGGAGTATATATAAATAAATACTGATAAGTAAACCAGCATATATGCAAGGTTATCAAACGAACTATCATAATCCGATACTGGCAAATCGCGAACAGTGACAGACAACACAATAACAGAGTGAAACTAGTACTATCACCAGCGTTTCAACCCAGCTAACTGGAGAGGGAAGTCCGACTCGAGTAGGAGAGTATAGTTCTACAAACATCCAAGAAGACGAATATACAAGCATCCAGTTCATGCGTATATATAGACAGTAAAAAATGTTCTTAATAGTGTCACAAATTAGTGCGCTTAAAGAAAACGGACCAATAGCGTTGAAGTTTCTTCGAAGTGGGAAACATGAACTGAGGCGCTTTTGGCGCAAAAATGAGAAATTGAAATCTCGACAAATAAATTATAACAATAATGGGTTTATTAAGCGATTTCTGGGGCTTAGCATCCATTACAGTATACAGTATTCTGAATCACATAGGTTTTTGAAAATATTATTTCAATTCAAAATACTTAAGCCATTCGTTAGCATCATTTGCAACCAAATGACTTTGAATTTGAGGGGAAAATAAGACAATCTCATTCGGGAAATGTCTTATTACGAACGAGACGAATTCATCTTAATCAGCTATTTTTTTCCTAATTTTGAAACTTCTTTTATCAACGCTTGTTTAGGTGGTTTAAAGTTAGTGGGTATTATGTTGATGATATAGATTTATTCAACTATCCTCTAATTTTCCGATTGTGATCTATGATGTATGTCGTTTCAGTAAGTTACATCAAAAGACCAAACCATATAATAACTTTTATGGCGTGATAAATGTATCAATTATGGACCTATAATTAAGTTATTCAACCGCGAGAACATGTTCATCACTGAGTTATGAAGTGAAGCGACAAGAATCAAATGATATCCTTGTTCGATTCAGTTCAGTCTGTTTCTCTTTCCAATTTCTCTGTTGGCTCCTAGTGTACATTTATTTTTTACTCACGAAAAAAGACAAAAACAAGCAGAATAACTTACTATTCTTTCATTTCCACCTATTAGATGTAGTTACAATTCAGTCATTTAAGTTGCTCGAATTATTAATCAGTTTAATTTTACTTCTTTTTGCAAAATAAGTGATTTTATCATTCGCCGGTTATTTTGAATCTTGATGGTGATGAATATTGCACATTGTTTTGTGACAGTTTAACTACATTCTGTTTATTTCTTTTACTTTTAAAATACTGGAAAAATTCCAAATTCTGTAAAATGTTACTTCAGGACTGGCTTAATTCGGCACCAAAGTTAGTGATAGGGAGTGAAACTATTGAATGCGTTAACCGTTTTACTTATCTCGGGAGCCTCATCAGTCCTAACGGTCTGGTGTCCGATGAAATCTCGGCCCGTATACATAAGGCCCGATCGGCTTTTGCCAACCTGCGTCACTTGTGGCGTAGGCGAGACATTCGTTCACTGACGAAAGGACGCGTTTACTGTGCAGCAGTCAGATCCGTTTTACTTTATGGATGTGAAACAAGGCCTTTAAGGATAGAGGATATCCGTAGGCTCCTAGTATTCGATCATAGATGTCTCTGAAACATTGCTCGTGTTTGCTGGGACAACCGAGTAAGCAATGCATGGATTAGGAATAGAGTACTTGGTAAATACGCTAAGTCTATTAATGAAGTAGTGAATCTTCACCGGCTGAGGTGGTTAAGACAGTGTTGCGTATGCCTGATCACCGTCTACCTCGACGAGCAATGTTGTCTGGTGTGGGAGTAGGCTGGGAGAAAGCTAGGGGTGGCCAAACAAAAACATGGCACCAATCCATGAAGTAATTGACACTTGGGCTGAGCCATCTTAATAGATGTAGACTACCTGGTTGGGGCCCACACGATGAGCGTAACAAATGGTTAGAGACTTTAGGTGATATGGCTCAAAATCGATTGCAATGGCGCAGGTGCATCCACTCCTTGTCTTCCTCCAAATTCTAATTTCTGAGCTTATTATAATTTTTTCTTTACTGAATCACTTTTTATCTCAAATCTCATCTCTGATCTCTATGCCTTTCCATTAGTACTTACTCTGTTACTACCTTCCCCTACTTTGGGATTTGGTCCGACAATTTAATCTTTATCTGCTAATTGGGGCATGGCAACTTGAACTGATGTACGCATGTACAAAGTTCTACGTTGTAACTGACTGAGTGAATAATGTTTTCCTTGATAAATCGTCCGAACGTAACTCAACGACAATAGTTTTTGAAAGTGGGTAGAAAACATTTTCAGCTTGGATGTTAAACCATTCATATCGTAGGTGAATACATGTAGAAATATACAAACGTTAGTTATTTTACCAATATTGCTTTCTTCATGATTATAGTCGTTTAAACAACACAAATTGTTTGCAAATTCTCCCGTAATTATGTTTCCTTTTAACACTGATCAATCAACGAGTAGAACTCTTTACCTCAACATGTAGTTAAAGTTTCATCTGTCGACACATTCAAAAACAAAGTGAATCAGCTAAGAGACTCCCATCACATAACTAACACAGGCGATTTAATCTTCTGTCCTATTCAGAGTGAACTTGATTCTAAATATATGTATTACAGATGGTGTACTAACGTTTCTCTCTTCTGAGTATCCTTTATTGTTTAAAGTGTTTGATTTTTAACTATTAAGTAGCAGGTTTACTACCCGCTTTATCTACTTTAGTTTGGGCAACTGAATAGTATAACTAGCTCTAAATCGAGTAGATAGATCTACACTTAGTAGGTGAGTTACATTATAAATGGAGTGCTGTAGTTACATACTTTGCCCATAATAACCTCTTAACGAAAAACAATTATTTACAAATTAGTTGTTCTCCTTGCTGGTATTAACATTCGACTCTATTAGTACTTGTAAAATGCGTTGATAGGGCTATCAAGATCAATCTCCTTGAATTATTTCTATAAAAACAGGTAAAATGGATTGTGTTGATGTCACTTATTTTACCATTTTTAAATATAGTAGCTAATCTTACGATTGCTTTATGTAGTTACTCCATCTCTGATAGCATTTCCTCTAATCAACACCTCATCTGTGTAAAAAGGGAGTATTGTGAATCTATTGAGTAAATATGAGAAGTTCTATAGCTTTATGGATGTAAGAGACTTAAACTAACCCTGATTAGTTTTGTATTCTGTGTATACCAAATGATGTCGAGAATTAGTCTATATTCATGAATGGTTTTATAACTTTTCAATAAAGCTGCTGAATACACCAATTACTTCCACTACTTTATTGTTGTTGTCTTGACAAATATTTCATGTATCGTCTATTCTCTTTACACCTGCCACATTGTATAACCAATACTGTCAGTTAGTCATTCGATCATGTTCATAACTTCTTTTATAGTATATTGTGTCTATAGTTTATAGTTATGTGTTTATGAACGATACCTTCACATAGAGCTAGTTCATAGCAAATGTTAATTTGCCAACTAGTAACTTAGTCATTGATAGACTATGCGCACTTTTATACAACTATTGTAATTAGAATTTAGAATGTGCTTTTTCGATAAACACTGACTAGTAGTGTATAAATTTTGTAGCGATGTTGAAGAAGAAGTAGAATAATAAGAATATTTATCTGAAAAGTGTGTTTCTAAAATTATTAGCCGAATTTCCAGCTAACTTAAGACTTATGTATGTGACTAATCCTCATCAGTTGTATTACGTTTGGAACTATTATTCTCGTGCATTGAGAATTTAGTTCCAGTTGTCATAAATGACTTTAAATTTTAAATTATTATGAAACTACTCATCATACATTCATCAGCTATTTGTGTCATAAAGCATTTTAAATTGACTAGAGTTTGTCGTTATTGTGATCATCATCATATGAACATTTGAAGGTTATCATCTTAAAATAAACATTCTATTGTTCATACTTTCTATAAACAGTAATCCAATACTGAGGAAACACTGTTAAAGCATGTTGATCCATCGATTCAATAAATAAATTACTCGTTCTTGTTAAGTCCACTGGAATCATATCAGTGCTAAGTTTTTCAAAGTCAACTAATTTTTCTAAGTCGGTTGTGTGAATCATTTCATAAACTGCGTCGTTCCAACTAACTTTGTAAACCGCTTTTTTTAAAAAAAAATAAAGTTATGCGCATATATACGCATAAACTTCTTACCTGTGTAAGCTGATATGATCTATATGTATCCATCTGATATGTTTCATTTTGTATTCTAGTACCTAATGTTTCTAACTTGTAGTAATAGCATATGAAATTTCAGCATATGGTTGGGTGGGTATCCATTTGATACTAAATGATTACTAATTGTTTGTGCATAGTTCTTATCAATTTGAGATTAGTTGATTATGTTGTAAATAACACTTAAACACACAAACATAAAGAATGTGCACTGACCATGTTTATGTTGATTTGCTGTCTATTGAAATCAACACTTATATTGTTGAAATTGAAATTATTATTTTTTTTCTATACTAAATATACTTGTTTTTCGATACATGTTTCTATAAACTATTTGAGAATTTACAAACTTGAATTATATACAAACAATAATTGAGTCATTATTTGGTTGGTTTCTGCAACTATTTAAATATGGAATTACTTAAAGTGTGTTGTGTTGATGATCAAGTGTATGGTTACGTGACAATTTGTTTTTTTCTCGCTTTTATTGTTTTGATACATAAGACGTAATTTAAGACGTTGTATTTCTATAGTACATTAACTTGAGTTTTCTATAAAGAAAAAAAACGAAACATTCTATTTATGAATATTAAGCTTTATTCTTCTGATGAAATTGTCTAAATGTCTGAGAATTTTTTTCATGAAATGTTCCAAAAACATTCAGTTGTAATGCTGATTGATTCAAATAGACTTTGAAGCATTCATCCACATGAGCTGGAGTTATAGGCCAAATACATGTAAACTATAATATTTTGGGCACATATTTCGACTACTAATTTACTTTTAGTAATGATATATATGAAGTGGGTTAAGATAAATGTTATTGATTAGTAAAGCTTATTTCAAGAAACCATTGTAGTGACATGTTTTAACAAAACTATTTCTAATCATTAAGGAGAGTCGAATACAATAAAATCTGATCCGAGATAAAATACACTTTATACTTGAAAATATATCAAGAATCTAACTCAATCTTCTTAATCTTATGTTCTTTTTCTTTCTTGAGCCGCTGCCTAAATTTCACTAAATAGATTATTCCATGCCTTAAATTATAATCACTTTGTAACTGTTTATTGTTCTTGCTTTGTATTTGATATTACGAATCGACCTGGGTTAGGCAAACATCAAAAGCTAGGAAGCACTGCATCGTTCCTTTGTTTCAGTATATGACTCATCAGTGGGCACCATTGAGTTAAGATTAAGCGATCTACATATTTGATTCCATACGTTAGTGGAATTTATCAATGGAGTTAGATGTACGACATTTTGTTGCCGGCAGTCGTTTATATCTCACTTTCACTCTCTTTAGGTTTGGGTTCATCATTTAGGATGCATCTTACTAAATAGCTGTGATTTTGGTTCAAGGAACTAGAATTTGGTGTTTTTTAAATGATCATTTCCCATTCTGTAAATTAGTGTTATTTTCACCAAATACTTAGGAATCGAATGCGAAATCATTGTGCAGTTATCAGTATTCAATACAATTTGAATATCCATACTTATTTGACTGTTTATAGATATGGTGTATGTGAACGTGAAAATTGAAAAGCATGAATTATGTATCACTAACTCAGCAACACACTGTGCTACTCTTAATTGATGTATGTATTGTCTGATGTAATCACTTTACTGTCTAGTTTAGGCCATTATATCATTCGAAGATTTCTGATATCGTGTATATTGTCATGATTCCTGCAACCACTTTCAGAGTATAATGTATTATCTTTTTGGTGCATCACATTTATACATTTTAGTGATTTTGTACAAATTTTTACCTTTTTGTCGTTTCTTGAGTTGCAATGCGTACAAAATTATTCCGACAAAATGGTAGTAGTACTGTTAGTATCTTTCGAGATTTTTCCCTTCGAGTGTTTTTCCTTATATCTTAGTGGGATAGATAACTGAACAAATCGTAAACTATCAACGACTGACTAATTTCTATTCGAGAAAATCATACCATGCTTCTTGTCATCATTTCGACACACGGGGAGTTAAAAGGTCTTGTAATTTTCGTAAAAAATTTTCTAAAATTTTACCAGATAATTTTGTAAAGTAAGTAAATCATGCATTTAATCAACCAAATCTGTAAATAATCAGTTTTTTTTTCTGTTATTCATTCTCTCTAGCATTTGTTGTTGTTGTTGTTATGACCATTGTCATATTTCACTGTGACACAACTAAATCTGCTCATATTACTGAACTTCTTTTCTTCCTTTGTTTGTTTATTATAATGATGAATGTGTCAGTTTTCAATCGACGTCATTTAGTGTATATAGAATGTCGCCTATTTTACAATATTTATAGAATAAATAATTGATTATTCTATTTTTCCTTATTCAATTAAGTAACTTCATATGGCTGTGTTCACCAATCAATGAAATATACGATAGGAATTATTTAAAACAAACATGAAATTTCCTTTATGCCTAATTTGGATGTGTATAAATGATTAAAATAACATGGAGACAAACAAGTTAATAAACCGAATTCAAACTGTACATAATGTATGCTGTTATTAAGAAGAATGGTTTGTATCAAATGAAAATAATAAACATTATGAACTAGCTTCAGCTAGACAATCATTTAAAACTATTAAGGCCTTGAACAGCTGTTTCATATCATCAGTGAATACTAGTGGAGTTTAACCTTGTCGAGGTTGAGATAGTTATTAATAACAGCAAACGCTATTGATTGTGCAATATCACGAATTGATGGGAATTAGAAAGGTGAAATAATGGAAGCCAATATGGCATTCTAAAGGTACTCACTCTCGGTAATACCTATAAATTTGATGTTCGACTCTTATGTGTCACTGAGTTAGATTATTTCTGATTGCTAAATCTCAGTTAACCAATTGACACGCAACTTCAGTTGGTAACCGTATGGTCCATGACCTTTAACAACGGCCATATATTTGTATTGTCAATCTGCTCCAATACGCTTAACCGAGCAAAGAAAAATACTTGGATGAACCAAACAGTTCAGTAATGAAGAGTATTTTCATATTTCATACATTAGTTTATATATATATATATATATATATATATATATATATATATATATATATATATATATAATTCCAGACAGCACAGCAGACCAATTAAAATAATAGCATCACTATAAAACGAAGGCAATAACTGTAGAAAACTGAGCTATTACGTACACAATTGGTTGATCCTGAATCACGAGTTAGAATTGTCATAGTAACAGTTATCAGTCCAAATGACAGGTTAGTACAGCAAAGATATAAGAACATTAGGAACAAAATATTCAATGCATGAACAATATATTAAATAACCTGAAAAATGCTTCTTCAGGTTTAATCATTCTTCATAACTCGTCCTTTATAACAGTTATCTGTCGTTATGGTCGGTGTGTACAACTACTAAGTCTCTACTAGAACAAAACAGTTGTTTTTGCATCCTGGTTTTTAGTGGTTGTTTAGCTAAGGTCAATCCATGAATATACCTTGTATATAAGTTTTTCGAAAGTACATCCTTGATTACTTTATTAATTAATATTCTGTAATTTCATGACAAACAATGTTCTAGTTGTAGTTGCAAATTAATATGATGTCAAATCTCGAATATTCATTATGTACATTATAAATAACAATAATCACTAGTTTTATTGACTTTTAGATCTGTAATTATTGATCATGATCATACGATTTAATTCTAAATATTATTGATTTTTGTGTTTAGACATTGAATGTTGTAATTAATACATTAGCTCATTATTCATCATTTTTTGCGATGTGAAGAAACCCTTGAAATGCTGTCGTACGTAGATAATAATAGTAATGATTATTATTATTATGCTATTGTCGTGTACTCTCATTCGCTTCCTCTTTCTATGCAATAATAATTTAGAATAATAAAAAATGGAATCTCATGTCACATTAATCTGGTAACCTGGTTTTTTATAATGAAAAAATTTCAAGGTGATTTACTAAATTATTCTATTTTCTAATAACTGTCTAAATCACAAATTGACATGAGTTGGACAATCATTTGAAACCACCGAACTACTGAACAAATGTTTTATCATTGTAAGACCACATCAAATTCAATAATCTCTGTAATTTCCAATTACAACTATCTTAATTTTCAAATGAATGCTTCACAGTTATTTATAATATTTTGTGAGAAATGTGAATATGGATTTTCGAAAGAATAGTGAACTTTGTCTCAAGCATTCAGATGAGATATTCATATCAGGTTACGAATGTTATAACATCCTATTGCCACAAATGTCTTATTTCAGTAATGAATAGTTCTGTCTTCTCAGCAGAAGCGACAATAAGTAAGTTGTGTAAGTATGATAGACAGATGGATTGTATTCAGTTGTGCATTTTTGTGTAATCTAGATAAAGATGTGTTGAGTAAATATGTTGAAGCATGTACTTTTAATTGTTATATGAAGTAAATTAACGGGCAAATTGAAGTAAATTAAAGGTAACAAACATGCAAACTAATTACATGAAAGTAGAAGAGAGCATGTTGATGCTATGTTGATAAATTAAAGTTCATTAACTAGTCATACCATCTAATGCACCATTACTTGTAATAATATAGTTTCTTTAATGAACAATTACAAAAAGATGCTTATTACAGTAACCTTTCATTTTAATATATCACGTCTCTAAACCAGAGGTTCTGGTTTCTATCTGTTGTAGGATTATGAATACGCACTAGAACAAAACAAATGTCTTTTACTTCTTGGTTATCACGCTAAGGTCATTTTGTTATGTGAAACTTCAAATAAAGTATACACTCAAGCATATTATAGTACATTGAGCATACTCTTTCAAGTATTTGTATACTATATCAAAGAAATCACTTGATCAACTATTTTTTTTACCCTTTTTGTTAATAAGTTTGAGTGGGTGGAGAAGCATATATGTTTCAAGTAATCGTAGAAACTATTTCACAGGAGTACATTTTCACATATAGTTTCACTTAATTGATAAATATTGATACCAAGTAACGTGCATAGTGAATTCCATTATCAATTGCTATTATATAATATCACTGTAAGTGCAAGCATTTGATTTTTTCTGTGTTTTGATATCAGTTGATAAAAGTTATTTTGAGCTATTTATGTGTGGCATTCTTTATTTCGAAAGAAGATCACGAACTGTATTGATTCGCAATCAAAACACAATGGCACTTCAACTAATATAACTCCACACTATTGAAGAAAGAATACTTGAGTGCAGGAAAACTTGATATTGAACAAGGTTGAAATTTTATTAATACAACTTTGCCTTCGTTGTAGCAAATGTGACCTCGGAATTATAATAAATAATAACGCCTACTGCTATGCAGGAACTAACCGCAACTCTAATCGGAAAACTTATCTGCGCTAACTGATACTAGCAACCGTGACCAACGACTCGATACTGATTACTCACCCCAAGACAAATCAAGAAGACACCAACGAGCACTAGGAAGATTCGATTCTATTATAATTCAAGTCTGTATATATAGTTACAAAAACGACCTTGGGAAAACAGAGTAATTAGCATACTAGAATGACATTACAACCAATCACAGTTAACAAGGTCCAGCGGAGGAAATGAAGGACAGTACCGGTTTCCGCTCACTTTACAATTAAATAAAAAATAGCAAAATCACATGAATATTAACTAGTTTCTTCTCTTCTTAGCACCTCCCCTTTTTGAGAAAAGTTCACTTTCTTGGAACTTTACGGTGGCTCTTCGTTTTCTTTCACTGCGTCTGATTGGCTGTTTTTCTTCGGATGTTCCTTTCTTGTTGTTTGCTGCAATCAATGTTGGTTTTTCCGTGGGGAGCTTGAAAGTGTCAAGAAGAAGTTCAAGCGCTAGGTTCGGTTCATCTGCTTTTCGTTCACCAAACCTTCTTCGCAGCTGGTTGCGATGTCGAATCCATATTTGTCCTCCCACTGCTACTTCATATATCACTTTTCCTCTTTTACCTTTATTTACTCCGTTTTTCCATTTCTCGCTTCCCGGTCTGTAGTTCCTCACGTACACCTGCGTGCCGTTTCTATAGATGTCATCATCCTTACTTTTCACTTTTGCCGGCCTCATTACCTCATTTATCGTTCTCAGTTTCCGTCCCATAAGTGCTTCTGCTGGTGATTTCTGTTCTGGAGCACTGTTGTTTGGGGTACTTCTATATACAAGTAGAAAACGCTGAATAATTTCTGCTAGGGTTCCCTCCCCCTTTGCCTTTAGTACAGCTCTTTTGAAGGTATCCACAAACCTCTCCGCTTGTCCATTTGATTGTGGATGGTACGGTGGGGAGCAAATATGTGTGATAGCGTTTTCTCGACAGAAATCACTGAAAGCTTGTGACGTAAATTGGGACCCGTTATCAGTGACTAGTGTCTCTGGAAACCCATGACACGCGAATATCTTCCTCAATGTTTCTAGGGTTTTCTGTGTAATCGGAGGAACGACAGGACGGATCTCTGGCCATTTTGAATATGCGTCTACTAACACCAAGTAGTAGACTCCTGACATGGGCCCGGCAAAATCTAAATGGACTCTGCTCCATGGACTCGCAGGAACAGGCCAGCTTACTGGTTCCACCGGTGGGTTTTTTGATGCTCGCTGACACCGGTCACACTTTCTCACCCAGTCTTTAATCTGGGCGTCCATCTTCGGCCAGTATGCATAGCTCCGTGCCACTGATTTCATTCGAGCTGTTCCAGGGTGTCCAGCGTGAAACTGCTTGAGTACTACTCGACGTAACTCACATGGTATCACCACTCGGTCCCCAAACATAAGGCACCCTTCTACTAGGCATAAAGCTTGTCGACGTTGATATAGCTGTCTCAGTTCTTCATCTAGAGAACGTGGCCACTTGTGCTGCATATAATAGATTGCTCGTTTAATCGTTTTGTCTCTTCTTGTGAATTCAGCAACTTGCTGTGTGGTAACAGGAAATGCTCTCACAGCATGAATGAAACTTTCTTTAGCGTAATCTCTCGTTTCGATGGCGGCAATCACCGACTCTTCACTTGTCGTAGGATAGTTGCTTATGAGTCGAGATAGGGCATCTGCCTGACCGAAATCCTCACTTTTCTTGTATTGTATATCAAAATCATATCCGAGCAGCGTCAATGCCCAACGTTGTAAACGATTTGCGGAATGCACTGGTACTCCAGCTTTCGACCCAAAGACTGCCAGCAGGGGTTTGTGATCAGTTAATATTGTGAAGTGTCGTCCATACACCATCTTATGGAACCGCCGTACTGCAAAAACGATAGCCAAAGCTTCCTTCTCAATTTGACTATAGCGCTTTTCAGTAGGTGTCAGCGTTGTTGAAGCGTGCATTATGGCTTTCTCATTTCCATTCTGAAATTTATGCAAGATAACTGCTCCGACTCCATATGCAGATGCGTCCACTGCAACAATAATCGGCACTTTCGGATCATAATGCGTCAATAGAAGATCGGATGTAAGGAGCTTCTTCAAGCCATCGAACGCTGTTTGGCATTGCTGCGTCCATTTCCACTTAACATTTTTCCCCAGCAGATGGTTCAGCGGTGCTCGCTTCTCATGCAAGGACGGTAAAATTGCTGAGTAGTAACTTATTAGTCCGAGAAAAGATCGCAGAGTAGGTACATCGTAGGGTGCAGGCATTTTTTGAATGGCTTCAGTGTTTTCTGGATCTGGACGACGACCTGATTTGTCGAATATAAATCCCAAATATTTCACAGACGTAAGGTAGAATTGACATTTCTCTGGACGTAGGTGGAACCCATGGTCTTGGATTCGTTTCAGTACAGTCGCAAGTCGATCGTAAAGTTCATTTGGTGATTCTGCGACAACGAGTATGTCGTCTAAATACACGACCACTCCGGTGAGGCCGGTTAAAATCGTATCCATTAATTGTTGGAAAATAGCTGGTGCAGTTTTAACTCCAAACGGTAGTCTCGTATACTGAAAAAGTCCCCGATGCGTATTTATTGTAAGTAATTCACGGCACGCTGGTTCAACCTCGACTTGCAAATAAGCATCTGCCAGGTCTAGTTTGGCAAAACAACTACCGCCGTTTAGAATAGTGAACAAATCGTCTGGAGCCGGTAGAGGATAATGGTGTTGTTCTAGAACATCATTCAGACCGGTCGAAAAATCGGCGCAGATGCGTAGTGTACCATTAGGTTTCTTTACGACGACTATTGGGGCTGCCCAGGTCGAGAATGATACTGGCATAAGAACATCTTGCTTCTCTAAGCGTTGAAGTTCTGCATCGACTTCTGGTAGCGAAACATATGGAACTGGTCTTTTGGGACGGAAGACTGGGGAAGCATTCGGTGTCAAGCGAAGAGAAGCTTTCATTGTGGTACAACATCCTAACCCTTTTGTAAATACTTTGTCAAATTCCTTTAGAAGCTTCATGAAATCTTTCTCGTCTTTCATTCTTACGATTCGGTGGCATACGGTGCTTAGTGGAACAGCATCTAGTTTCAGGTCTGTAATCCAATCTAGACCCAACAAGTTAAGATTGTTGTTAACCACATAACATACTCCATCCGTGGTTATTTCGTTGAATGACACTGAGCACACAATTTTGCCAATGATCACCAAACGATCGCCTGATGCACTTATGGCGAGTTGTTCTGTAGGGTGTAGCACAGGTTTCCCAATTTTAATCCATGTTTTTCTAGAAATAATAGTAATATCAGATGCTGTATCAAGTTGGAGGCTTACCGTATGACCATTTATCTGAACAGAAACGTACTTTCTGGCTGGTCTCTGATGAGCGTGATTCAGGGTGGATACTGAAAGTGACTCAGCCGGCTTACTCGGTGAACCGAATCTTCTTCTGGAACGTGATCGAGTGCGTGTATCTTTCTGCCTGCACAAAGTTTCTTTGTGACCCAGCCTGTTACACTTTCTGCAGCGATAGTGCTTAAATGGACAGAACTTAGCAAAATGCCATCCACCACAGTCCCAGCATCTGGATGGGGGAGTAATATTCTTCTTTTGGGCTGGTTTATCACAATAAGTTGAGGTGGTTGCTGGAGTGACTTGATGAGAAATAGGTTTTCGACGAACAGCATGAACTTCAATGTCACCATTACCACCAGACTGGACAAGTGCAGTATCATGCTTTAAATTGGTCAGTCGTTGATATTCTGCAGCAATGTCATTTAGAGACAATGTTGGTTCTTGGTCAAGACGGTGAAGCAATCGCGTTCGAATATCAGCGAATTTTTCTGACTGTAGGCTGCAGATGAGTATTAACGATTTAAATTGGTTCTCCGATAGGTCTTTTAATTTAAACCGTTCACATTCTCTGTTTACAACTCCAACATGAGTTAAGAAATCATCTGATTCATTCATTTTTAACTTTAGGCAACGATATCTAATATTGAATAGAGAAGAATTGTCACCAAAGTGTTGACTGAGAGTTGAGCAGGTTTCAGAGAATGTTCTGTCTCGAGGATTTTGAGGTAAAATTAGGTTGCAGTATTTGTCAAGTTCTGCTGCACCAAGCTTTCTGAGGAGTAGGCGAACTTTCCATGCATCGTCCTGAGAAGCTAAATCATACGTAAACAAATCTTCATATCTCCGGAACCAGGTATCAAAAGTAACATTTGCTTCTGGATCATAATTAAATTCAGCAATACTATTAATAATTCCATCAATTGAAAGTGCAGAGTTGGGGACAGGAACGTTCGAGGATGATTCAAGCTTAGAATTCAGGCTCGTAAAAAGCTTCATAAGTTTGAGTTGTTCATCCAACAACGAATCCATTTTAGTAGGATCCACAGTCACCATCACCCGTCGTCAATTGATATATCGGAATATTATAATAAATAAATAACGCCTACTGCTATGCAGGAACTAACCGCAACTCTAATCGGAAAACTTATCTGCGCTAACTGATACTAGCAACCGTGACCAACGACTCGATACTGATTACTCACCCCAAGACAAATCAAGAAGACACCAACGAGCACTAGGAAGATTCGATTCTATTATAATTCAAGTCTGTATATATAGTTACAAAAACGACCTTGGGAAAACAGAGTAATTAGCATACTAGAATGACATTACAACCAATCACAGTTAACAAGGTCCAGCGGAGGAAATGAAGGACAGTACCGGTTTCCGCTCACTTTACAATTAAATAAAAAATAGCAAAATCACATGAATATTAACTAGTTTCTTCTCTTCTTAGCAAATAAAAATTGAAAACTAATGCAGTTAGTAACCACTCAAATAATAGAAATGGCTCATATGATAATATGAATCAAATCGTACAGGGTGCTTACTTTCTTGTTGAAACTATGATTAAATAACAAAGGAAAGAAGCTGAATAATTCATGTTTTTCTTACCGATGTTGTACTGTGTTTCGTTGATTGTATTCGACACAGATTGATACCAGTTGGGTACTACCAAAAACCAGGGAGCATTGGGAGACTGTCTCGTCCTAGTATGAGACTTCTCAGCAATGAGCATCAATCTGTGATGAATATGATCATCTGAACTTCATACTTACTTCCACGAAAGCACTCCAATTCAATGCTGTAATATATTTGGTGCACAGACTTTTCATCACTCTTTTATTACGACTAATACTACTATCAATATCCATTAGTTACTTAGTTTCTATATACATTAATATGCCATACTATATCAATCTAGAATTGTTAAAATGTTCTTTCTGAGAATAGTACATTTAATACACTCATGAGTTCCGGTTAATTAACTGGTGAGTTAAACAGCTACTGATGTCAAGAAGTTCGACATAATTATTTTGTATTCATTAATATTTGCCCATAACTGTTATAATAACTGAACTTGTCAAGAATGAAAGCTTTATATAACGCCGAAGGATTTGTTTTTACACTAATAGATTTAAGGTTGTGTATGATGTATTTCATTTTTCATTCAACAACATTAAACAGTAACGTTAGTTATGGTTATTCCGGAAATCTGCCTGGCTTCCTACAAATATTTTAAATTTGATTTCAGCTTTTCGACGATATTAATAAAACCAACATATTCTTAGATTTTTACACTTTATCGCTTTTCGTTATAAACAACGACTCTAATGAGGTTTTTGTTTCTGATAAAAATAATGTTTATCTATCCGGTTTCTAATCACCATCAACACTCACTAAATCTTATGATTTAGTGGATTCATTTCGTCATTCACTACCAAGTGGTTGGCGAAATTCATGCTTATTGAGTTTTGGTTGTTTGTTAGTCAGTGTTACAGTCGGTGAATGTTATATTCGACTAATAATTAAAATCCCTTCGTTACCTTCTCTTTTGTATCTCATATATCGCAATCACTTCTGTGAATTCATTTGTGCAATAAGTTAATTCGTGTGTTCGTCATTTCTAGAGGTATAATACTCACTGGAACTTTGTGTATACTCTTTTGATTTGAGTTTGGAATTATTCTTATTAAATTTTTGTCACCTTGTTAGCAATTTGATCTATCTAGTGCGTATAGATCTCAATCACATTAGAAGGATTATCTGAAGTCATTCGTATAACTATAGAATATATTTTGTTGCCACAAATCACAATAGTCAGTTAATCATTCGTAGGCCTCAAAAGAAATCTCAATTATAAACTGATTCGTAATATGAAAATGAACTTTACATCATTTTGTGGAAAAAGTACTTGTTAAAGCAAACTGTGTATCATTGGTAATTTTAGTTTTGTACAGAATAATTGCATTGAATATGGTTGATTTTTATCAGTAAATACTATTCATATACAGGTTCCGATTTTCACAAGAACAAATTCAAGACGTTCAATTTTCTTAATATACGTATCGATGTTATACAAATTCTTCGAGGGTAGTTATGTGTATTTCAATGAAAAGGAAAAAAACTGCAACAATAGTGTATTCTTTTTTTAAATTTTCTGTTTTTATGCTTAGTTTTGAAATAGAGACTGAAGGAAATTACAGTGCAAGATTTCAAATAATGAAGGGGATACTTTTCAATGCCTTTTGATATTCCAGTATCAATTCGGTTAAATCAGTTTGTGATGAGAAATATACTCGAATCAAACTCTCCATACTATCAAAATGATTTATGCTAAATTTTTACCATTTTTAGGTTCTTAAAGGTCAGACCCGTATGTGTTTTGTCTGCATGGCTAGATTCTGTTTTTGGTGTTACTGAACTCCGTTTAAAGTTAATCAGATATTTTCATAACATTTCCATAGTATTAAACGCCCTAAAACATTGTTGACTAGTTAGTCTTGATACAACAAAGTAACTATGGTAAGTTTTCTTTTTAAAAATCTAAAACAATTGATCCCTTTGCTAAATTTAGATAATATAGTGAGAAGACTGTTTTCTAACCATCATTAATAAGATTTTCATTTACTTCATTGATATTTAACTTCAGGATAATCTTTTTACATTCATACTTTCCACCTTGATACTTTAAAATCGGTTTTCCGTTCTAATTTGTAACGCGTAATCGATTGAAACTGATTAAAATACTAAGTAATCTTTCTTTTATTTTATTGTTGACAGTAGACTGAAATGACTGTCAAATTTTATTATCAGTAGTATTTCTGAACTTCATAGTTGTTTAATAAATAGAACATCTGTTTAAAAATCAACGTTTGCCATTTGTGTAGATATCTTGTGGATTACCTGTAATGAAAAAATGTATATATAAATTTCCGATTTCTGATTAATTTATTAGAACTTTTATCAATTTAAAATTAACATTTCAACTAATTGTTTGTCAAGATTACAATTTTCTCAGTCTACATACTGTTTTATCTAACTTATGAGTTATGAGTGAATACTATTGATGAGTCTTAGACTAGACTGTCTAGCTTTCAGTAAGCGTTCTTAACTGGTTTTGCTCTATTCTTTTACATTTAACAAAATACATCCCATAAGAGATAGGATTTTCCATGACTATTTATTTTTTCTCAATCAAAGACTAGATCTAATCGTTTGACAGGATACTAGATATTGTCACTGAAATAAAGTAATTATCGGTTAATAACTTTGCATTAGTTCATTTATTTACCCTGATATTTTGTTAGCCGCATTTTCATTTTAAAAGTGTTTACATTCAGAGTACACTTTGCATGCAACTTGAATATTCTGTTTGTTTTAGAAATACACACTTGATAGACATTTGTTTTTACCGACACTTAATTAGTAGGCTGTAATGAATGAGTTTTGTGAAATTATAGTGTACATGTTTTGAATGTTTAAATTTTATTCACTTTCGAACGTATTTTAAATTGAGGTCATTGATGTCTATGAGATAACAAAGGTGTTTATTCCAAGACAGAGAAACAATTCCTAACAGAATTCTAGTTTATTTAGCTCATTAAATTGGTAAATTAATTAACTAGTTTAAACTTTTTTTCTGGCGTCATTTACATTCGGGATGGTAAAGAAGGTTAGTAGCTCAGGAGAATTAAATGATGCATATGTGTCTTTCATTTGTTGATATTCAAATTTTATTTCTTTTCCACCCCCACCCCCCTCATTTCGACTGATTAAAATAAATTCATGTATATTCAAATAGAGTTATTCTACAATTTCTTATCTAGTGTATTATGTATTGGGAAATGTACGTTGTTAAACAACCAATATTGTACATTATACAACTGGTGGTGACATTTTCCTTACCCCGTTCCCCCTCCTTACAGCTCTCTGTAGTTCACACACAAATCCCAATAGTAAATCACTGTTGTTACAATTATTGCGTGACATTATGAGTCATTAGCGCTGTTATTAAACAGCTAGGCTGAAAAAAAAAATTTTCATCAGAATTTTTTTTTTAAAACGATTCATTTTTTTTTACAAAATGTTCCTTTGTTGTTTAGGTGTTTTTCTGTCTCACCGACCTGTTAGATAGTTATCACCTAGATAATACATTTTGTGACATCTAGTTCACACACGTCTATTTTAATTCGTCGCATTATAAAAATGGAAATCGTTACCTTCGTGTTGTGTACCTCAGTATATTTTAATTAAATGAAAATATCCAAATTTTAATAAATTCATTGTACAGTTGTTTTTGTTCTGTCCATTCTTTCGGATGTGAAAAAAATCCTCTATGTCTTGGCAGTTTATTTATGCTCGTTTACGTTAAAATGTGTCATAAAATTAAGATATCCTGTTGCCTGTTTACTTTCTTTTCATTATATTTGTTTTACGTGGGAATTCACAATCATGCTTTATTGCAATAAAATTTTTACTTTTCGTTTCGATGTATGTACGTGTCTTATTCATTCCATTTGGTTACCAACAGATTTACGTGGAATTTCACTTGCTTTACTGTCAAGATTCTAGGTTAGTTTTACTGGAGAATATTAGTCGAATTATATTGAGATCTACTGAATAACTGAAATTTATGATCTAAGTCCATCGGCAACGACTCAGGGATGTAGTCATGATGGTGTTGCCGCATTTATTTTTTATCTTCTTTTAAGTCTTCGAACAAGTATCATTTCAGACTTTTCATTCTATTTTATCTTATTCATCCTTTTGTGCATCATATCCCTTATTTTCTAGTTTTAAACACCAGCTAGTACACTTTAATACATTAATCATGCGAGCAAAGTTCATTATCTTGATATTCTCTTTCAAACACTGCCTTATATTATAAGATCAGTCTTAAGGAAACACTTACTTAGACGAAATGGATTATAATGAGTATATTTGATTTTTATATGTTCATCTAATTCTTGGTATCAATGAACAATAATGAAAGAAAACTAATAGATTCTTCAGGATATGAACTTATGTCATTCGGAAGCGTTCGTATTATGTTATTCAATTCATTCTATAAAAAATTGATTCAGCACTAATAACTAATCAGTGTAATGTTTTAGTTACTATCTAATTATACATTATCATATGTCCATTATGTTAATCGACTCGACATTCTAATTAGTCACTTAACATTATAATGATTGTTTATGTTTATTTTCTTATAAAGAAGAAATAGAGTAATTGCAAATAAATCAACTTTGTATTCGGTTTATGTTATTAATAATTTTTGTATTTTTTGTTAACAATTTGATTTATTTTTTTTCATTGTAATAATGATAATACACTTTTTTGGAGTACCAGTATATTTATATATCCTGCATATTTTAGTAATAATGTTAATACTTGTGAAATAGATGGTGGGAATGAAGTGTATAGTGTTATCATTTGGGCTAATCTAGTCTGTTTTTGTTTTCTTGAATTTATTTTCATTTGGTTGTGAATTCTTAGCAAACTTTATGTTTGTCCCTTTGATTAAGAAATACATAGTTAACTATTATGAAGTATGGGATGATTTAAGACAATGCATTTTTCCCAATATACAAATACGTAAACATACCTACATGCATACATCAAATATCCTATGTAAACTGCAAGTGTAAATGTAAGGTATATCCAATGCATTAAAATAATGTGATATTATTCTTTTTTATGGTTTTCATTATGTCAGATAGCAATTATTCTACTTTACATTTACAATAATTAATTCATCTTAGAAATTAATTGTTATGAACGGTTCTTTTTTTGTTTTATGTTGTATTTTCATTTTTCTGTCAAATTTTTATACAAATATGGGTTATCATATAGCCATAAAGTATAGGTATAATGATGATTGACAAAATTATAACGGAATATATATTATTGAATTTAGTGGTGCTGCAGAGGGTCAGTTTGAAACTGCACGTAAGTTGTCCTGACTCTCTGCATTTAGCTATTTAATCAAGGCTCGAGTACACTTTCTCTGACGAAGGTTTGAATATTCAGATAATCCAGATGACTATCATCAAATACGGATAATTTTCAGAGTATTATGTGAATTTGTATTCAGTGACTGGATTGAATACCATCTTTTTCTGGTTGAAGGGTAGTTGTATTCTATGACAGATGCAAACCGAGATATTTTAACCAACTACAAGTTATATTACTAAATCTGTCGTACTGTTGCTAACGTAAATTTAAGGTCAATAAAAGAGTAAACGAATTATTTTCGAATTTAATTTATAATAATTGCGAAACGAAACTGGACTGGCTACATATAACACATTCTAGTTACAATTGAATAGTAGTGGTGACCTCATCATCAGATTATTCATGAATACTATCTAACTATAAACTACCATACAGTCTTCTAATAAACTCTTATAATAATAATAATAATAATAATAATAATAATAATAATAATAATAATAATAATAATAAAAGTTAACTTCGTTGCATTCACCGAAAGTGGTAAAGAAGTGATTATTTTCTAGTTTACACGATTAAATGTTCATCACTGGTAAATAAACTGGCTATTTGCAATGTAATTTGTTAACGCATTTCAATATGATACAAATATGATAGTTGGCATTGAATCAAAACTTTATTGATATATTCGATTCTGATTAAATAACAGATTCCTAGTTGAGAATTAACGAAAATCATTGAACAAAGCTTGGCGTTACTTGAATTTGGCTTACACTGATAAATATTCTCGACTTTATTAACCAGTTAGAAATAAGCTTATTGACCGAATGCGGTCCAGTTATCTACTTATGTCTCTGTAATTGCTTTGGTCATTGTTCATTGTATTGGTGGTCGGATTCGTTCTTACCCAAAATACTAAGTAGTGACAATTATTTGGGAAATTTTGTTCATTATATAAAGATACCCTGTCGTCAAATTAGCGCGTTTTTATCTTACGCTTGAAGATGTCATTTTATGCTCAACAGTTCCATAAAATATTCAATACAACTTAAATTTTGTTAGGCATCTACCTCACAATATATATATATATATATATATATATATATATATATATATGGGTCAAACGTGAACTACGGTAGGCCTTTTTCTCAAACTTGTTTTATCTAATCATAATTATTTTTTAGGAATTGTTAGAAATATTTGAAGCAACATTATGTTATGAATATAAGCATTATTTTGATTATTGTATTCAGAATAGATCTTTACTAGCAAACTAGCTTAGTTCTTGTTTGTACATTGTCATAAATGAAGTTTGATTTTAGTCTCTATGTCGTACATGGATTCGTTTGTACATACTTGTAAGAGGTTGTCCACATCTCTCGTTGGTTCTTCTTATAAATTAAGGATCCACTGGATACACGAATTTACATGGACATGCATGTAAATAATGTTTATAAAAGTTACTTTATGAAAACTATGTTGTGTAAACACATAAAATCGAATGTCTGACGCCAAATATCATATTTAATTGTATTATTAATCAGCTTTTTTCATCTCATTGTTAAGTAAATATATCTAGTAATAATGATAGTTTGAATAATGTGAATAGTGGTAATAATAGTAGTGGTAGTATAACAATAATAGTGTTATTTTTTACTCTTTTTGGCAGATATATTTTACCGCAACTCTATGTAAATAAAATTTTATCGTTATTACTATTGTCTAACTGAATAGACTTTCTGGAGGGAACGAATGTAAGGTGTATGGAGATATCTTACTTGTGTAAAACTATTGTTTCTAGGGTATCGCAATTTTTATAAGCTATTTTGTATTGTTTTCTTCACAATATTAATTTGTTTTATCTCATTTTTTGTGATTTATTTAACTGGTTTAATGGTGTACTCTCATTCAGATCTATATAAGGGATAACAGTTAAACATTCTGCATTCACTTCAGACTTCCTTGTTTTGTTCTTGAAATAAGCAGGATATTGTAAAATTAAATAAACTATTAGTTAAATGATAGAATTTTAATTTATTAAGTTATGTAAATGAATTATATTACTTGTGAAAATCGCTTTTGTATCTGGATTGTGTGGGGGGGGGGAAGAGGGGGGGGGGCTTGGTAAACAACGAAAATAGAAAGAAAGGAACTACAATACCATGAACGACCAATTGAATTTATTTGGTATTTTACTAGTAAGTACAATGATAAGACATGCCGATAAACATCAAAGGATACGTACATTCATGTAATATACATATAAGTAGATTTTATTCTTATATGTATGTAAGTGCTTATAACATGTATACAACACATGCATACAAAATATTTTACCAGGACAAAATTGACTGATATTACCTGTTTTTTTTTATTAAATAATGCTTATAATCAAGTACAGTATAAAGATAGTTGGTTATCAAAGTTCATAAATACTAGACACATAATTACTTACAAGCTTTTCAATGATTCATTTTTCTATCTGAACTTCATACTCATTGTATTCGTTGTTTTTAAGCCTGTTAGTTGTAAACGTGTTTCAATGTTCAATAGATATCATAATATAGACTGAGTATATATACATAGATTGTTGACTTATTGTTATTATTCTTAAAAAATTTTTATACCTAACTACATTTTAAAGTAGGATCTAAACTTAACCAAAGTCCAAATCAAGAAAAAAAAAGCCATTATCGTTATTTTTAATCGTATTGCTTTAGACATGGTAAATATTGACATAAAGTTTATATTTATGATACAATGAAATAAGATAAAGGTAGAATAAATAAACACTGTAATCATACTTGTGTAATTATATTTTCATTTTTTATTATTATTCATATGAGTTAATTTGTGCATGCGTATTGAAAATGTTTATACAGAAAATACAATGCATCGATTAGACTGAGTTTATGTTACCTACATGGCATTAAATAATTGTAATCTGTGTTGCTACATTATTTTTTTTTTTTCGGAGTACATTCTTTTTTTTGTTTTCATCAAATTCACTAAAGGGTGTTATATACAAACACCAATGTCAATAAATTCTTGTTCATTCATAATTGATATATACAGGATTCTACTACCAATTCTGTAAATATTATTAAACTGACAAATCAAAAATAAGAAGAAACAAACTTGATACTTGTGTTAGTCCAACATTATTCATAACAATAAATACTGGAAATTTTTGAAGAATATTATAGTCGAGTTTAAAGCAGTAAATAAATAATTGACATTTATTCTTTCTAAGTAAAAGTAGGATCTCGTAAGATTGATCAGTTTACACAATCTCTTTAAATCAAATCAGATACTAAATATTCGATAAAAAGGTTTTATGAGTTTCATGTAGTTTACGATTGGTAATAGTCTTCATTGAGACGAATGTACAACTATGTTTTTGAGAAAAAGCTTTCATTTTACATTAATTTTAATCTACAATGCAATACCAGTTCTCAGTTAATTATTCTGTTTAAAGTAGGCCAGAATTTATTGACTGACTTTTGTAGGCGATTTGTTTTAAGCTTCAGAAGAGTGATTTTCTTCCTATCATGCATTAATTGATGAATTTTCGTCTATATGAGTTTAGGTTATAGAAGCATATGTTGAGTAAGAAAGGATTCTTAACCAGCACTTGAAAAAATTTATTGTTAATATTTGAGTGTTATTTTTCAATTTCAGAGTTAAAAATACATATAATAAGTCGGTAGAAGTGAATGAAGTGAACCTAGTTCTTTTATGATGATGTGATTATTTATTCAGAAGGAAAAGAAGATTAATGACGATAAAAGTGTCAAGAAGAATAGAGGAATGTGTTTCTCATTTTCTTAAGAAAATAAACACTTGTGTTTGAAATTCTTTGTTCACTTTCGAAATCTATTGAATGTTTCAACTCTTGAAGACAACAATAAACAAGTATTGTTTATGTTTACTTGAACAAATCAATGAACTGTAGTTTATATTTACTGCTTATATCCTGGTGATACTTGAGTAAATGGTGCGCATAAAATATCATTGTTGCAACTTCAATCTATATTGTTATTGTAATTATTAGTTTAATGATATTTTTATTTAGTTGGCTAAGCTAAAAATTAGTAATAAATGAACTCATATTCCATGTATAAATTTACGTATTCAGTTTTGAACTACACTTTTTGTGAAGGCTGGTAATACTTTTTAATTGAATAAACCAAAGTAGACGAAGCAGGATTCAAATATGTAACGTAATATCTGAAAAGAGAGGTTTTTAACAGTTAAGCCATTGCAATAGATTAATCTGAAGTTAGTTGATACATCACTGAAAGTCACAGGAATATAGAACAGCCTTTTTGTTCTAGTTTGAGAATATGCATCAGTAACTCCCGAAAGGATGGGGTCCTGAACCTTCAGGACTCACGATAAGACTACCGAGGTGGTCCACATGTGCGATTTCAGTTAATTCACCAAATAACATAACAATTATTGAATGATATTTCATTTGTAGCTCTTTGTGACTGTTTTAAGAGGTTCTTGACATTCTTGAAAATCCACTCGGAGCTTAATAGTAGTACCTAAAACTGTTAAAATTTGTTTATACGTAAATTGTAATCAAATGGCATTTCAGTCAACCTATACATTCTGTTTAACGGTGTTCGATTATAAAGAGAAGTGTACAACAAGAATAATTGCTAGCCGTAGGAGTACTAATCTCGTCATTAGTTTTCAGATTTTTTATATCTATCCTTGTGTTTTGTTAATTTGCATTTTACTTGTAGTTAACTTGTGGAATACTCACCTATAGCTACACTGAGAACACATTTTTTGAGGCAAACACCAAATTAATGCAATAAATATCAAAATTTTACACATAAGTTTCACTACACTACAATTTTTCCATCCTCTTATGATGTTACATTTAAGCGCGGATTTTTAACAATTAAATGAACAATTGATAAACATCAATTTGCTGTGTTATTACACTATATCTTAGTTGTAATCTAGGACTTATCATCATCACATACATACACACACGCACGCATGGGACAGCTACTGACCACATTTTGAATTATATAATTAATTTAATGTAATATCACTCTATTTCGAGGACTCCATTACGCATCAACATTTCCACCTTAATCTATTCAGCTTTAAACCCTAGGAGTTATTATCATAACAAAATAGGTTAATTTCATTTGAATTAGTTTTGCACACAAACAATTATTAGTGCATACTACCAAAAATTTGCAAGCATTAAACGAAATTGGTGTTTAGTATTTCATAATGTTCACTTGTTATTCACTAACGATGACAAACTGTTACTCATTTGTTAAATTACATTCAGTGTAACAAATAATTGAAAAAATAAATTTGTAAAATTTATGAAGTATAAATGAAATACTGTCTACTCATTCGTTTTCTGCATATATTATGAACAATTCATTATTCACATGCTTAATTCAAGCGTGTTGTAAGTAAATAACTATGACTAAAGTAAATAATGCAAAAAAAAGAAAAAAACAAGTTGGAATTTTCTATTTGTTTACTTTTCATTCTCTAGTTCATCTGATGAAACGATGAATTCTTGCTTGTATGCATTTCATTCCATATTTGGTCAAAACCGGTTGTTGTGTTGTTTTCTTATCATCTTTTTATCATGAAATCTTGTTGATTAGAATTCTTTTTTTTCTTTTTTCAAATAAAGAAAGGCCTTAATCACTATAATTTAGGTTGTCACGCGCTTTGTACAGGTTAAACTACAGTTCTAGAAGACTTTGAGATTTATGTACATAATGTTTTTTTTTCGGGTTAATTGAGGTCATTTATATATTCGAAAATTAACTATTATTCATTTTACGTGTCAGCGTTTTACTTCTTTTTTATGGACGCGTGATAATGAATAGATGATAACCTTTTCTTAGGTGATGATTTGCTTCACACTGTAAATCAGGTGTGTTTTTATTCGTTATTTATTGTTACTAAGACATGAAAAACTTTGATTTTCTATTCAGTAGTACTAGTGTTGTGTTTTGAATTTGTCAAAATTATGATACTAATTCTGAATACTGATAGTGTAATATTTACATTGATTTCTTATGTATAGATATTGGCCTATAATTACATACCTGGGGTTAATGACTTCATTATCTTGGTTCTATCTATTGTCAATACTTGTTCGAGGTCAAATATAGTTATTCGAGTTGAGTAATTGTTTACTGGCAATAAATATTCAGTATGTTACTTGATTTTCGACATATGATTACATCTACCTAACATGCTCACCTCGACACTTTTGAATGTCTGAGTGACATGATTGTTTAGTCACACCCATCATGGACTTCCCCTAGAAACTTAATAAATCTCACCAATTTTCCATCGTTATTTTCTACTTTTATTTCCACCCTTTTGATTGGTAAACTTTTTCTTTGTTGTTCATGAAATGAAAGCAAACCAAACGATGCTTTAGATCATTTCATTTCCTAAATGAGTACAATCAGTGATCAGAATGTTTGTGAAATCTTCTCATTTGATACACAATATGTTTTTCTCATTTGTCATTGTTATTTAATCAGAAGAAAGTTTTTAAAATAATAGCTAGAATGCTCGTGTACTTTTTATCTTTTATTTCATGGCTCTGAGATAATGACACTGATGCAACGAACAATATGTGTATGTATCTGCCTAGTAGTGCCAACATAAGCAGGCCATTCAATTTGTGCTTTGATTCAGTGTCCATTTGGCTTGGTAAAATTACATAAAGTATCAATTAAGTTGAGAGGCATTATTACTGAATAATTTCGGCGATAAGAACTTGTATGCATTTTCCGTAGTATAAAAGAACTGATACAGTGTTAGTAGAGACATGGTGCTTTTTCCGAATAGTGAATCTGTTTAGATATCAATAATTAGTTTTGCTTTCACACTCATATTAACTTACTACTTGATTGAGCGCGTCGCTGGATTTCGGAAAGCTCTATTCTACAGTTTGAGCTAATCTGCCAAATTATTCAAAATGAATGGGAAGCTTTATGCCCAAAAAGAAAGACTAACCACCATTACGTTTTGTGGTGTTCTGTACAAACTTGTACCACGCAGCATTTGGTAAAGCACTTGAAGTACTGTATGGTTTGTTTAATCTAGGATTTAGACAATCTCAATCAGCCTACTTTCAAATATCTTTTAACACTATCCATTATCTGCTTATTTTTTGTTGGTGGATGACCGTTAAATGTTTGTGGCAATATGTTTATTGAACGTTTCAAGAAAATACCTTGGCAATAGGGATTGTAGGCTACAGCCTTTTACATGTGAAAATCTGCACATATCATCGGGTTTATATTTTTCAAGTTTTTATACAGACAAGAAGTTTACTTATACGCTAATTGAGGGGGTGATTCCACCAATTCGGTTTGGAAATCGTGTTCCAATATCCATAAATATCTGCGTTTTTTTAAAATGTGTAGAATACCCTGAAAAACAAAAATTGTAGTAAGTGCAATTTGATAGCGTATCTATCTAAGTTGAAAATGGCACAAATTTCTCTTCTTTTTTGTTGGTATAATTACTATTTTTAGCATTTTATTTACTAATCGGTTTGGTTGTGATCAGTCATCTTATTGGCAGTAAAATTTGTTCATCAGTTTTGGCGTCATCTAATTCAGGTGTCAGCTTTATCCAAAATGATTATGATCTAGATAAAACGAAGTGCATACAATCACTTTTGGTCAATCGACACCAGATTCCTGATTCAGCTTTCAATGCTACCAGCGAAGTGGTTGACCCTTCAGGAGCCAAACGTTACAGCGCACATTCTATTCGGTAAGCATTTGTATTTTATATAATCATAATATATCAATGATCTGCAATACTTAACCAGTTTTAGTTAATATATTTTGAATATTTTTCTTTTTGAGGTTGGTAACCTCGGTTTGTTGAAATCTCTGTTTCTAATAGGATGCTCAGTTTAATGACAGAACAAATCGATCATTATAATGGAATATTCATTAATCGTCACAAGCGTAATTCGTATTTTGTTTTCAAACATCTACGTATCTTGTAATCTTCATCCATCTCTTTTTACTACATTACTGATGTGAACTTCAAATGTTAAGTCTTCTCACTATGATATTCAGTCTGTTTCAGTTAACAAATGAGGTTTGAATCCTAAACTTAATTGATAATTACTTTAAATGCCAGAATAGTGTTTGTTATTTTCGTGTTCCGGATATTTTAAATAGATGACCTTTGTGTTGCAGAATTGTCGGTGTTCAGTTTAAATAGCGTTAGATCGCAGAGTTGTTGTTACTATCCTTTGTCTTTATGACAGAATTGTGTAAATTAACTTTTTAAAAGTTCTTAAGAGAGGACTAACATTTATCCTCTGTCTAATATTTATTTACACCTCCGTTACTAAATTGTAATGGAATGTATCTATCCTAGCTAAACTTTTAATTGTATCCAGCTTCTCTACTAATTATAGATTTAATAAAGACTGCATAAGTGTCTATGTCTACATTCATATGAGCTTTACGCAGTCCTAAAATGTTCATGTAGTTCGTCCAATATTAAGTGAATACTTATGTCATTTACACGTTTCTGCTTAACTAATGATTCTAATGATTAAGACATATTTGTCAAATAGATGATGAGCTTCTAAGATTTCTGAAGAGAAAAGAAACATACGACAGACTTTTGAATCTAATTTATCACATTATGAGGATAAACCGTTGACTAAATGTATTGAAGAGTATTCAACCGTAATAAATTCAAGGTTCATGCATTAGTGTGTGAACTTTACACTATCCCTTCGAATCGTCACATGGAATTATCAATAAGTAGTTTCAGTACATGAAAATTTGTCCATGAATTTTTTTTTGAAAATGAGAAAAAGGTTCATCATCGATAAAATCTGTAATATGTATTATATATCTTACATTGGTTCATATGCTAGTTATTACTGTAGGCTATCGTAACTACCCATCAAGACCACAGTTTGAAAGCTTTATCTCTGTGTTGTCAACCATCGTTGAGGGGTTATGACTTTTATTATTGCATGACGAATATTCCCTCAGACAAATAAATCACTAATGTTTGACAAAATATATACGATTCTTTTGAAAAGAAAACAATCAATTTTTCTCACTTTAACCTGTATAACTGTCGTTATTATTATCTTCTTTTCAGAAACGAGAACACAGATTTCGCATGGTGTCCGGGAAAACGTATTGGAACAGACTGTGATGAATATGTTGAGATAGATATGGGTGAATTAAATATTATTACAAAAGTTGTTATAAGTGGGTTACTTGCTGAGGGTGGAGTAAGTATTTACTTAGTAGATATTATTTTATTGAGTGATAAATAATTAATGATAACTAGTAGATTACTCGGCGTCAGTTAATGAACTACTGAGAACTAATAGGCTGTATATTTTCTGTCCCATCCTAGTTCCTGGTATTTCTAGGAAATATAGACGATAAATTGTTCGAAATAATTTTTAATATTTTACAAACGGTCAGCAAGATTTTCTACTCCCTGTCTTTATCGGACCATTCGACATAATTTGATTTTGTAGCTATTTAGGCGCATGCTCTACTTTCCGAGATTGCAGTGTTTGACCAATCCTTTCTGTGTATGTATACTGACGCACGTGAGTTGATAAATGGAATCGGTTAGAGTGCTATCACTCATGCAAAATTGAGGTTTATATGAAATCATAGGCTTAAACTTTTTGATAATGATTAATTTAATCAGCATAATACTTTTCTTGTCGGTTAGTTTTGACCTTTGTTTCGGAATTCTGCTGCTAAGTTCCTTTTATTTGATAACGTAATATAAGCACTTTTCTTATGCACAGAATTAAGTAGGTGTCTTGCTGGAACACTAATTTAAAGTTGTTAGCATATATCCACTTAACATCAATATTGTAACTGTCCGTTCCGTTATCTTCTGCAACCATAACCCCTAAGCAAATTCGTTAAGTTCTATTGATGAGGCATTTTACCAAACATAACTTACATTAGGACAAATAAAGTGTGAAAGTTTAGATATCGGTCAGTTCAAGTTGGTCGCCTGAAAAATCTATCTTTTACGGAACTATCATCATTTCAATCGAGACATATGTAACAATCAATTACCACTCCTCGACATCTCAATCAGTCTATGTAATATGAACTACAAGTCCTTACTGTATTCTGCGTGATTATGCAAGCTGTTATGCTCGAAATTTGTAAATTCGTATTGCATACCTAGTTCTTTTTTCATAATGAAATTAATATTTTTATTATTATGAAAAACATCCGTATTTCTTGTAAGGATATCTTTCTCGAAAAGTTGTCATTATTGAGAGGAAATTTATTAAAAACTACAGAATGTTGTTTATCTACTTAAATCTTTCTATACATTTAGTCTTTGATGAATGATTTCTGTACAAATTGATTAGGAATGCAAAAGTTTAATTATAGAAAACATTCAGTTAGTCCGTCATGTACACTGTAGAATCTGGCGCGCATATATATATATATATATATATATATATATATATATATGTTATAGCCCATCGGGACAGTAAGATGAATACTAAAGTAGTAGAAGTACCAGTTACATTAACATTAGCATTAAATAATTTATATCCAATTGGATATGTAAATAATAAAATAAGTAATTATTCACTACATTCAATTGTAAAGATTCATTTCCTGAAATTCATTGAAAAAAATATTCAGAATTTATGAAAATTTTAACAATCTACACTTCATATCACTTCTCTCATTCATTAATCATTTTAATAAGTAGTATATCATCATTAGAAACAAAAGAAAACAGAGGGAAAAAGAAACTGAATTATTCAACAATTTAGTTTTATTAATTTTGCATTAATTAAAAATAAAAGTGTAAATGCAAAATTAATAAACTTATCGTTTAAATATGAAGTCATGTGTGGATGGATTATACAATGATCTTTATGTAACATTGTGAACCATTCAAAAAGAAATAAAACTACAAATCGCTGAAACGATTTATGTTAATACGCTAGCAGATTCATGAATGATTTCCTATTATAATAGTGCAATATATACAATTATAGAATAGGACTATGAACAAAATATTATTTTCTTATAAATATTTCTAAGGCGTATAATGATTACTCTCCTGTTATAATTATATTCTTATGAGCAGATTACAAATGTAATTTTTCATCATGAAGTAAGAAATCACTGTAAAGTAAATTTATTAATGATAAATTGTCAAATAATATTTCATTACATGAACACCTATAGCTTATGCATTCAATTTTATTACTGTACACCTAATGGAATTAAGAATTATGTAAGTGTACTTTTGCGTAGCTTTTTCCTTCTTATAAATTCTTCTTTCCAACAAAGAAAATTAGAAATTCATTTGTTAAAATATTTTAGGGCAGTCGTTACACACCATATTTCTATATTCGATATAAACGAGAGCAAAATGCTGAAAATTGGAGAACATACCGACAACTTCGCCCAATCATTGTAAGTAATTATATTCAAGTTAGATTCTTCATTTTATAACTTACATACCTGACATGTCTGGAAGAAGACGTGATTGGTTAATATCGTTTAACAGACATGAGTCAAAGGCTAGATCTTACATATATATATTTTGCATATTATTTGTTATTGCTGTTGTAATACCTTTTCGTGTGAGTGACTAGTTGGCTTCTTGATAATTCAGTCGGATTATTGTGCCTGAGCAATAGATTAAGGCAAGGCTGGGTGCTAGCTGTAGGTTCTAGCTGCGGATAACAGAACTGCACAATATCGGCCATTCCTGCTTCAGATACAACAATACCTGCAACGAGTTTGTTCGTCATTTCGGGCATTAATAAAAAAAAATTGGTTTAAGAGAATTTTTAGACTTTAAGACTGTATGAAAGGTTTAATTTCAAATGAAATAAGTAAATGTAGTGTTTTGATATTCCACAAAATTTACGTAATTCTAATTTCTACCTTTTGTGCATTAAAAAGCTTAATTAGGTATTTTCTAAGCTTATTATCTATGCTATATCATTCACCTCAGTTAATGTGTCAAAATTAGTATACTGTATGACTCATTATGTGCCTGGTTATTCGGTTACTATTAATTGGATCTAAATTCATACGCCTGATCTCTCTCTTCCATAGACTTGTTTGGGGCAAAAATAAATGGGTGGGGCTAAGTGATATGAGTCCAAGACACCATGGCCCGTAAATGCACTTTATTTTCAAGCCCATTCCGATGTCATTCAGGCCTAACAATTTTTCCACAAATAAACAAAATCAATATTCAGAAATTGTTGGACTATATGTATATGCACTTATTGAATATCAAATTGTTTGTCAAAATCTATTGACTGATGGTGATCGATTCATACTTTCATGAAAGTTTTTATCGTTTATTTGTAGATTTCTCGGCTTCTGGGTGGTTTAGACGCTTTAGTGCCAAAATTTGTTGTACTTGACCCACCACTGATAGCTCGCTGGATTCGTATATATCCATATCGTGATACACCAGGCTTTGTATGTATTAGACTTGAAGCGTACGGCTGTCGATTCTCAGGTAATCAAACCATTTCATTAGCATGTATATATATATATATATATATATATATATATATATATATAACAATTTATTTTCTGGGAGTCTATACACATTATAAGCTTGCATTTTTGTATGATATCAAAATAATGATTAAAGTGTTTTTTATTATTCATTACCTTAACTAGTCCATGTACCAAACAATTGTATTTGCATGTGGAACAGATTCGCTTGTTTTTAAAATATTTACTTTATATATATATATATATATATATATATATATATATATATATATATATATTCATATATTCATATTCATATACTTATTCGTCCGACGTTTGAGATTAATTGTCATCAAAACGGATTAAACGGCATAGGTTTTACTGTTACCACATAACAATGTCTGTGGAATCGTGAAGATAACTTGCCAGAAGATTCATATAAATCAGGATACGCAATACTAATTCATTAGTTGAAATGTATGTCTAATTTCTTCTTTAATGATAAATTAAAATAGGTAATGTTCTACAGCTTTGTTAGTCTAATCAATGATTAGTGACTAGTAAAGGGTTTATAATTTTTCAAGCAATATATGTTAATAAAGTTCAAGTGAATGTCTTTATCTAATTTTTGCGATCGGATCAAATTGGTTCATTTAAGTATGTATTAGTGTTTTGTTTTCAATGAAAATAAACGAAGTAATGTACTTTTGTGTAATTTAAATGAAACCAATAGATAATTGTATAAATCATTGATACTGTCTTCCTTTTATATCCAAACATAAGTAGTAGCAGACAACCAAGAAGTTGTTTCGGTAATTTGACATGCAAAAGTATTTCAATACTTTAATAATATACAGACTTATTTTTCACAGTGGATGGATTACAAACATATGATTAGTATATGAAAGTCTGATTTATAAGAATTGATTCTGTGTTGCAACTTCGCCTTATAACGATATAAGCAAATAGATAAACCAGTGTTGCTAATCACTTTCCGTTGTTTGTTCATTTGTGATTAGTGTGATTTGCTTTTGAAGTGAAATTATTTCGTTATGAAATTTTGTTTATCTAAACAGATGATCTAGTTGAATACCGAATTCCCGAAGGGAGTCTAGCACAACCCCCTTATCAAGCTGAAACTGATTTATATCAATCTCAAGGAGCAGAATTATTTGTACATGAGAAATCAAACTTCAGTCAGGCCGGTGGTGGTCTTCCATTCTCTGATACTTGTTACGATGGTCACAGGATTGAACCAGGAAGTCTTCTAGATGGAGGACTTGGTTGTCTTATTGATTTAAACAGTGCTAGTCGTGATACAATTCCATCAATAGAACAACGGTTGAAGGTAGATAAATTGGTGAATTATCAGTTTGTCGGTTGGCATCGTGATCGATGGAGAAGCTCACAAGGACAGAGATAACGGTGTTGTCGACATGCTCTTTCGTTTCGCTTCTGTACGCAATTTTACGCGGCTTAGACTTTATATATCTAATAATTATTTAGAAAAGGTTAGTTATACTTTATCTGTTGCCTGTAACAATTTGAAGTAATATGTACAATGTTTGCCGTAAACAGTCCACCTAAAATAATTGGTTTATACAGCATAAATTACACAAATAATTTAATGAATTCTTATAAGCTGTCTAGTATTTAACTAAATTTTAATATCGGTAGCTTATATGGATGAGATCGCCTGTTTGTATAATGAAGCACTTACATGACGTAGTGAAATAATAGAAATTCATTTTTCCAACCATCAGATTATTAGGCATGTATATCATTTTTTATACTGGATCTGAACTAATGAAAAAAAGTATCTGGATTAATTTTAAACATCGTTTTGAATCATAAGTTCTTTCAAATTTTATTAATCTAGGTGGAATTGTCAGATCATGAGTTACTTGCTTATGTTTAAATTATAGATTCGTTTACCCAGACGTCTGGAAGTCAAATTCAGTGTAGGTGGTGTACATTTTTCTGGCCAGTCACCTATTTCCCGTGATTTCAAATTAGAGAATCGAAGTCTAGGTGTCTTTAGTATCATAATGGATTTATCTCATAGAATTGGTCAAGTTGTACAACTGAAAGCGTTTTTCGCTGACGAATGGTTGTTATTTAGTGAAATACGCTTTGAAAGTGGTAAGTTTTGTTTTTAAATATGCTATGTTCACGTTAATATTTCTACTGTGCTGTTCTATTGAAGGAGATATTAATAATAATTTGTCTTACCATAATGTTAATTGTTTTACAATGGTAATCTGGGATGTTATGTTCCAGGTAATCTGTTTTAAATCATTGTATCAAGGCTTCAAATGAAATAAACATATTTCAGGTAATGGAACCCGATATTACCAGTTAAGGGATGATATCTCCTTATCTTGTCTAGAAACATGTATGATGTTGTTACCAAATCTTTGTATCAGTATAATCTTATGCTATTTTAGAATTTCAATGATACAAGTAGTTTATAGTTATGGAATATAAATAAGATCACTCAATTGTATGCTCACAGCAAACACCTGTACAACAAACCTTATATTTCACGTCTTATTGAGGTACCACTAACTTTTGGCTGAGTAGTGAGTAATCCACTTATTTCACTTAAAAAAATCTCGTAACATTTCACAATCAAGTTTCACAATTTAGCATAACTTTGTACTGAAGAAAGTGTTATTGATTAAGTTTTTTTTTTTAAATGCATCCTAATTTTAAAATGTAAAAACCATTTCTCAATTTAGTACTTATCATTTGAGTTTACTTTAATTTCTTTCTTATATTCTGCTATTCGAAAATCCTATTTGATTCTCATTTTAGACAAGGTTATTACACCTATACAACTTGATGAGTCGGCTGTAATAGTTACAAGGTCTTCCAATCACCAACTGATTAATGAAGAGGATTCTGTGAATACGAGTATGTAGTAAACTATTCAGTCAATTTACATAATCGATGTATATATAATGTGCAGTTGTTTTGTATTCTACACACAGTATTTATTCTTATACTTTTAGTGTTATATTTGTGTTTAGAAAGTTAAATGAAGTCATGATGCAGATGTAGAGATTATAGTGTGTATGAAACTTACTTTGATTCCTGTTGAAACAACTGTATCCAGGTTAGTGGATCGAAGATTAGAGTAGGTGGATTCACACCATTTCTAAACTGGAAAAACGGCTAGACAGTATAACCAATATTTTCTAATGCCATAGATAAGATAATTATGACTGAGGAATATGGTCAACCTTACTTTATATTATGAAAAGGCATTTAACTATAATCCATGAAAGTCTGCGAATTTGAATAGTTTGTTTCATATAGGTACTTATTTTAATTGTTTGTACTCAAATGAAGCCTTATATCAGTAAGTTATTAGTCATTTAATAACTAAAAATCCAAAAAAAGAAAGAGACTCAACAAAAGGTTGTTTTTCAGCGAATTCATTTTTAATGCTGTTCACTTTTTCATAACGATAACGGACAAGATGTTTTCTTAATGTCTATTCCTCACGTTTGCCATCCTCTCCTCTCTGTTATCCCACCAACTTATTACTTCTAAGTGGCTTATTTTTATCTCCGTTTTCTGAATATATTTCATTGAAAAATCTTATGTCGTCATTCTATATAGTCCATTTTCATAGATATTATTCTTTATCTAGGTTGTTTGACTTTCTTGGTGGATGTTCAGAGTCTTAGCAACTACATTTTCAGTTCCATAATAAAAATAATGTTTTTTGTGCCTTTGTTTAGTTTACTACTTTGTTACTATATTCGACAAACTATTATTGCATATTTACTGCATCACAGCTCTGAGGACAAATTCTCTGTAACGTAGTTTCTGTGTCCTGAGTGATGTATCAATGAGTGTCTTCTTGTGGGCAAAAAATTTACTACTTAGTTTGGCTAATTAATTAATTATAGCTGATGCTGTGATGTTTACTAATAGCAATGTTTAACTTGGCCATAATTTGAACTCATGCTCAGTACACTACTCTCTACAAAAATTAGTTTTATGAACTTTAAAGAGAATAAAAAAATACTATTTTCTGTAACGTTTCATGTAAGAAGAAATATATTTTATATTGATACACTGCAGCACTTGGTTTTGTAACCTATTTCACTTATTCTCACACTTTCTAGAACATCAGTCTGATGCAAATAAAATGCTGCTTTCAAATGATTCTGTGCTTGATGATTCATCAACTCGTTTATCAACTGTAGTTATATTAGTACTAGTTCTGTTGTGCTGTTTCCTTGGTCTTTTGGCTGGTGTTGCTTGTTTTTCTGTTACGTGGATGCATCGTAAAAGACATGATTTGGAAAGGGAAAAACATCAAGTTCATAAAACACTTTTAATTCGAGGTGAAGATGGATTAAATGCATGTACAACCAGTTTACGTGGTAATGGTGATGTTAGTCCTAATACTTATACAGCAGTCAGACCAAATATGCATCCATTTATATTATCTGGAGCTGAACGCGAGACTGGAGGTAATATTAATATATTCTCATATTTTAACAATTGTATCATTTTCTTCACTATAATACTATAAAACAATATGTTTTTCTCTATTCCGAATATTAAAATAATGACGTACTCAAATCCAAGTCAAGAGGAAGTTCATCGCCATTAGACTCATAAAACTATCAAATCACGTTAGATTCAACATATTTATTGACCTTGTGAATAAATTATGGTATACACTATCTGTAAGCTTCTTCACTAAAAATAATGTTAGAGAACTAAACTTGTTCTAGTAAATATAGTTAAGATTAACATGTATTTATATGTTACAAGAGATGTAGAGTAGAGAGGTGAGATTAAAAAAGGAATTACATAATCCTAATAAAATAAAGAGGAGGAAACTACACAGCCACATCAAAAAGTAAATCTCTACATTATTTCTCAGCAGAATCCAAACAAAGGTCAACTTGTAAATGTTAAAATGATTGTGTTAGAAAGGAAAACAATTATATACACCATGATAAAGAAAGGCTTATCACGCGCATATTGACAGAAACTGCCTCTCCAAAATGTAGTAATAAAGATATTGGTTGTCTGTTAACTTTTCAACTGCGGTAAGTTTACAGTTATGAATAAAACACAATCCTTATTCTTAACTAAATTTGCATCACAAGTCATTAACTCACTAGGATTTTGAGAGGTATTTAACAAAAGTATGTCACTAATGATCACCAACGTTATGTTCGTTTTTAGTTTCAACTGTTCTACCCAACGGGGGATTGCAATCTTACCACCAACTAGTTCTTTCACCTAATACCAACATGGAGACTCAAAAAGGTGGTTCAAATGAGAAAAATCCAAGTCAACAATATCGAACATCTCAACCAAATGCTGGTATAATTATTAGTCAGTCCGATACAATTGTTAATCGTTTATCTGGTGGTACAGTTTGTCCAAGTGATGGTGTTACTTCAGAGACTGAAGCATTCTGTGATAATAAACACGATGATGAAACTCATCCAAATAGTTATTGTTTATCATCATATAATCATGATTACCGTCATCACATAAGTAAACAATATTCATCTGTTTTATCATCGTTGCTATGTATATCGAAAATGAAGAAGCGTCGTAAACAAAATTCATTAAAAATAACTAAAAACAACATTATTACTCGGCTTGATCATTCTACTAATGTACACGGGAATATTAATTCTAAAGAAATCGAGCCCACTAGCTATAAGAATGTTATACCTCATACAGAATTTCTAAATACTGTAAATGATTTTCCGATAATTGCACAAGTAGCTAGAAGTCAATCTGGTCATGATCTAGGATTGCGTTCAACGGATCTACTGAATGCTCATTTACGAGGACAGGTGAGTATTATTTAAAGACTTCCTCTTATTGTTATTGTTGTATTTTTTTAAAGTATAATTAGCAATCATTTTTGAAAATAATATTATTAAAAACCATAACAATCATGGTAACCTGCATGTTTATTGCTTTTACTAATCCAACTGATAAATTACTCAGCATTTTATAGAAACTTTGAATTACTGGCATTAACAGACAGTGAGATACTTTTCATGCTGATGAATGCAATAAGATTTAGCTCCAAACTCATCAGATATCTGAATTCCCCTGAACCTGATTACAAACAATGTAATAACTCATTGTGCTCACCAGATATATTCTTAACTTAGATCCCTTGTAATGTAAACGTAGTTAAAGTTGGAGATGAGGTGCTTAGTAAATTACACTTGATTAAACAGAATTTATTAAGGATGCTATGATAAATGTTAGCGGAATTTTTCTTATTTTTGATTTATGGGAGAGGAAGCCTGATTTGATGGTGGTATTTATGAATGAAAAGAACTTTTTTTGGTTGTTTACTTTGTATGGGTCCCATTCGTAAGAGTAGAGCAAATTCTCAACATATTTCATAAACAGGAATTTAACGAGTATCATAACTCAAATCAGTTTAATTATTGCGGCGCATTTGTAGTAAGCTTTTACGTGTAACTCATTAACCACAATTTAATATTGTTCACTGAAGTGATTGAAATATATTTTAATCATGAAAAACTTCAAACACATTACCAAGGTAAATCTTCAATGTATCTCTCTATTGATTATGTTAGTTTGTAATGTGTAGTATCTTACATAAACAAGATATCTAAATATTTTAGTCTAATATAGTATAAGAAGTATGTTAATAGGATGATTTAATACACATATTTGTTAATAATTTTTCATTTGAACAAAACAACTAGGTGAATATGAAGAATCTAAAAAAATTCCCTTGAAGGTAATTTAACCCAAACGGCTCATACTGGTTTATGGTATCAGTTTACATTAAATGCCTTAGATAAGGTGCAATTACAAAGTACTTGATATTTACCTTCTTATCAATAATTCTACCTTTTATTGGTATTATTAGAAAAGCAGTGTACATTTGCTATTGCACAGTTTTGAAAATGAATATGATAGGATGAAAACTATTTGTTTTTAATCACGTTTTAATCTACTCCTGTTTCTAGGTTTGTATTAAGACAGAACATACTACTTAATTGTATTTAGTAATATGTCTATGAACCAATAATTTTCAATGGATTGGTTTTATCAGTTTAGTTTATCGAATACTATTAATAAGTCTTCATTTCATTTGTTTTATGTTTTGAACACAAGACATCTGTACAAGCGGCAAATGGTTTACTTCAAATTGATCTATCTCGTGGTCATCCGTCAATGCTAATCAACGGTCGACCATTAATGCGAATTTCAGCTCCGTCTAATCAACCAGATATAGCTGAAAATTCTTGGCTCATGCACACGGGTTATCATAATAATAACGTCGTTTGTAGTTCTTCGTTCGGTATGAATTTAGTGAACTCAGAACCTGGTGTTTATACAACTGTTGGTGGAGCTGAGTCAGATGCTGATAGTAATGGAGCAAGTAAGTAGTATTTCTCAGCTTAAATGGAATATTTATCCAGTTGTATTGTTTGTTTACTGATTGTACGAGTGGGCAAATCTAATGAGATATATTCTTATACGGTTACCGTTACTGTTAATAATAATCTTTAACAACAACTCTTGTCTGTTTTTTAGTAGACTGGTACCATAATTAAATGATTCAGAGAATGATCCTTTAGCGAGCCAAGTGGATGACACCTTAGTTAGACTAACATGAAAGGCTTTTCGATTGTGCAGCATTTCATCTGGATAATAGTTTATGCATCAGGAATTGTCTTTAAAAATAGAAGCAGAAGGTTAGGAGTTTTCTTTGTCCTAGTTTTCAAAAAGTTCTTCGTGATATAACGAATGGATATTTAAGTTCAGTATTGCAACTTATGTTTTGTGTATTTTCTATTTCCTTATTTTTTCAAAGGTACCATGAGTCCGGAGTATGCATCTACGAGTATACTTCATGATTATCCCATGTTAGCCGCTACATTAGCTCAATTAAATCAGCAACGACTTTCTGCTCTATCTCCTAAGAATATTCAACCTAATATATATCCTTGTACTAACCCCCTTAATAGTGGTTTATCATCAAGTGCTTCTGTTAATTTCAATGTGTTAATAAATCCTCCATTGAATTCACCATTTGATAACAGCAGTAGCAATGTTGCTAATAGTTCCTAGTGCCTATGGTAACGGTAATCGTATGAATAATTTTTTAACATCAGTGAATTCAATCCAACAGCCACTTTTATTCTCTAATCCTCATTCAATGCATGATATGATGATGTTGACTACATCAGCAGTGTCAACTACAGCAACTACAAAAATGTTGGATGGATTGCAAAGTTCATACGCTGGACTTACTGAAACAAACGGTGACAATAATTATGGTGAAACTAATGTTTTTCAAAATCTATTCCAACACAAGTATCAACAACAAAATTCGCAGATATATGAAGCTTATAACTTACCTACCCCTTCAGCACCTATTTATTATCCTACTTCCCATCAGATTATATCACCAGCTATAGGCCAATATTTTCCTTGTGTCACTTCAACACAACTGTCGGGATTAATGCCTATCTCATCGACAACAGAATTGCAATCAATGTTACCATCATCAATTGCAAACCGTAATGACAACACTATAAGTGATAATTCAACATTAGTTGGAAGAGGCTATGACAGCAATGAGTGCAAATCTTTGGAACACGTTGAATTGGAAATAGAACAGTCATGTAAACGACCAGGTACGTTTATGTTTTGTAAGTCAGCTGTTCACTGACATAAAATAAATTTTATCAGCTCAATGGGCTGTTTAATTATGAGCATTTGAGAAAATGGAGGTCGTTGGGTAGTAAAAACAGTCAATAGTTACTATTGTCTCAGAAAAATTAATACTTCATAAAGAGTTTTGGAGTCACATAGTGAGTTATAGTAAGATATCTGCTACAATAGCTCAAATAAACACATCGTTTATTTATTGATATGGTCAGGAATGTTTTCTTTTTATTGCGGTTATCCATTTAGTAACCAAACTCCTACATTCTTTAAACTTTTTCCTTATATATATATATATATATATATATATATATATATATATATATATATATGGCGAAGGATTATTCTATATGTTGCAAGGCATCATTGAAAACTCACTACTACAATTCTTCATAAGTATGAAAGAAATTTAGTCAAACTGTTTTTCCACTGTTGGTAGACCCTACAGTTAATGTGATAATAGATCTAATTTTTAGCCCTGGATTGCTCACAAACATATTCCAGCTTATATTTAACGACTAGTTTTTATATATTTGAAGTTTATCGCAAGTGTAATACTACTTGTTACTGCCTACCTTATATATTCGGTAAAATAGTTTACGTGCTGTTTTAAATCGTGAAGACAGGGGTACTAATTTATATCACCAGTATGTGATTATGACTGCATAATCGACGTCATCGACAGAATCAAAATTAATATAGACTCTTCACAAAGAATCGTTATGATCCTTTATACAGGTTAATATCGTAGCCGTTTGCTTTTTAATATCCTTTTTAGTAATTTTGTTATGAAATCTGGATTGGTGAGTTGGTTTTGACTACACGATTACTTTATTGATTATTGATACTCAGTTATGGGATTATGATATGATAGGTATGAATTTAGATTTGCACGTTTCATTTCCTATCGAGTGATATGCCAGTTTCTGAATCCACGTAGTGCATGTAATCGTGATTGTATACATGAAGTTACCTCATTTATCGAAATTTGTAAATTTCAATCTGAATGTTGTTTATCATAAATGAAAAATAAGTATAATAACATTAACGTTTCCATGTTCTCATTGGAGTCCTGATTTTCGTGCTCAGGGAAGTTTTAAATGGGTACTGTTGTGGGATTCCGAATTAATACTATGAGTTTGTTTGGTTAAGATCGACTGATGACAGAAATCATATTCGAAATCATCTGCTACTTCTTTATGTTACCAATACATATTTTTATTGGTGCTAGCATATTATACAAAACGATATATTATTCTGAATGTTCAATATATGCTGACATTTTTATTTTAGATCTCAACAAATCCAATTTTAATGTTAAATCTTCATTGGCAACAATTAATTGTTTACCAAAATCACATTACCGAGTTTCTGATCATAATCCATGGATTAAAGCATCAAATTTGAATCGTTATGAAACAGAAAAAGCACAAAGAAGACAACATGAAAATATGCTTCCACCAACACCTTCTAGTCCTCCTCCACCGTTACCACCATCATCATAATCAGTAACATCAGTAAAACATTACTGAATGTGTTATTTCTTTCTGTTTTTGATTGAAGGATGATACTGAATTAGGTCCTCAATATTGAAGTCAATTGTTTCAGTACATGCACACAAATAGAGTACAAATGTAACAATTTATGCACGAATATATATGCTTGTAAATAGATAATAGACTTTATGCATAATAAGTATACATATAAATTCATAGTATTGTTTACAATTTTGGAAAAATATCCCTTGCATATGTACCGGTGTCGTGTACTATACTCAATTTCATTACTTTCAAAGTTGAATCAGTCTTTCTATTAACTGCCTATATGTTACTGACACTATTTGATGTCGTGGCTTTTGGCGTTTTTATCATCTGATTCTGTACTCATGGTTTGAATTGATTTATAAGCCTAAATTTCAGTGAATTCACTTTTTACTATTTTCGTTTATCTAATAGTTTTATATTCTGGAAAGAACCAATAAATTGAAGAGTTTCTTCTTGTTTGTGTTCTATTCTTCTGCTTCATTTCTTTATACTTTAACGTTAAAGAATCATTGTCCGTTGTGGTAGAGTTCAGAGATATTTTGCACCTATTCATCAAGCTCTTAGTTTCTTTAATTCAGCACAATTCTGTGTCAGAAGAAGGTGAGTTTAATTTCTTTTTTGTTCGATTAATACTCTGAACATATCTAAACTCATCTGTATCCATAACCAAATCTAAATCCAGTTGACCTGATTGCGGTAGATTCTGGTGGTCTAACTTCTATAAACTGATTATAAATCTAAATAATACCAAATATGAATTTTGTGACTGTTTTATTAGTCATCATTTACGTTCTAATTGGGCGAATTATATCAATTGTCATCCATTTACCAATTACCAGCGATATACTCCACTAAATTTTCATTACATTTTTCCTACATTGTACCGGTTAAAGTTGTTTTACATTGATATCTAAACACTAGGCAAGGTTAGCTATTTAAAAGTAAGACCAAGGGGATTGAATAGTAAGGTGTCAGATATAGCTGTGAAATAAAATCAGATATACGACCAGTAAATACTTTTTCCTTTACCATCTCATTAGTATGATGTCTTTGGCTCTCTTGCCTAACCAACCGATTTTTAGAAAACATACACTCTCTTATCGGTGGAATATTTAGTAAGAATTTGACCTTACTTCATGTGAAACTATATCAGTCATAAGAAATTGTAATGAATTATTGATTTGTTTTTTGCTATAAATTGAGAATTAGATTACTTTGTTCTTCTTAATTGCTTGATTCTACAAAATAGAAACATATTCAGTTGATCAGTATTATTCGCCAATTTAGAGTGAATATTTCAGACTAGTTATATACATTAGTAGAGTTGTAGAGTTTTAATGCTGTTCAGTAATATCATTTTTATTAGCTAATGTTACACATTGGTAAGGAATTCATGATTTGGATTATTACATAGACCATTTAAAATATAATCACTTTTTAAAAATATGAATGCTGTCTACTTGAAGAGAGTTTTACATCTTTAAAGATGGTTACTTCATATGCAAACAGCATTTAACATTCTAACTTTCACTTGTTATTAGATGATGCTTTACCGTTTATCCTACTTTTCTCGTTTAATGAGTTCATAAATTCCTTTTAAATAAAATATAGCAGTACACTAAATAGTGTATGATTTAAGTTGAGAGAACTTTTATTTTCAACATCATGTTGAAAACATTGTCGTAAACAAACTAAACTACAGTTCATTCTACTATTTGAATAATTCATTTTAAATGAGACTAGATTGAATATTGCACTTTCTAATTGTAAATTTAAGGATTATCACTATTCTAAGACACCAAAGGTTGTATTTTCATTGTTTTACACTATAAGTTCATTAATAAAGTATAATACGAATGACTGAGAGGTTATTTTATATTCGTTAGCTATCATTCACATAGTCTGTTGGATATTGAATGTTATCTTTATAGTTAAGAAGTATTTTAGTGAACTACATTTCTTTGATCTAACCGCAACATGACAAACTAATGGACACTAACATCAATTTGTTAATTGATTATATTGATTTTTTATGATTACATGCTCATCTGGCAATTAATTAAACAAAGTCTAACTACCACTTCATCGAAAACGTGTTTCTTGTAGAAATGATTGTAAGTTCATGAAGTCTATTAATTTTCGTTGCTGTGTAAAATTTGTGTTCATGCGGCAAACAATATAGATCGTGATTGTTCAGTTAACAATTAATGATGATGTTTAGTCAGAAATTCTGTTGTATATTCGTTTTTCTGGTCATAGATTTTCGTGCTTTGTGGATATCATTCCAATAATCAGATAAATAATAGTTTGTTTCCTTTTCAGAACTGTGGACACAAGGCTTCAATTTTGTTATTACACAGCAAGACATATCGAATGATGTTCTTATGATAAACTTAAATTCTGCTCATGTGCTTGTATCTTCCCCAAATGGATTAATCCAGGTCGGTATTTCTGATAAAGTATTGTCTTCCATGTTACTTCTTCTACCTCTCATTTTGTTCAAATATTGTTTCATTTGCATATTTCTATTTGTTAGTCCAATTGTTCCAGTGAGTTTGAATAAAGTCTGAAATGTAATGAATTTTGGAATGTATTAAATTCTAAATTATTCGACAGTTTTCCTTACTGATTCCATTCTTTGCTTCACTTCTTTCAAATACTTCTGTAATAAACTAGAGATATTTATACTAAATTTAAGGTACATATCTTTGTGTATACATAACTCTCTGTAAACACCCATACATTAACCACAGGTCAATTCCTGTGTGTACACAGTATAGCCGATGGCAACAAAGGGATAGTTCCTTTACTCCTGCCTACTCATAATTATATTACATGAATTCCATTCTACTCCACTATCATTTAAATACACAAGACATATAATCAAATTTCTATTTGAACAGGAATGTTTTTTTTGCATGTTTATTTTTTTTAAAATATAAATTTATATGTACTACTGAAATGTTTGCTAATTATACTGTTTCTGAAGTGAATGGGAAGGAAATAGTTCTAATGTACTGTATTTCACTGTTTATTGTGTAAACATTTCAATATTCTATGGATTTAGGTCTTTCATATCTTAGAGTACAGATAAGATAATACAAAATTGATGGCTAATGTTTAAACACTGAACTATTTCAATTATATTTATTATGATTTGAAATATTTAGTACAGAAGTTGCTGCAATTATTTTACCCATAACAAAGATAAACTTTACCGAGTTGTATTTCAGTATGATGTTTTATGAAGCCTAATAAGTAAAACATCCGTTTCTAACATAAAAAGTCTCAAACTTCTTTAACTGTTCTCATTTCTTCTTGATAAGAAAGTAGTGTAGAAATTTTCTTTAAACTATAGTATTCAAGGTAGGGTTCTGAGATTAGCATTTAGCGAATCCTAACAGGATCAGCACAATTTATACTGGAGCTTTGAAAGAATATTTTACTACTTGTAATCATTATTCAGTATCATAAAGTATGAAGTTTTTAAATATCGGATTTATGTAACCTGCAAGTCATGATAGCGAATTCCATCATACATGTTTTGTGGGGTTCAGATTAGTCAAGGGTGACAGTGATCAACAGTGGCATTGATTAATTATCAAGCTATATTACTAATTGAGTGAAGTGGGGATTTTACCATTTGGTTCCAGTCTAGCGGTATCAATGGTTAAGAGTTCGCCATTAAATCAGAAGGTCCTGGATTAAATTCCCTGACGGGATCAGTGGTGGATACCTGAGGAGTCTTATATTGGGGTGAAACTTGATGTCCTATGTTCTCTGATTTTCAGTGATACCCCTCCAAGATCACTGTCTGTCAAGCAGCAATACCATAGGTCTGTATTCTAGTTTTTTCTATTTCCAGTCTGTTTTGTACCGTTTTTCTTGAATATTGTCTTTTGTGCAAGTATAGTGATACTTTAATTACAGTGTTTTAAAATCTTTTACATGTATCGGATATAGCGTTAGAACTTCAGTGAGAATAGAATCATGAGCTATGTGTTTAAAGATGATGAAATTTGTGTACGATACCTTTATAACTGTTAGTTTAACTCTAGGCATTCATTTAATTATTTCTTTGACATATATATCCACATATTATTACAAACTATCATCACTTATTTCAGCTGGTTGCATTAATGGGTTCTGAAATGAGGAGTTTTACTCTTTTATTATTCACAATTTACATAGTCCCAGTTAACTTTCTTCCACCTGGTTATCTAATACAAGAAAGTTACTGTACATAGCTCTCAGCAAATGAATTATGATGACTGTATGGTTTTTACTCATTAGATTTATTCGACAATCATGTATCTTACAATTTAGGTATGAATATTATTGAGACTATTAGTGCACCAGCATAGATATTTAATCACGTTTGTAAAGCTTCCTATGTTCTGATAATTGTGCTGGGTTTCCGAAATTAAGATAATATCTTAGTACCGGCTAGTCGATTTCAATGACCAGCAACACAATGAATCCAAGCTATCCTTTGAGCCATCCCAGCTAACTAGAGAGAGAGAGCGAGATTCAACGTGAACATGAAAATGTAATTTCACAGGAACCCATGGCGAATAACAAGCATACTTACATATGAATGCATCAAAAAATGCCCTTGAGAAGCGTCAAAGGTAGCGTGCTAAAAAAGAACGAACCATTGAACCTGAATGTCCTTCGAAGTGATAAACAGACTGAACGTAATAATGAACACTCTGTACAAAAATGAGGAATTCAAACTTACATAAATTACAAATCATAACTTTACCAAGTAGTTTATTGGGCTCTAGAATCCCCAACATATTATCAGAGTGACCAAATAATTTTGACATCGTACATAAGAAAATTAAATCCCTGGTTTACATTAAAGGCATTAGTGCATTTCTTTTGTTACAGTTAGTAGATAGGGACGAATCTCTATAATGAATGCTATGGCATTATAACTTGTTTATCATGATGAGGATTTCCTGTACCGATGATAGACTGTGTCGATAAGTAATGTCTATTTATGTATTTAGTAGCAATTCAAATCACCATCTTGATTAAATTACGTAAGTAATTTCCGGTTGTGTCGTTTTCCCTAAATTTAGTGATTTGATTGTCAGACTCATTTTCTTTGTGGACAATATGAAAATAAAATGAAGTTTTTATCAACTTTCTAGTTATTCTAATAACACACTTCTTGAAATATGTGCTGATGATGAAAGTCCCACGATTAGATTATTGAAGCTTAGTAAACACATACTTCCGATATTCTTCTTTTGAGCTACAGATCATAATTTCGAAACAAGGAATCTTTGAAATGGTCAATCATCAGAACAGAGAACCAGTATAACAATGTCTTAGGAATCATGCAAGTAATATCATGAGACTGTGATATTAATTTGACACATTTAAATAATAATAATAATAATAATAATAATAATAATAATAATAATAATAATAATAATAATTTAGTTTTATCCCTAAAATGTCAACTTTGATGTAACATTAAATCGAATTCACAGCTCATTCTATCAATAAACATTTTTACAACTTGGAAAATGTGTTACAGTTTTAGGATCAATGTTGTATTACCAATACCTCATAGAAACATATCTGACATGAAATGCTAGTGTGGTAATATAGTTTAGGGTCTTTTTTTTATAGCTTTTTGTTACATGCAACAGATAGATTCACAGTTTATGGATTCATTTAAGTACACTTTGTATTTGTATAAATGAAGAAAATCCAGTAAATCAGAAAGCATGAAAGTTAGATCTAACATAAGTTAAAGAAAACAGATGTATACAACAAGAGATTATTTTGAGTTTAGTTGTGAAGTTGATACATCTGAACCTAGTTATTTAGAGTCTTTAATCACTATGATTTCCTTCATTTTGTAGATCCTATTGTAAACTTACTGTCTTCTGATAAATCTTCAATCACGAGTCAATGACTTCATTGTCTAGTGTGAGATTTATGGACACTGAGATTTTTCTATTTACTTCTCACCCCCCCCTCCCCAATTAGTATATTTCGTAAGTGAATATTAATAATCGGCAGTCATAAGTAGATCATAGAAACATGAAAATATAAACTATGAAATAAACATCCAAATAAAGATATAAATTTTGAAGTTTAGTAACATGATAATCGTACCTATAACTTATGAAAGTTGATTAGATAAAATCTAACGTGTTATCGTCCTCATTGTTTGGACTTTCTTTAATCCTAAATGATTTGATGGAGCTTGATTTAATTAAGTTAGTTTCATGAAAATTTTACACCATATAAATAATTGTTAAAGCTTTAGAGAATGAGTTTGCATAAACAGTAATTGAAGACGTATATTCTGTAACAAATAAATATTTATTAGCTCTATTGATGCATAGTTCTGTATATTTTATACTATCAACATCTTCATGTTGAACTTTACAGACGAATGCATCATAACAACATTATGCGTATAAACAGTTGTATTAAGATAGAATAAAACAAAAGTAGTTACATAAAATATCTAATGGATACATTTTAATTCAATTTTATTCATACTGATGCTAATGAGTTACAAGTTATGTCAACTGTTTTATTTAATTGAAAATTTAATCTACAACTTGTCAACATGTGACTATGACATTTTTCTATATCACAATTTTACTCCAAAAATCAATTATCACAACATTCAAACGAAGTAGAGAATCACTGAAAAAATCAAGTTATTCTCACTAAAGATTGTAAAGGTATTTCTACATAAAAAGATCATGTATCAAATAACATACTTATCATATTCACAGTGTAATTATCTCAATCAAGTCAGCTGAAATCAATTTTAAGGTGTAAATTGATACGAGCATAATCTGAAGATTTTTTTCCAGTCATAAATTATGAAGTGACTGTCTGAAAAACTCGTTTACATCTATAGACACATACTTTTGTTCATCATAAAACTCAATTCGTCTTTGAATGTGACTTTAAAATATTTTTGATATTTTTTCTAACTACTTAATTTTTATTTAAATAACCAATTAGTAAGGGTAAAATAAATGCTAAAAACAAGATGGCGAATGATATAGTAGAAACTCACTAAAAATATCAAATGTTTTAAAACATAACAGACTTTTAAATGATTAAGAACTTCTATGAAATAACCAATGGAACTTGACTAACTTGTCAGTTTGGCTAAATGCCATAGAATGGTCTCCAGTAAAAAACATTACTTGTTCATTCAGAGTGAGTGAGTAATTCACTAATAAGTCGGTAAACCCGGCTTCTATAAGATGAGTAAGTTAAGTGAAAGAATGCAGTAAACATGCATTGACTAGTGAAAAAATTTTCGTGGGGAGTTAAAATAATTCTAATTTTAATTAACTTTGCATCCCTTTATATTGTTCATTGATGTAGGTTAGAACTAGAATTGTTGAATTACAAAACAAGACAGTATCAGCTTAAAAGTCAAATTATATTTACTTATCGGCAGATTTTATTCATTGTTGAAGATTAGAATACTCAAGGCTAGTTATTATTCGGTGACAACTTCTTTATCATTTAACACTAGTTAGTTTTCACTAGAATAATGTAGGCATTTATTGAAGTTTTATCTATTCAGATGTATTAGGGATTCGAATTCCCTGAAAATATAATTATTTAAAAAAGTCAAACAGAAGGACTTGTATTGACTTTTGGTAAGTTTGATTTAGAAACTTTCATCACGTTACTACAAACCAATATGAGTTGTACACTGAGTATATACTACTAATATTTAATTGTGTACTAATTATTGCAATGTTGTAAAATAATCATCATTCATGTTAATTTTTCATAAAAATTTATTTCAGTTGATGATTTCACTTAACTAATAATTACTGTAAATTAATTGATATTGAAAGAAATGAATACATATGAATAAATGTTGTTTGTTTGTCTTGTGTCAGTTATTTCCACAATATAATCTTCGTTGAAGTTTAGTGATATGGAGTAGCTGTTAGTGTAAGGATGGAACACATCATGGTATCCGGTCTAAGGCACAATATTAAGGAGTAAATGCTCGTAGTAACTGAATTGAGTGTTGATGGCATCAATTTCGTAATGGAGCTACTCTAGATCTATTAGATACCATCATTTCACTAACCATACTAAAGATTACGATCTTAGTGAACCGTTGACTGAGATGTTTAGTATAATAGCAACCTGATATCCAATAAATAAACCTAAATTATAATTTTAGAAATTACTGTAATAACTTGAAACAAAGTGAATTCTTCTTTATTTTATAAAGCCGTCAGAATAAGATGAACAAAACTACAGTCATCCACATATTAATAGTAGTTTTCATACTTACAATACTCACCAGTTTGCATGAAATCATTAATTTTTCTAAAAAAAATCAAAGTTGATAGTGATGAATTTCTGTTTACATTTTTCACTTGAGAATTGAAAGGCAATTAATTAAGATAATATGATTACATTTCCTTGATTCCGAGGAAGCATCGTATACTCCCGTCTCTATTAGCCATCTACCCTTATCCAACAGCTCAATGAATGAATCATTTGTGTACAATGAGGTATTTAATCCAATATTTACCTATTTATACTTTCTACTAAAAAAATTGTTTAGTTAATTAATTTAAACCTTTTACTTTCTAATTGCTATTTCAACATTCAATTTTATTTTAGTTAACTGAAACTGAAAGTATAACGAATAACATTTTCGAACTGTTAGTAAAACAGTTAGTTACGAATCTCTGTTCATTGAATTTATTTCTATAAATTAAACAACTTAGAAACTATCAAGAATTTTATGTTACACTCAACAGATAATTTATGTCAACGGTAATCATAAGGATACCATCATAAAATGCAATTTTATAAGCAATAGACCCAAATAATTAACTTATACTTCACATCCAAGTGAAGTAATGTATCCTTAAGTAACTGTAACATTCATTCTGGTATACTAACTCTCTTCATTCTATATACGGCAAAGAAGATGTATAATTTATGATCACATTCAAGGGTGGTGGTTAGGAGGTGGGGAGGGGAGAATAAAAATAAGGCTATTACTTTAGACTAAAAGAAGGAAATTATTATATAACATTATAAGCATAAAGAAGACGGTTCTTTACCACTATTAAATAGACAAATGTTTCAGAGAATAAATTAGGTTAGAAAGTTAACCCAGTATTCAATGTTTGACCGACGTTGTGTTTTAGTTATTCAGCCATAAAGTTAAAACTAAAGTAACTTTAGAGTTAAATTGTGAAAAAATTAATGTTTATGAAATGCTGAAACAAGTTCTATCAGCATTCACTTTGATTTTTTTTTAGTATCGGTATCATTTCGGCAAATGTCATGAAGAAGATGTTTCCAATTGAAAAATCTTTTCTAAACGTAGCGAATAAAGCACTAATTTACATTCTGACTTAAACTATTAGCCAATAAGATTTTGACGGTTATACTAAAGGAGCTGAAAATAGATAGACTTTAATATAGTGACATATTTTGTACACATAAGACTTGACAGTATTTAATCATTGACTTGAGCAGGTTTCTTAATTAATTCAACCAAGTATGCCAGTTGGATTCATTACTTACACAGTGGTTATTTGATCTCATTTTCCAAGTAGTGAGATATGTGAAGAGTGGGTAAACAGGTATAGTAAATTGCATAACATAGACTTGCAACTCTTGTCATTGTTGTTCGACACAATCCACTTCAACGGCACTGTATGCTTTCTTCATAGACGGATATACAAACTAGCTTTGCGTATGTATACGTATATATACATATATATAGTGGCGCATTTTGTATTTATTGTTCATTTACTCATTGGGTAACTTCATTAGGCACGTTCATATTATCAGGGGTGTATACACTTCTGTAGTTCTGAGTATGCACCTTGATTGCATCTAGTTAGCAAAATGTGTTATGTCGGACCACTAAAAAAGAGTGAAAAACTTCAAGAACTGTGTTTTTGAGAACTAATTCATTTATTCTGGTCGTGAGTAGTGTAAACATTACATTTCTATTATTGTTATCTTTCTCTTACCCTATCCTCCCGTTTAGTATATCTGCTGTTATTATATTGTCTCTTATTATAGACTACAGTCAATTGGTTGAGTACAAGTTGTCCTATTCACTACCACTACTTCCATAGTTCTGTATTAATGTTGGTTTCCTAATTCGTTGACTGTGTGGTTTGATTTTATATATATATATATATATATATATATATATATATATATATATATATATATATATATATATATATATATATATATATGATTGAAACATAATTAGATCCAACCCGATCCAATTTGATCCGATTATGTCTGTTGGCTCATGAATCGTTGTTTTTCATCTATTCCGGCTTGTGGGACTGATAGTCGCGGGACAGACGTGTCTGTACAGTGATTGGCAATCATCAAGGGGATTGTTTTATTTTTTCCAATGCATAACAATTAGCGACGAGGCTAAAAGTGAATACAACTTACGCAGTCATTGGTCATAAGTCGTAAAACATAACAAAAGGTTAATAGATTTATTCAGTTATGGCAAAATTTTTAAAGTGGACAAATGAACAAGTATCCTTACGTATAAATGTTAAAGTATAATGTAAAAGTATTGCAACAGTAGAGCAACAAATTAACGAAACTGTAAATGTGATGCTTACACTGGTAACTGACACAACAATTTATAGATGATTTTCATAAGGCTAACATTGGTGGGAAGAAGGGAGTAAATAGAAGTTAAAACTTCTGGAAATCCAAGTTGAATTACATAAATGCAACAAAATATTCTTCCTGATACTTTGTAAAACGGTTGAAAGTGATAGTTTACAAATAGTTTTGCTTATTCTCTCCATCGTTAAAATTTCAGCATCTTTATTATTGACTGATAAACACCTCTATATGAATAGTAATGTTACTTCCGTAGCATAACGAGTATTCGCCAATTGTTTACTAGTTAGTAAGTACATAGTGCTCCTACTTTCACTCTATGCTTCTCATTGAATTCACGTCTATTTTCAAAGTCATGATACACATTGATGTCTATTTTACAGATAGTATTACAATACTGTTAGAATATGTACCTCTGATGTATGGATTTTTAAGTATCATAATTTAGTACTATTCTTTTTTCAAATAAAACTTGGTGAAATTCTTTCAACGTATTCAATAAGCAAGTGTTCTGATCCTGTAGGTAACTCTTTACTGCCACTATTTATAGCTTCTTCCGATATTAAGTTTCCATTATTTTTTATTTGTGTCATAAATATTTACATATCATTTTTTAATCTGACCTAATTGATCAGCAACGCAATTCATTCAGTGTCATAATCATCTCATTCATGAAGATTTCAGATGTCTATTATAAGCAGATGAAGTCTAGAATCCCTAGGTATTACAACAGTATTCTAACTACAAAAGCTACTTTACACTGAAGGTAAATGATTTAAGACTGTATCAATCTTTATTTTGATTAAATCAGTTATATCTTACAGTGATAATCCATAGGGGTTCTTTTTTGTATGCAATAAGTCAGATTAAAAGATTACATCACTTTCCTTTTTAATATTATTGCTCAGTTAATAAAGTGGATGCTATTGCCTATTCATATTTGCTATTCTGATTGCCAAGGAACTTGCATTTATTGTCTACACTTTAAAATGTGTGTAATCATTGGTTACGTCATCACTTTTATCATTATCTCTCAATTTAGATTCAAGGAATCTGATGTCTTTTATTTAACTCTAATAAATAAATGCATAAATAATAAAGTCTGAAACTAAGTGATATTTTTTGGAAAGGTAACTTTTGTTTAAAATAATGAAATATCCAATGCCCATTGAAATATTCACTTTCCAGGAAGAGTTGTAATGACATCAAAGATTATTGACTAATGATGTGATAGTGGAAATTAGCATTTTTTTGAAAAATTAATGTAATTTTTTTGTTTTGAAATTTGATCCGAGATAGACAATCAGTGAAAACCACGAAACACTGGAGAGCAGTTTTGTCTTAACTTAAGACTCGTCAGTAGTATACACTCCATCTTTATGTTTTATGTGAGGTTATTTCATAGTGATAGTGGCTTACTACTCTACCTTAGATTTACATGTAAAATGTACTACACTAGTGATTAGTGAAATTGTTAGATCAATGAAATTGCATCACTTTAATAAAATAAACTGATAAGCTTCTGTTGTTCTGTAGGTGTCTTCAAAGGATACTCTACAATTACCAAGTGAAGTAAAAATTAACTTCTCAGTTCTGTCATTTATCACATCAACATTTTGTGGAATTCACATAGAGAACTGATTTCGGTATTAACAACAAGCTAATTTGATCTATCTAATCAATTTATTTCAGCAGCTGTACATAGAAATATTGTGAAATAATCGTAACTTTATTAAAATCAGATCTAAATACTTAGGTGTCTACATATAAACTTTGTATGAATATTAATTGCTATCAACTGAAGAAATCAATCTATGATTAAAATTCTGTGAAAAAAAACTGTTTATTAAACTTGTTCTAAAACTACTTGAATCACTGCATTATGACATTTTTATGAAGGATTTATACAAACACGCGTTAAGGAAATCATGAAGTTGTATCACAAGACAAGTACTAATTTGGTATCCTGATGACCAAAGGAGAAGAGAGTGACCCAAGAAGATATTAAGTCAAGGATTGGAGACACATGTGAAGAAGATGAACAGCACTTGGGAAGAACTAAAAAGTGAAGTCAAGGACAGAGTTGGTTAGAGAATACTGGTCGACTGTCTATGCTTCACAAGGGGTAACAGGCATTCATAATGCTGATGATTATTATTATGGAATTTTTATGAAGGATTTACGCAGACTGGATATTCCTACACAAAAGTAAACTCAAAAGAATCGTCGTTTTAGATTCATTCTAATATTTACATTAGCAGCATTGATTATACCGTAGAATAATTGTAGTTTATTTGTACTCTTTTTTATTGTAAAGTTTCATTGCATTCAACTGCATCAATCAGTTTTAGAACAATGATTTATTAATTTAATCATTTTTTATTAGTAAATATTACATTATTACACCAAATTTATAAGTTTTCAATGATAAGTTTCGGAGATATGTGCTGCGACGTCAAAAATCGCTATTACAAATGGTACGTATGGCCAAGTGAATAATGCTACATTGTTCGCACAAAGACAAAATAACGAGCGCTAATTAGAGTTTCCAACTGGTCACTACACGTTTGCCCGATGACTACTTAGTTTCAAGCCGGAAAATAGAAGAACACAAGATTGAAGAACCAACCAGGCAAAATCAAATTATATTTCATACATTCCTTTATACACGTACGAAACCTGATCATTCAGTCAATCAATTAGAAAACTAACATTAATACAATATAGGGGTAACAGTGACCGTGAACTGGAGCGACGTATACACAATGACTTAATTGTAGTTCATGAATGAGAAATGATATGCTAACAGTTAATGTGTGGATAGGGCAAGGGAAAAACCGACAACCTAATTTTCTCGAAAGTCAGTTGTTAATTTTCAAGTATGTTTAGTCATTCGTGTTGTGTGAGTTTATTCAGTCGGGTATGTTAAAAAAAATCATCAATTGTATGCTATTCATCTTTGTTTCAATTTTGTATCGGAGGCGGGGGGGTATTTTCATTTCTTTTTTACCAAAACTTTGATATGATTTAAACAATGGAAGGCTTCTTCATCACTGTAGGTGTGACGTTACTGAGACAAAAGTTGCTATGACTTTAGTAAAACTATTTACTTAATCTGAATTCTCAAGATCCATTGTAGTTCTGAAATATACACTCCACAAATTTTGTGTATATAACACGTAGCGTAGATAAAAGACAATCGTTTATCTCCATATGAAATTTTAACGAATATTTAAATAGTATCAGATACATTCCTCAAATGTGTGTTACATTAGGAAATTGCTTTTCCCTAAGATATCTGCATTCAGTTATTAATTATTATTACCATTACATGGTTATACTGTCGTTTTTTTAGCTCAGTATTAACATAACTGACAGTTATTGTTACTTTGTATACTTGTATTCATTCTATTAAAATATGTAACTTCTGTGTGTATATTCACCGTAATATATGCATATACCAACTCTATTATATTAGAAGAAATACAAGTAAGAATACATATTTAGTCAGTGTCATTCATTCTACGAAAACGTTGGTTACATTCTGGATTTAATTGGGAACAAATGTATGTCAGGAAATCCAGTAAAACAAAATGGAATTTGTTCATGCTTTGTCAGAGTGACATATTTCAACCATTTACGAATTCTAAATTGCCAAATGTCCAGGAGATCGTGTCTAATCGTTAAGTACCAAAATATCGATTCTAGAGTTGTTTTTTTTTTTATTATTTTCTTCATAAATAATAAAGTAACCAGATAATCCTTATTTATCCACTTTAGCCTTTTTCACTTGCAGTTACTTACTTCACTTACTGTTTATCATGAAGAATTAGATTTAATATAGACGAAATGGGAATACATTTTGTGCTGACATGATTGTACATTTGGAAGTGTATGCATGTTTCATCTCACAATACAGAAATAACAACTTATCAAACTATCATGCATAGATACAGCTCATGCACTTTTATATATTCGAAATCCCAATACTGATGTATGAGTCCAGCATCAAGAGAGGGTATTTCAATTGACTGGTGTAGAATGTAAATTTAGTATGCATGAAGTTCATAATCGTTCTCAAGAAATTTGTATTATTAGAAGAGTATGAAATTTTCAAATAATAGGCATCCTTTCAGAACTTCGTCTTCAGCAAACGTCTACATTTTGTCTTGGGGATATTAGAAATTCATAGATAATATTCACGTATAGTGTTTTGTTTCAAGTTCCTGTGGTTTTATATTGTCACCATATCTCCACCTACTAACCTTGGAAACTAGTCTCTGAACCAAGTAAATATCTACTTTACTATATTATTCTAAGTTGTGACATGCATTCAGAGACAGATTCATTTTAATCCATAACATCACTCCTTTAGTGTAATTCATGTTACTTCTATTATCAATTCTTCGGTTAGTATTAAGAGCCAATATTTCACAATAGAGTAATTAAAAGTCATTTCAGTCTTTAATGATACATCAGAGAGGTAAATAATTGGAATAGCTCGTTAGTACAGAACAGTTTTTACAGTTTATGTCTATTGCATAACATTAGTCAGGTTAGATATGTTTGTTTTCAGATATCTGAGCATAAAATTGATTGGTTTTATAGAGAATAACTATCACTGATTGCGAACTGCATACTTGGTCATTTAGTAGGTACAAGTAAGAACTAGCAAACCAAGTAGTATGTGGTATTCCACCAATTTCGCCACATGGTTTGTATGGGCTTTTTGTGGATATTCTCGTCGCTTTGTTTATAGGTTATTGTCGCTAATGTTCTACTTTTTACTAAAAATTCGCCTACTCTTATTCGAAATATTTTATATTACTTTGTATTAGGCTTACTAGTGATTAATTTCAAGATGTTCTTGGAGTTTCTTCAAGAAGTCGTAACTGGTGGGGTTCAGATATGCCATGGTTGATATACTTATTACCAGTTGTACTGACTGATCTTCGAGCTATATCAGAAAATGATAGAAGTGAGAATCTCAAAATTGGATGCCAGTTAGTCTAGTGGTTAAAATCGTTAAGCGTTAGCCATTTATTAACATTCACAATAAAGTAAACTAGAAATATTTTACTTAATGATTTATTTTAATTCACTACTTCTAATAGAAATTTACTTTTAATATACCATAAGGTAACATTGTTAACCTATAAAACTTCTTATTTGACGAAGCACATCTACACATTTATTCTGGTAATCAATTCACGTTTCCTATAGTTATTAGTTCTATATATATATATATACTTTCGAAGCTTCATATCGAAGTGGTCCATAGGTTGTTAGTTTTATATGGGTTCTAAGGCCCTTCTTAGTATCTCGTCGTCGATAATTTTAATATAAGTTTCCCTCATAACGTGTTAAGGTTTTTAAAACAAGCATATGGATTTTAACCTATAATTTGGATACAACATTGCAGCATCGATGTGAATCTCAAATCCCCCCTTCCGCCCACTCCCCTCCCACACAAAAAAGCGAAGTCATACAAAAATCAAGCGTAAGATCATGTGCAAATCTGATATGTTAAGCTTTCCTCACATCAAAATTTAGTTTAATATTATAGAGGATTTGTAGCTCAAGAGAATGGTTTATTTTCAGAAGTCTTCCCTGACGAATTCGTCCAGAGTGACGATAGAAGCTTCGAAATCGAACCATCCAGCTCAGAAAACGAAGTATAACCAAATTCAGCTCAATGTGTAAGTTATGTTCATCTAATTCAATAATTATTTCTGTGAACAAATTATAATAATCAATTGTATTAAGTAATTCATTCAGATATGGTACTGGTTTAGTAGTATTATAACTCATGTTAATTTTTGTATAGTGGTTTCGACTGATAAATTCTTTACTTGTAATCTGATTGATATATAAATACATGTACTTAAGTAGAAGATCTTATTACCCTCTGATAATAAGTCTTTTTATAAGTTTTGTCTTTTAGAGCAGCCAAGGTTGAAGGCGAGGGAGGAAATGAAGTTGTAGTATTTAGTATCAAGTGCAGTATCATTTATAGTCGGTTCTCCTAACTATATCGAAATACTGTAAAATTTACTGAGGGTACAGATGCGAACTAATGAATGCCAACATAGCTATCTGAAAGTACATCATGAGAGGCCTGAAATTTCTTTGTTTCATGCTTGGTGGAGTTGTGAACAACAACCACTATATAGTCACATACTAGAAGGAAAATGTCAAATAAAACTTTCTTGTTCTCAATAACTGTTTAGCTAAAGTGATCCATGAGGTAAATGACAATAGGTTTTACACCATAAGAGGTAATAAAAATTTCTTAGGGACGGTGAGCAAATTTAATATCATATCTTAACCTGTTTGATTACTTGTTAACAGACGTCCTTTAATTATGAAGACGCAGATTCTGCAATATATTAAGAAGTCTCAGTACCATGGAGTTTAGTACGTGACCTTTTTAGATTAAAAATTCACCATTGTTATCGATACTTTTATACTGTGACTAATATCAGTTATTCGATCCTGTTATGATGCTAGATTTTTGAGGGTTTCGTGAGCGTACGCTAATTCTGATACTTGTACCTCGAACGTATACCGCGACTTGTTCCCTTCCCAGCCAGCAGCTATTACAAAAGACTAAGCTTGTAGGAAGATTGTATTGTGGAGCAAAAGTGAGGCGAGAAAATAGTCAACTAGCAAACCAGTGAATTTGTATTTTCAAATACATCGATTTTTTATATTAATCAATTTACAATGATTATTCATTAAGTGAAATCAATAACATTTAATTAATACAATCAAATACTGTCAACTGTATTTTTAGGGATTATGAATCCCTAACAGATCCTATGATCACAGTAGTTTCTGAGTCTTGTAAATATGTGGCCGAGTATAGTGAGCTGGGATTATTTTAATATTTAGCCAACTTTTTCATTGTATGTTTACAGAGAATTTAATGGAAAAGTAATAATATAATACATCATCTATATCATATCAATATATTTACACTTTGGAACTACTATATCATGACTGTTGTACTTTAGGTGACTTCATATGCGCCTGCTTTTAAAGAAAGTGGTGAAATACACTGAAATTGCATAAAAACATTAAGATTTGTTGTCCGTGTATGTTCAGTGTTTGTTGAATGTAGAGTCACTTGTTCAACGCAGCCTGGTTAATATTACTTTAATATTTTTCAAATGCTTATTAATATAATTACTTAATCTTTTTCACTAAAACAGTAATGTGCTGGATTAGTGAATCGATTGCTTTCGTTTTGTGACTTAGTTGACAGGAACCTATCTCATCTTAACAAAACACGTTAATCAGATTTGTTTATACAAGACTGTTGACAATCATTGTATCTAGTTGCACCCAAAATTTCACTTAATAAAAACTACTGAGATTTACAATGACAAACTTTATCACACAACTGTTATGTGATTCCCGTAAACTCTTTAAATTATCGATCATAGTAGTTAATCTAACTTTGCACATATATTTCCAAGTGATGCAATTTGTGTAACCAGTCAGTCGATTTGCATGGAATGTTTTCTAAAGATTTAACCAGTGTACGTTAAACTAATGTTAAATAACGGAAGGGATTCCTACGAGTCAAACTGTTCAGACAAATGGAAAATATTCGTGTCACACAAATATACTTCATCACTGTATAGGACGGATTAGATACCTATTAAGAAATACATTTCGGAAAGCAAATCAATTATTTGTTCACACTGAATAGTTTGTGACTGGATCAATCAGATATGTTTTATCAAATATTTGATCCAGTCACAAACTATTCAGTGTGAACAAATAATTGATTTGCTTTTTTCAATATTGTTCATTGAAGAACTGCAAAACAAGAGAAGCAAATAAGATGAGAATGATCAGTGTTCCAATTTTTGTTCTTCAATCTAACCCTATTTAAATCACATTTTACCGCGGATCAAAATCAAACTGTTTACTTATTGATACACAGGGGTACTGCTTAAAACTCACTGATTACGTTACTATGCATAAAGGTATGACTTGTTGCATTGTATTTTGTGTTAGATAATTGGTTAATAAGAAGATATGTATGCATATAATTACATCCATCCAATTCTATCGACGTGGTCATTTGAAACATGTTAACTGCATGTGATTGCATCATTTCGTTTGTGTCATTCACTTAATTGTGATCAATAAATTTTCAATAGAAATTGGAAAATCTCTACAAATAATGTACTGAAATCAATTGAAGGAAAATGCAGATTACAATAGGATATACGTTATATAGCTTTCTTCAAATAAATCTGCATATTTCTGAATGAAATAACCTGAATATAATGTAGGCTAATAAGTAGTATATTTTAAGAAGAAGAGTTGATTTTAATTTTAAAACTTGAATGATGATGATTATTGTACATTGTTGGATATCTTCACTCATAAGTTTGACAGATGAATTAAAATTCTCCTATGAATTCTAGATTTATGTGGAACGATAAGGGAATATGAAAAATGCCTTTAAAAACATTTATTAATCCTGTCGTATTTGACTTATACACAGGTTTCTTACATTTAGCGGACGCAATCGAAATCCATTTTTGAAAAATGATATATGTCCACGAGAAATTCATACAGTCTATTTCCCTGCCTTGGCTATCAGAATAACAACTACTTACAAATAACTCCCCCCCCTATATAATAATAATTATTATAGTTACCATTTTTACTTTTCACTTCAATTATTATTAAATTTAGACTTGCATTTATGTATTTATTTAACGATGGCATTCCTAAGTAACGGCAATTATTAGTAAAGTTGTCACCATAATGTCATCAGTTTTGTCAATATATATTATGTAATCCATCATGTGCTAATCCATTCGCTTAGTAACACTAACACTATAATTACTTTAATCACCCTCATCTTTTGATTGCTATGCTAATCATATGTAGTTATTTTCTTGAGCATGTGACTTTGTAACATTGTTTTCATACAGGTAACCACTTGATTAGCTGCTGATTCTGTTAGGATTATGAGAATGTGTTCATCAAAGCTCTAGACATTAGTGTAGTTGAAAATTATCTGAAAAGGAATATTTCATCCCCCTCCCTCCGTTTAATCATTATCAAACTTATATGCACATCATGAACAGTTTTGTATAGCATAAATATTATTAAATTAACAGATGATCCTGCTTTAACCAAAAGAGTCTGGTAGTAATCAATCCAAGCAGGAATAATAAACTGCTATTACTATGTGATAACGCTTATTTTAGTTTGCTCTAAAAGTTACGTGTCAGACGTGACTTGATGACTTTTATAGCGAACTTTGTTTCATTCTACTTGAGTGGTTACAAACCTATATCTCTTAGAACGTTAGAATCAAAGTCTGAAACTAGAGAGTAATTAGCAAGTTGTTTCATTCATTTGCATATAGAATTCCAAATTATGCTTTTAAGTTTTTATAAAGTTTATTCAGAAACTACTTGTAAATACTCCAATTATCTAGTTATTTGTTTCAATAGCAATATTCTGTATAACAGATACATACAAAGCCGGGTATTCCAATGGTAGCTTTGTTACTTGTGATAATATGATTCGAACCTTGACATGTCAACAATGCTCATATATACACAGATTTTACACTGAGATATTAACGTCAAAGCTGATTCAAAGTTTTAGACCTCAGTGTAGTATGAAGAAATGAATGAATTGATGAAAAACACGAACATGACCAGTAGAGTTCGATCATATAGAGTGAATTGGCTGAGTTAGAAATATCATTCATTGTATGACAACAGACTCAGTAATCTAACGGTTAAGTACTGCACACTAAGCCTGAAGGTTCTAAACTTAATTACCTAGTGCGGTTGTGAATGGGCTCTGTTGAAGAGTTTCATCTCAGGATGGAACTGCCGTCCAGTATTTCCTAGTTTCCAATGGTTGTCTAATTCAAGCCAATTCGTGATCCCAAATTCAAACGCAATAATCTCTACAACACTCAGTTCTAATAATTTTTGTTTTATCGATTAGAACCAATGTCTACAAAAGAGTATTTTGACAGAGGTAGGATGTTGTGCTTGAACGACAAAGTTATTAAAATGAATATATATAGATAGTAAACAAAAAAAGTGGTGTTTTAAAGATCATAACCAACTAACTGCTATTGAAAGGAATTTGTTCAAAAGAGATGGAACTTTATGAGATTCTGATGGTAGAATACAGAGAGTACTAAAATAAAGCTTTTCCAGAGCTTAACAGGTTTCATTGTGCAGTACTATTTTCTCGCTGAATATTCAAAGGTAAGCTAACACCCTTTCCCCATTAGCTTCAGTTCCATTTATAAATCTAAATGAAACTAAAGGTATAGAGAAAATATTGAAATGAAGGCTGGTATTTCTAGACATGATCCTAGAATACTGTGTTCAAAAGTCAGTGAAATTTATACAATTGCAATATCTAGACACAACAGGTGATGTATATAATATGGATACCTTTAAAACAGAACCTACTGAAATCAAATTATTTCGGCCTGACTTGTATGTAGAAACCATTTTTGTTATGGTGAATATAATCGTAATCAGTTGGTTTTGCCTCTTACATAATGACGCTCACAAAGTTGATTTATTATTATTACTATTAAGATTACGTGGTCTTCTATATCCATTATGATTATTAGTAAACATAATCTAACCTTATTTGATTTATATGATTAATTGATTTCAAAATATAGACGTACATTGATCTATCAACCTAACTATATTTAGTACTTTTTCTTGTATTGTTTCCACCTGACTATTATAGTCAGTTTCATTCAGAAAAACCATCACAACTTTGCTAACGTTTGTTTCTAATCATATTACTGTAATTGTAATTTTAGTTTGTTTCCAGCTGGTAAATTAACTTTGTAATTAGAATAAATTCATTTCCTTTCTACTAATCAACTACATGAAAACGTGAATTCTGTAGCTGAGCTGGTAATGCAAAGACTATTCTTATAGTTTGGTTAGAAAAACAGTAAGCCACATTAGAATTATGATCATTTTTATTTACTTTAGATTGATACACTTTCTATGCGTATATCTAATCATTTTCGTCTATTTTCTATAAATAATAAATTTATTCCTCTTAGTGAAAAACAATTACTGAGACCAGTGAACAGCAAAACGGGTAGGTAGAGCACTTCAAAGTACTCTTGTGTAGATCAGCTCCACTGCACCCACAGGGTCATTGAAGCAGTCTCTACACACATTCTTATAAATGCCAACCCGCCAACAATCGAAGAAATCAGCATAGCCATCCAACAAATCAAGAGTGGCAGATTAACAGAGCCAGATAACATACCAGCTAAGAAACTGAAGTCAGACACAGAAGTAACTAAACAGATGCTCCACATTTTCCCCAGAAAGATTTGGGTGGAAGAGCTAGTACAAATAGACTGAAAAGAAGGGTACCTCGCTAAAATACCAACGAAAGGAAATCTTGGCAAGTATGAGAACTACAGAAACATCATTCTACTTTCAGTAAGAGGAGAAGTCTTTAATCGAGTGTTGCTGAACCCAATGAGAGATTCAGTTTACACCCAACTCTGAGATCAACAGACCAGATTCCGTAAGGATAGGTCATGTATCGACCAAATCACGACATTAAGAATCATTGTTGAACAATCAGTTGAATGGAACCCACCACTTTGCATCAAATTCTTTGACTACGAGGAAGCATTTGACAGTATAGACAGGAGAAAATTACGGAGATTTTTTCAAAACTGTGGTGTACCTGAGAAGATAATCAGCATCATTTGGAATCCTTGAGACAGACTACACTGCAAAATCGTACATAGAAAGTTGCTCACAGATTCATTGAAAATAAAGATCGATCTTAGACAAGGCTGCTTACTCTCTCCTTTTTACTTTGTGTTAGTGGTTGGCTGGATTATAAAAACCTCAACATCTCAAGGAAGGCGTGGATGCGACTAGGCTACTTGTTCTGTCTCAAACACAAGAACAAATTCAGTGTGGCAGCATCCTCTGCAGCAGTTGGCCTCGACATACAAAATGGAAAAAGCAGGAGCCTCAGATACGAAACAACGAGCACTAACCCAATCACACTTGACAAAGAAACTTTGGAAGATGTTGAAACTTTTACGTACCTGGGTTGACCCGACATCAACAAACAAGAAGAATCTGATCTGTGGCGAATGTGAAGGCACAGATTGGCAAGGCAGGATTTCTAAAACTGAGAAATATCTGAAACTAGAGGCACCTATCGGACAACATCGAAGTCAGAATTTTCAATACAAGTATTAACACAGTTCCTTTATATAGAACTGAAACTTGGAGAACTGTGTAAAACATCTTTCACAAGATGCAAGTATATATGTAAAAGTTGTTCGTACAGGATACTTGGGATCCGTTGGCCAGATACCAATAACAGTAACCTTCTATGACAGAGAACAAACTAACTGACTGCAGTCCGAGGAGGAAAATTGGAAAAGACACCGGATGTGGATAAGACACACCATGAAAAGAATTATCAAACTGTGTCACAATACAAGCAATAACTTGGAATCCAGAAGTCCAAATAAAAAGAGGAAGACCGAAAAATGAACAGTACTTAAAAGAATTGGTAAGGAAAGCCTAAGAGAGAGTTGGCTGGATAATGTTGGTTGGTGGCCTATGCTCCACGAAGGGTAACAGACATGGAAGATGATGGCTGAAAGAAATGCATACCACTTATTTATCATATTTTACTTCGTCTATTTGAATTGAGGTGGTTTTGTGGAAATCAGTATTAAACTTACGTGATTGTATTCGTAACAAATTGATGTCGGCTGGGTATAACTGGAAATTTTGAGGCAATGGATAGCTGTTTTATCCATATTAGACTCATTAGGAGAGCGTATTCTCAATTTCTCCGAAGAAATAGAACCCAGGGGCTTCAGAATGACGAATATGAAACATCCGAACTTTATACCGATCAACACAAATCATCTTTATTCGATTACAATCATTTTACTGGTGACTAACTCCAGAGAAGTAGTGACTATTGAAGTTCAAACATGTCGAAAAAAAGACAGTCATCAACAATGATGATAGATTATTTTATCACTAATTGATGGAGGTGGGAATCTTACCACTGGGTATAACTTATTAAGTGTTTGCTAAAAGATTTTATGGTGATAGATTGAATTCGACTCTCTAACAAAATAGAGGGTTAGCACTGTTTAGGAATTCCATACGTAGACGAAACACTGCTTACTGCCCCCTTAGTTTTCACTGGTACCAAACCAACACCAATCTGTGCCGAACAAGCAACTAAATTTCATCCAGTTGTTAAGGCCATTTGTACTTTTTAATGTCGGATATTAATTTAAATTTTTTAAAAATAAAACATTTATTGATACTTTTCATTTGGATTGTGACTGGCAAGTGGAATCCAGGACGCGCGTTTCGTCATATTTAGGACTAATCGGCTGGATGTACCTGCATCCCAATGTTGATGTTCACAGTGGGATTCGAACTTAGTTCGTTTCGTGTCAAACGCCTATGAGTCCCAAATAGAACGAAATGCTCGTCCTGGATTACACTTACCAGTCACAATCCAAATTAAATGATACTTGTGAATATTCGCTATATCGAGGCAATCCGCTCAGGATGCACATATAGCAACAGTGACTGACCAGCTTCAGTCTATAACAAATCAATGGGAATATATAAATTCATTCTACTATTTATTGATACTATTGAAATAAAATAAACTGATGACATGTTCATCAGACTTCTGTTTATTTTTAACCAAACATATAAATAACTTGTCACTGGTTGATAATGTCTGTAAAATTAAGAAAAAAAATTATTTACCAATTAGAATGAAGATGATGAAATAGTAAATCAGTCGACTGATCGATCTGGTGGTTAGTCTGTTGAATGCTAAAAATAAACTGAAACAGTGATCAACAAGTTTGATAATATGCATATTACGTATACACTCCGATTTGGTAATTTTATTTCAGTTAAACCTATCTGAATTGACTTCTTGGTTGTTAATCTTAAACAATTAGAATTCAAATATGCAATTAAAATCACAACGTATTGCTGTAGATATGTCAATTATCTCTTTATTAGTATTATGGCTAAAAATCATGCTTACCATGTGCTTTGACACTTTAGCAGTGCTTATACAAACAGTCAGTTCTTGATGGAATACGAATATATAAGACACTTCAGTTACTACGATTTCAGTAAGAGATAAGTGAGTGACGCAGAGAATAGAGAAATTATACACAGGATTTCAAAGCATACAATGCAATTTACTCGGATAGTTTATGTTCTGGTAGTCGTAAATGGTGTTCGGTCAAAAAAGTCATTACAATTGTCAACATCAGACGCCCGGTGTTCAGCGGATATTCATAAAGCCCTTAAAACAGCTGGAAATACATAAAGTAGTCATTAAGAAACACGTTAAATTAAAATATTTGAAGGGTTTATTGGTTATCTACTACAGAGCTAAGTAAAAAAAATGAAATATAGGAGGACAACCGCAGTCAGTCAAATTATACTAGTGACTAAAATTATATTCTGTGAATCTGTTTCAATATGTTTGAAGCCAGTTTATATGATTTTCCTGATTATTTGGAAAACATCTAGATTACTTCAGGGTATATACGAAATCGACTTCTCGACTAAAACAAATAACAGTGCAACAGCATTATTGTGTAAGTCCATAAAAATTTACTAAAATTCTCTCTTATTGTAATAACTTAGAAAATTGTATTTGATTGATTGAATATTGTATGCGAAGGGCAATTAATGAAACCTTAAGAAAACTTGCCCACCCCCCTCCCACCTTCAGAGTTTTCAATACTGCAGTCTTATACTTATGGGATTAGTATTTTGCCGCATTTACTGCAAGACGGAGTCAGTAGACATAACTCATCACGTATCTTATCGTGTAATTTTGTTGTTGGTTGTCATACAATCAGAGAACACTGGTTTGTTTTCGCACAAGGACTTAAAGTTAGAACCCTCATAATTTATTTCGAATCCGAAACCTGCTTAAAGGTGAAACTATAACACAATTAATATTTAGCACATTTTTAACTTTAAAATTTTCCATCAGTAATTTTAGCAAGTGTTCAATAATAATCAAAGTGAAACAACAATAAGCACAAAAGTATTTCAATGTAAATCGTTATAGTGTTCGTTATAACCTTTTTCTAACCATTCATTGATATGATGGACTCGTTTAGTCTATGAAAATTTATTTTGTACATTTTTACTACTTCAGAGACTAGCTGAATATGTAACAAATGTAGCAAGAGTACTCGAGAACGATGATGCTTCTGCAATAAGTTGGACACAGTTGAACCTATTTATTATTGATCAACAATATTTAACCATAATTTTCAGTTTTGATTACATAAATGCGCATAAACACTAATCTAAATGCCCTGAAATGTCAAGTATATGAATTTATTGCCACAAAAATTGGTGTAATTCTCTCAATAAAGCTTAAATCGTGTAGTTGGCTTTTATTTTTACCATCAATTCTGAAACATAATAAGTTGCTTTTATTCTTTATAGATTAATCTTGACTGGGTACCATCTAAAACCAGGGAATATTATATAGTTGCTCATATAAGATTCCCCAGAAGTGTATACACATTACCACACCTGGTCAGCAAAACACGGCACCTTAAGTCACACCGTAAACTCTTTACCAATAGCACAACTGAGCCGGCATCTAATTAATTCTTGACACAAAGTGACGAGCCGTCTTACTTCTAACACGTTCTAACCTCATCAGTCATATCTCGCTAAAATTTCAAAAAGCAACTTAAAGTTAATCACTACTGAGTTAATTATTGTTGGTAAGTTGATGTAGTTTTGTGGAGATTGATTTTAATTTATTGAAAAGCTGTGACAGATAAAGTTCGAACCTGTACGCATTACGTTCGTTCCCCCCCCCTCTCATGACGGCTACATTAGGACGAAACAACTGTTCATTATTTCCGGATTTTAAATGGTCGAGATTAATCTGCGACTAATATAAACAATAAGTTGAAATCATTCTTCACATCAACGTAACATAAAATACGTCTTAATACAATTAAACTTACGGGCTGGATGCTTAAGGGAATCGATAAACTTATCTAATGCCAATACAATATAATATTAATAAACAATCTAATATTCTAGTGATTATTTATATTAACTTTGGACAAAGTATGATTGTGGTTGTTCCCGATAGATTAACACCATTCATCACCCTAGTACATCTTTGCATAGTAACTGAATCAATAAATTAAAATGTTTACACTTTTATCAAATGTGTAATGATGATGCCTTTTTGTGATTTCATATTAAAATTTGATTATTCTACATTAAAAATAAATTAATAGAAGCTTTGTAATACAAATAAGATTGATGTAAGCCAAGATAGATGAGATGATAAATACGCAATGGTAATTCAGTGTTAGTAATCCACATGAAACTGAAAAGAAAATAGATGAGTTTCCAGATTGTTTTACACAACAAGAACACACAAATACACATAAATTAATAATGTCATGTGAACTATATAATAATCTGATTGGTACTATATAGCACTAGTCAATAATAACAACTGAAAAGTGTCTATTCCAACCACCTTCTGGCATGTCTATATGTGTTATACAGGTGAAAGTTTATGGAAGATTTTACAAATAATGTCCATTGAGTTCACATTATCATTGACTTTATGTGTTTTCAAGGAGAAAATGAAGTGTATAAATGACAAATTATGGTAATATGATTTTGAAATGTTTGAGATGGAAGGGTATGTATGCTGTTTAACCAGTCTTAAATACCATATTCAATCAACTGTTGAGAAAAAAATATGTTTTACAAATTTGAAACGTAGAGTCCTATCAACTAAATTAATTAATTAATTAAGGAATTAATAATAAAAAATTCATTCAAACAAAAAGGAACACTTTCATCAGTTAATCTTAAAATGCTGAACTTCAAGGTTGCGCCTAACATTCAACTATTGATTCGGTCCGACAATTTCAATTTACCAATACCAATTTAATGAATAGATTGTTGAAAAAAAACAACATTTTTTAATAGTTGGTCTTACAATCACCTAAAAGAAGTTAAGAAAGAAACAGATGCGAAATGTCAGTTGAAGCATAGTTTACTTGATTGGTTATTACTAGACTATACACTACCAACGTAACAACAACGAAGCATTTGGCATACTGATGACAATTCTTAAGTGAATGCTTGGAGAAAATATTCAGAATATTACCGTTTTGGTTGAATTCATTTAGTTTTTCTTAGCTGTATACATTTTATTGTAGTTATGATTATAACAACTATCAGAAATTAACTGATCTATTAGTTTCGATTGTGATTTAACACTAATTGGAAACTAATAGAAAATCAGTAAGCTTTGAATCATTCTGAAACTTGAGAGTAATGTCTGAAATATTCTTTTAGCCTAGGATCTAGTTTCATTGCAAATCAAGATATTATTCAACTACTACTTCAGGATCTACGGAATCAACTTATCGTCTCAATTAATTCACAATATGATGTAAATGTAAGGGTTCGGATTAGCGGAATGATTTAAAATGTGTAACAGTTTTCCACTTCATCGTCAGAATATCTATTCTGACATAAATCATAAATTCCTGCTAAATTATTAAACCGTCACATTCATTTTAAAGAAACATAGCTTTCATCAGAACTAATGGCTTTTATTTCTAAAGTAATAAACTGATGGATATTGTAGTACATTAATCAATCATGTTACCGTAAGGTTATTAGAATTAACACGTATCAGATAAGGTCATGCATCAGTTGACCTGAAATCTCACTTTCTGAACGGAAAAACGGGCTGAAATACTTAATAATCAAAAACTATGCTGTTAGTGTCAAACATCACCAGTGAAAATGTAAACCTCTAAGTTGTAGTCCATGGTCTGTTGGAAAGTTAATATTTGCAGATCTTAAATTAAACGGGTGAATATTGAATTCCTTACAAATTTTAAATATGTTGTTACTCTGAATCTATTTATTTTTTGTTTCGATTGTTCAGTCTAGTATCCTTCAGTTCCTGTTTACTTTTTGAAGTGTGTGTAGTTTAAAATGAAGTACTCTTAAGGAAAATCTTATTACTTAACAGTCTAACTTTCGAATATTTTTCTGAATATCAGCATATTGCGTTATTTAGCGTTAGCTTTCTCCTTACACTTAGCTCTGATTGGTAAATACTTGAAGTAATGCCATAATAAATATCAACTATTATAAAATGGGAAGAACAACTTTTTCTATTGACTGTTGTTTTTCATAAATTTAAATAAAACAATAACTATAAAATTAGCAAGAAACCACGGAATTTATTATATTTTGGGCTTTCTCATCAGTTACATACAAACCAATTAATCTACTTAGCACAAAATGTTAACTTGGAAATGTGAAAAAGTGATTCTTCATCTTTCCGTTGATTTTGTTATTGAGCGAAATTAATAAATCTCGAATGCTCTGGATTGTCACTACACAGAAGTAGTTCGCAAACGTAATTAAGGCTAGAATGTAGCTTGCAAATGGAATTTAGAACAAGTTTCGTCTCATTTGGAACTCGTCAGCTGAATCCACCTACACGTCAGTTTTTCTATTCATACTGAGACCTAACTCCAGTCTATTCAAGTCAAATGCTGGCACATTCACCAATATTATAACGAGTTTAGACAACCACAACTTTTCAACTGATATGTTTATAATATATAGAACTACTTATACCCTCCCGTTGATCATGTTATAGTTTCTGTTGTGGTATGGAAGATTTCACTGCCATAATCAAACTGAGGATTTTTGAAATGTGTATTGATAGATAATTAAAACTATAGTTAAAGAAAAATATCATGTTTTGTGAAGAAATACTAGTGCGAATCTAAATAGGTAAGAGAAATTACCCAGTATACTACTTCTTATTATTTATTTCTTATTTTAGAAGTTATCTGGCCTTGGAAAATTAAATTCCTGGATCACTTACTGATTTTGGATATGTGCTTATTTCTAACTGAATTACAAGATTTGACTGCAAACGATAAATATTTCTACTTTGCTTCTGAGATAAATAGTGTCAGTATTCACAAGTGTATTGCATATAAGATTTATAAAATCTTTGGCCCTACCTAACTTTGTTTTTCTCCCAGAAATTGCATTTTTCTAACGAACTTCTTAAATCGAATGTTGGTAATTCCATTTATCAAGTTACTGTTTTAAACATCGTTTTCTGGTAGCTTTTTCATTCATCTCAACAATTCGAAATTTTTGTGTAATATTGTTATGTCGGGCAACTGAAGAAGAGTAATGAACTTTCAGAACTGTATTTTGGAGAACTATTTCAATTATTTTGGTTGTGAGTATTGTAAACATTTCATTTCTGTAATTGTTACGTTCCTCTTACTCTGTCCTCCCGTTTAGTGTATTTACTCTTAATATATTGTTTCTTACTATGAACTACAGTTAATTGGTTGTGTATAAGTTGTCCCTATTCACTACCACTATTTCTTTAGTTCTGTATTAATGTTAGTTTCCTAATTAGTTGACTGTGCTGTCTGGTTTTATGTATGTATATAGGGATGTGTGAAATATGATATGATTCTGTCTGGTTGGTGTATCGGCTTGTTTTCTCATAGTTCCGGCTCGAGACTCAGTGGACATAGGGGAGATGCACATTTACCGACTAGGCACACACCTGATTGGGGTTCGATATATCAGTCATTTTTTGTGTCATAACAAATACACAATGAATCAAGTGCTGAACACGATCATACCTATCCAACAAAGCTACCCAATTTCAACATATTAAATAAACTTAAAAATATAATCACTATCTAGTGGGAACTAAAACGAACGGGAAAGATATTTGATAATATAACCAAGATCGCAAAACAGGTGAAAACTTACACAATTCTTATTAGGAATGATCAATATACCATCATAACATTTTGGTTGAATCACAAAGATGAGATTTAATATTTTACTTTTTCTGGAGATGTTGTAAAAGGGTTGAATAAACAGGTGTATAATGAATGAATAACTCTAACAGTGAGTTGTTTACTTGAATAGATTTGACAGAAGAGTATATATAATCTACTAACAAATAGATTTAGTTGGTTTCTTTCCTTTTTATTCTAGTGGATAAATTCAAAGTGATTCACATAGGCTGATGTCATGTTTACATTGAAAACGATTATTCTAATCACTTGAATTCTTTAACCAACTCCATAATAACTATCCAGAATTGAGGATATTATTCCCACCTTGTTATAATCACTTTAATGAATAATCTCCATTGCTATTCAAATAACTTATGACAAGTATAGGCAGAATTTTACCGCGTAAACTTTGGTTAGTAAGAAAGTAATAAATATGATGGTTTCACATTACTATAACTACTCAGATCATGATATTCTTTAGCGATAAATCCAACATTAGAAAAATTTACAAATAATTGCAGTAATGTCATTTATATAATTGCGGCTACTCACGAATGAAGTTACAGTATTAACGCTTAGTTTTTTGTCCTGACAGTGAAATAGAATAACACTGAAACCATTGAAATACAACATATCAAGCTTCCGTGTAACTGTAAACGACATCTTGTGAAAGATACTGATACACAAAAACGAATATTACACATGATAGCCCATCCAGTGATTAATGACATACAATTGACAGCATTTGCTTTCATGCATTTATCATTGATGATAAATTTAAGTTGTTTCATTTAAGTATATATCTACACTAAAAGTACATATGCTTCACGACTTCAAATTATGGATTCAGTGAATTTATTGTTTCATTGAATAGTGTGATTATTGTTTATTTCATTTTGTCTATGAATACAAATCAGTGAGTTTAGCTCAATAATCTTCCGATATTTTTAAAGTATCGTTTTGTGGTTACGCCATAACACTCGAATGTTTCAAAATTATCACATTAGTTACCAGTAAGACTTTACGAATTACGTCATGCTAAAATCTTTGTCACCATATTTACAAATTTGTAAGTATGTTAATTTATGTAAAAATATTTTTAAAAAAAATACTGTATTACCTTGTATACTCATAAAGAGATGGCAATTAATTGAAAAGAATTTACCATGTTCCACAAACATTATTGTTCTTCGGCGACGTAGAGTTTTTCAAGAGAACTAATGCAATAACATTTAAAATTTACAATACACGAATGTACAAATATTCTCACTTAACAAAGTTATACATGTTCCCTGTGAAATTCGTAAAATCTCTACTTTCTTCCTTATAATGCTTAAAGATAATCACTAGATAAATTATTTTTGTAAAGTAACTACTCATTTGACGGTCTAAGTTACTAACGACTAATCAAAATATCTATGGTGAACAAGAGAAAACGCATTAATTTCTGCTAATAAACCAGCTAACAACGAATATTTATTCACGTACAATCAGTAAGTTTATACGATAAATACTAAATATCATGAAGGATAGCTGCAGGGTTTTCTACACACCAAATTCAACCATTTAACACAAAGATACTTTTGTCAGGGGCAAATGTCCAAGGAGTAAATAATCAGTAGTATTTCATGCATAAGTGATGTTCACAAATGGATACAACATTTTATTTTGTCACTACTTTTGATTATTGGTTAGCATTATTTACCTACTGATAGAATTGATCAAATGAAGGCAGTTGGAATTCACTTTTGAGTTTACTTGACACTTTTTACTTTTTCCTAACACACACACACAATTAATAGTTTATGCGTAACATTAAATTACATTCTTTGAAAATATTATGAAAGAATAATGTCTTAGAGAAAAGGTTAGTTATAATGCATGATTATGGAGTTTTATGTATCAAGATGTTTATAAAAATAAAGTTAACAAGTTTATAGTAACAACTTATTAGAATGACTGCATGGTCAGAGAATTAAAAACCAAAGTGCCTATTATATTATCATTGAATGTAACTTTTTTTCACAAATGTTCTACTAATAGGGACGATCAACTGTATATGCTACCAAATCATAGAAACTGAAATAGACATCACTATCTCAATAGACATATTAGAAAGAATTATAGCTAAAATGCATGATAAATATCCATTTCATGTTTAAAGATGAGATACATAGACAAGTAGATAGAGTAACACTGGGGCCGCCACTTGGTTCCGTTCTAACCGATCTTTTCTTGGTCAGACGGGAAAATGATCTGACTGCACAATTTATTGCAAACTTATCATTCTACTTCCAATATATGGATGATGCATTCATACCTTGCAAACACTAGACTAATCTGTCTGAAATGCTCAAGTGATTTAATGAAGCCCTCTTGATTATTAAATTCACATACAAGGAAGCAAATGGGCGTTAAATAACACTTCCGGATGTTCTACTTGCATAAAGAACAAATAGTTTACTTAGAAGGAATATTAGTAAGAAAACTAGATCGACAAGATAGTACATAAACTTTCTGAGATTACTCCTCTATAGTATGAGAGAAATCTATTGAAAATCCTTTATAATATATTAATACAAGAATATGTAATCCTAACACAGGTGACAAAGAAACAAAAACCTAGCATAAAACCGTCAGGGAGAATACCTACGCCTTAAAGATTGTAAACACATACACCCACGAAAGTAAATGGAACGGCTATTTGAACTGTAGATAACAATTTTCTCTTTGTGGTACTATCGTTTATATCTGATGTATTCAGCAAAGTGTTAATCCTGAGGTTATCCACAGCCATCCGAAGGACATTCTGCTCGGTAAGAATGTAGCTGATGTCTTTTCAAACCTCACTGGTGGCACCGGGATCGATGGGTAACTTACCTAAGATTTCCACCTTTTTCCATAACTACCACTTTAGCTGCTCCTATGGTGCAAAGTTGCATTGGCAGGTGCTCTGGGGATATAATCCACCGTACTTGTGAGCATCTCCCAACACTGTTAGGAAACGGCGTTGTAAAAACATCAATAGCTCGATATTACCTCATTTAGTTCAAACGGGTCATTCGGCTATCACTATAATCTAGAGAGTGAATAGTTATCTGTCAAGACCATTTAGATTAAAAGTCCTTCAAACGCTGAAATATAGCCATACAAATTTAAAGGCTAGAACACTGTATACAAAAGAAGTACGTTCAACCCCTTGTCTTGACGTGGCCAACGCGAGATGCTACAAGTTCATTTTCGTTTCAATTATGTGCTGACTGAATTGGAGTAATATACATATAACCTCTCCTTCTTCTATAACTCCCTTTACATATCACTCAATAAACTTTTTTATTTCTCAAATGACGTAAATTTTATCTAGAAAAGTACCCATGTGAGTGATTGTTTATTTTACAGAGAGTTAACACCTGACATGATTAGATGTCATTAAACAAAGTTATAGCAATCTTTTTTTATTGAGTTTGTGCGTACAGCAAAAAAAATACTCAATCATTCATTCTGCAAGAATACTAAGGAAATGTGGTTAATGATGCATAATTGTTACTTCTGAGAAGAGGAATTCATTCGTAGGATAAATTAGACTTATTTTGAAGTTTCGGTTAAGGTGTTGACAATCAGAAATTACATCAAAATAATGTATGTATTGCATTAGTACACTGATACACCTAAAATGAACTAAAAATAAAATAACTGATAAAACCATACTATTATTTGAAGTGAATACAAAAGGCAAGAAATAACATCACAATTCATAGCTAAAACAAATGGAAATTAATACAAGGTGATGCATGCACGCTTATTAAACGAGATTAAGAACCGATTAAACTGTTGGTAAACAATACGGCATACATAAAACAAAGGCATGTAATAGAGATAGGCTCAAATAATCTATAGTTACCTTCTTTTATAGGAATTCTTGTTCAAAGAAGACTCATATAATAATTTTTCCATACTCCGCATGCGATTGGACATTCGTAATGAAATTTGACCACTTATTTACACATATACTTGATAACTATTGATTTTGGTTATTTTCTTGAAGAAGCGCTGACCAGCTTGCCTAGCGGAACGTTGGAATTTCTGTAATTTTACTATGTGCGGTTATAAACAAGTATAGTGTATTCGTATATCTGTAGTTACCACGGCTGATGAAATGATTTCAAAAGTTTAATTTAGGAATTTCAGTCATTATTTAATATTTCTGTCAGGAAGACATAACAGTATATAAAACAGTTTTCTTTAACATTTTCAAACTATCCACTATCATTTTTTTAATAATAATAATCATAGCTTTATTCAATAGTATGTTTAGTACAATATGAATTTTCAGCGTACAGTGTCTCAACAAGTTATTCTTTTACCGTGTACGTGTTTTTTCATAGCCATATTTAGCTAGAAGATGTCGACGTAAACGACCAATTGACAAATTACAACCTTTTTCAAAATCATAATCAGGTGCAGTCTTTTGTACAGCAACATTTGTCAAATGTATGTAATCATCATCAATAGGATCAAAGGTCGAATAGGTGTTGCCTAGGATATGACAAAATTATTGTGAACAGAATAGTAGTTTCTGCATACATCTCACCTCGACTTATTTGCTTGTTTATAACAATACCGAATAAATGAGATTTCTCTGAGACATTTTGTTTAAAAGTCAATTTAACAGACTGACATCGACTGAGATAACGTTTTTTAATGAGATGGATGCGTATAGTTTTTCAGTTATGTGTAAGATATGATGAAAATTTACTGTTGAACAAGACGAGACAGAGAGATGGCTGCGTACTATTACAAATGTAATAAAAAATTATAATACAAAAACTTGAAAAGTATAGTACTACTTAACCACAAGTTTTACTGTACTAAACCCATTTCTCTGGCATGCGGATTAAATACCCATGAATTTCTTTATCATAATTTTGCATCAAATTGCGTATATCACATGTGACTGTCAGGGGAGATGTACAACATATCACTATCATTTGCTGTTTGTCTTAAGAGCTGCATTAATGTGTATATCTAGTGTTTTTCATATAATTTACTTTAATTTATACATGATGCTGATTATTTAAACACATCCAGTTTCCTTTTATTTGTGTTGATGTCACTAGTCGTAAATATTGTAATTATGTATGTATAAAGTGTTAAATCATCTATCTAACTTCAAGTAACAAAGGCAGTCAGTTAATTTAATTAACGAAAAAAATGCATAGTTATAAAAATACTTCATGAATAATGAGTGATGTACGAGGATTTAGAATATAAACTTTAGCTAGATCATTTTTAGATTGTAGTTAAAAGATAATTGTTTAAATGAATTAAGGTGCCTTTTTGGACTTACTTACTTACTTACGCCTGTTACCCCTCTTGGAGGAGCATAGGCTGCTCACCAGTATTCTCCATTCAACTCTGTCCTGATCAATCCTTTCAAGCTGTCTCCAGTCACTGTTCATCCTTTTTATGTCTGCTTCCAGCTCTCGACTCAGGGTGTTCTTTGGCCTTCCTCTTTTCCGTTGTCCAACAGGATTCCAAGTTAGTGCTTGTCTCGTGATACACTCTGATGATTTCCGCAATGTATGTCCTATCCATTTCCAACGTCGTTTCCTGATTTCCTCTTCAGCTGGAAGTTGGATTGTTCTCTTCCAACGTAGGCTGTTGCTGATGGTTTCCGGCCAACAGACATTCAATATTCTACGTAGACATTTGTTGATAAATACCTGTACTCTCCTGAGGATGTTTGCAGTAGTTCTCCACGTTTCAGCTCCATACAGAAGAACTGACTTGACGTTCGAGAGTCTAACTTTGAGATTGGTAGACAGTTGTTTAGAGTCCCATATATTTTTCAACTGTAGGAATGCTGCCCTTGATTTGCCGATCCTTGCCCTTACATCTGCATCGGATCCTCCTTGTTCATCGATGATGCTCTCCAGATATGTAAAGGTATCTACTTCTTCTAGAGTTTCACCATCAAGTTCAATTGGGTCAGTGCTCTGTGTGTTGAATTTGAGTATCTTGCTCTTTCCCTTATGTATGTTCAGGCCTACTAATGCTGAGGTTGCTGCTAAGTTGGTTGTCTTCACTTACATTTGCTGGTGTGTATGGGATAGAAGTGCTAGATCATCCGCGAAGTCCAGATCATCGAGTTGCATCCTACTTGTCCATTGAATCATGTGCTTCCCCCCAGATGTAGAGGTTTTCATGATCCAATCAACCACTAGGAGGAAGAGGAAAGGCGAGAACAAACAGCCCTGTCTGACACCGGTTCTTACTGGGAATGCATTTGTCAGCTGTCCCCCATGCACGATTTTGCATTGTAGTCCGCCGTAAGAATTCCGGATGATGTCGACGAGTTTCTCTGGTACACCGTAGTGTCGAAGAAGTTTCCATAGTGATCTCCTGTCTACGCTGTCAAACGCCTTCTCATAGTCGATGAAGTTGATGTACAGAGACGAGTTCCATTCAATTGATTGTTCAACGATGATGCGTAGTGTTACGATTTGGTCTGTGCATGACCGATCCTTACGGAAACCAGCCTGTTGGTCTCGAAGTTGAGCATCCACTGAATCTTTCATTTTGTTCAACAACACTCTGTTGAAGACTTTCCCTGGTACTGACAATAGTGTGATTCCTCTGTAGTTCTCGCATTTGCTCAAATCCCCTTTCTTTGGTATCTTGATAAGGTATCCTTCTTTCCAGTCTGCCGGAACCTGTTCTTCCTCCCAGATCCTCTTGAATAAAACGTGGAGCGTCCTCGCCGTTATGTCTGTCTGACTTGAGTGCTTCGGCTGGTATATTGTCAGGTCCTGCTGCTTTCTCATTTTTGATCTGTCTGATGGCTATCTTGATTTCTTCCATCGTTGGTGGATCGACATATATCGGGAGGTCTGTAGATGCTGCTTCGATGTCTGGTGGGATCGGTGGAGCTGATCTATTTAAGAGTTCCTCAAAGTTTTCTACCCGTCTGTTCCTTTGTTCTTGAATCTCGGTGATTAGCTTGATTTCTTTATTCTTGACCGGTCGCTCTGATTTACTATATTTGCCTGTCAGTTACTTTGTTGTGTCATATAGCTGTTTCATATTTCCTTCTCTTGCAGCTTTTTTCACTGTCGTTGCAAGGCCTTCAATGTACTTCTGTTTGTCGGCTCTAATGCTCTTCTTACTTACTTGTTTGCTTCTGTGTATTCACTTTGTGCGTTGATTTTCTCTGCTCTAGTTTGGCTGTTGTTGATTTCTGCCTTCTTGTTCTTCCTTTGTTGAATTTTGCTCAGGGTCTCTGTGGAAATCCATTCCTTATGATGGTGTTTCTTGCGGCCCAGAGCCTCTTGACAAGTTGAAATTAGTGCCTCTTTGATTCCTTTCCAGTTGTCCTCCACAGTGATTTATTCCTCGTTCATCAGATCTTGTAAGGCTTGAAACCTGTTGTTGAGAGTTATTTTGAATTCCTTGAGTTTGTCATTATCTAGAAGAAAGGCTGTATAGAACCGTTGTAATGTTGTTACTCCAGTTATCAATTGCTTCTCTAGCTTCAGTTTCATTTTGGCAACCACTAAGTGGTGATCTGAAGCTACATCAGCTCCTCTCCTGGTTCTCACATCTTCCATTGATCTTCTGAACTTTTTATTGATGCATATATGATCAATTTGATTCTCCGTAGTATGATCCGGTGAGATCCATGTAGCCTTGTGTATGCGTTTGTGGGGGAATATTGTACCACCTATAACCATTTTGTTGAAAGCGCACAGATTTGTAAATCTTTCACCATTCTCATTTTCTTTCTCCCAGTCCTTGTCGTCCCATGATGTCTTCGTATCCGGTGTTGTCCATTCCAACTATGGCGTTGAGGTCCCAAATCATGATTGTCAGATCCTTTCATGGACACTTCGCTATAATTGACTGTAGCCTATCATAAAACTGATCTTTGTCCTCGCCGTTGCCGTCGTTGGTGGGTACATAACATTGGATAATATTCATTTTGATCCCCTTCTTCATTGTCTTGAAAAATGCTTTGATGATCTTGGGTCCATGTGGTTCCTATCCTACAAGTGCATTGTGCGCCTTCTTGGATACCATCAGAGCGACTCCTTGGGTATGTGGGGGCATTTTCCTCTTCATGCCCGAAGTATAGTAGCACCTCTCCCGTAGCTAATGTTTCGTGTCCAGTTTGAGTCTAATGCGTTTCGGTGATCCCCAGCACAGTCGAGTTGTATCTCTTCAGTTCTGCTGCTATCTGGGTGATCTACCCGATCTCCCACATTGTCCGAACATTCCATGTACCTACAAAAATTTTTGCTTTGGTCGTTAGAAGGGGGGGCATCAGCCTTATGACTTCCGAAGAATCTCAGCTTTCATCATGAAGCGTCAAAAACATTCCTTCCACTTCCAGGGCAGAGTTCAAATGGTTTAGTTTATTTAATCTGGTTAGCGTATTTTTAGCAAGCTTGTGCTTTACGGGATAGGGATGCTATCCCTATGCCCAACCTTCCTTCTTTACCCGGGCTTAGGACCGGCAGCAACCCTAGAAGAGCTGCAGGAGGAGTTGCTTTTTTAGAGATTGCTATTAAATATGGTTGATTGGATTCGTCACTGAATGATGTTGGTTGAGAACCTTTTATATATTCTCAATGTTTTTTTAAGATTTATGAAAGCAGTCTAAACTCAATGCAACAATGTACCCAACTTGTACATATTATTATGAAATTGAGGGCATACATAAGAAGTTTGTTCATAATCTCAATTTACCCCTGACCTTCTATATAACTTCTTACAATTCCCGAAACTTTCCTCTAATGTAATATCAAATATATTTCAACTTTAGACATACACAATCCGTTTTAAAATTTTATTACATCTTCAATTCATGAACTTTAGCCTTTAATCAATTACTGCTTCATTCTAATTTGTTCTTATTTAACTGATGCTCTAGTTTCCTCATATTTTTTCATGAAATTATTAAATTATTATTATGTAATTATAAGCAAATTTATTTAGATTTGTTGTTAACTGACTTCTCCCCTCCTTCTACTAAACCATTTACTTGATATTGATTTTATATTCAATTGGAAAATTATATATTAGCGTAGAGCCTTGATGAAAAACTAACTAAGATGGAATATTTCTTCGTTAGTTTCTTGTTTTTTTATAGTATCTTTTTAAATCAATATTAGAGAGTGGATTTAACATAAAGGGAATACACATAACCTGTTGACTAAAACTAGTTTTCTTTAGAGAATCGATTGAAATTTCATATAAGTTGCATACCAACTATATTGAATTATTTTGTTGAAACTGTAACAATGTGGAAATTCAAAGCACACATGACCACTTAAAATACTTGTTATCTACGTAACATTTTACATTTATTACCTGGGCATTTTTATATTCAGCTACATTATCACTATACATTCTAATTTTGAAAATGCCTGCCATGTTTATGATAGCGATATAGTAAATCGTAATTTAATTTCCATTGTTAAATTCAGCGTATTGATGTTAACCAGTTTACATTTATTCCCATTTCAGAGGTGAATACATGAAACCTCAAATATAAAAACTTAAAGTTTTAGAGCTTTAAATTATAATGAAAAGTAAATTAAAGTACTCAATTGAGAGACATTAGTAAATCTTATTTAAGATTGATTATGAGAGCGTAAACAGTACTAGGTTATATTAACTCAGTGTGTTCAATAAGGAAATATAATCCGATAGACCTAAGTATTTCTGAAAGATATTTGAACAGTAAATTCGCAAAACAACATCATTGTATTATGAGTTACATTGGCTCTTATTTGTCATTAGTCTTGAACATTTTAACAGGGGAATACTATCAACCAAATACTTATTACTAATAGTAAAAATGAGTGATTTATCCAATTTTTGAGAAAATTTCTTATGACCACTTAGAATTACAATAATTTCACTTAGTGAATCAACAAATTCTATATTAAACTTGTTACTACTCGTTTTTAGCTCATTTGAAGGTTATGGGGGTACTGTTCATAAAATTTATCCAGTCATTCAGTAGACTTTGAAAAAAACTTACGTTACTGTCAAATAAATGATAAAATTGCGATTGGACATTGTAGAAATAAGGCATAATTATGTCTGGTTATTTATAACTAATAATTGTGGTTGATCATAACCAGAATGAACCACTTAAGAGAGGATTGATGTGGTTGCATCTTGATTAGCTTAAATTCCCGTTTCACTATCGTTAAGAGTAGGTCAGCATCATAAACATGATTGCCTTCTGCAGCTTAAGTCTTTAACACTGTCACCTAGCGATAATGTAAACAATACTGTAAATAATTCTATACTAACACACCTAGATCGAGAGTTGAAACAATTATTGATCATTCTGTTCTAATTACCTGCTGCTAATAAATCTTTATTGTCTAATCCTATCAAGATACGAAGATTTCTCCAGATGAATAGGACTGAGTTGTAAATTTAGGGATACGGATTCAATCCCTTTTACTACACTAACCAACTTTAGGTTAAATAAATCAACAAGCACTTCTATTGAAGTCTGACCTAATTTGCTTAGCCTGTATATTCCCTATTTTATCAACATTTTATGCAGCACAAATTTGTTGAAAACAATCTTTTTCTTTACAGTATTAACGAACATTTTTATAAGGTGAGTTTTATGTAACGTGATATGTTGTTAGCGTTTTATGAAGACTGTAGTTAAAGAGCGAATAGGTATTAAACTGAAAGTTTCGTTATTACTATGTGCACTTTATAATTTATTTATTAGCTTCAATAATCAGCGTTAACTCTTCATGACTATACTTTACAATTTATCTGTTCTAGATTCTATAATTAAATGTAAACTTTAGTTGTTTATATTTATCACAGACTGATATCCGTTGAGTATCACTGAAAATCAGGGAATTTAAACTGAACATTATTGAAGAGTTTCAAACTAGGATGAAACAGTTATCCAGTACTCCATGGTTTTCATTAGTACCCAACAGGAATCAGTCTGTGACGAATACAATAAAACAGCCAGAACTAGATACTTATCTTCCCAAAACCACCTTAATCCAAATGTGAAACTGCATGTATCTATGCTAAACAATGATGAAGAGCTACTTGAAAAAATTCCTTAAATTAATGTGTGTTCTTAACTACACGCTCATTCCACCAATCTCTTAGCTACCGTATGTAATATACACTTGCACTGTAGTTACGTCACATGAAAACAATAAAATATATACATTAATAACTTCAAAGATTATAAATATTTACAATTGAACATTAGTCAAGAAACGACCCCTGTGTTGGTTATATTTAGTTTAATTATTTATAGCATAAACAACAGTCAATTATAAATAATTTTCTACAGATATCTGTTTATTCGAAAAGTAACGAACGATCAGTAATCTGCTTTGTAGTACGCTCAATAATAAGATTATCGAGTTTCATATTTATTGTTTGTTTGGAAATTTCTTGCAGTCATTCTGAGTGCAAAAAGTTTAGTTTGTGTTGTTTAAATTGGATTATGACTGGCAAGTGGAATCCAGGAGGCGCGTTTTGTCCTATTTGGGACTCGTCTACTGGATGTACTTGCATCCCAATGCTGATGTTTACAGTGGGATTCGTACTCAGTCAGCCTCGTGTCAAACGCCACCGCGTTCATCACTAGACTACTGAGTCCAGACAGTCACATTTGTGCAACCGGCACATAAGTATTTGGATGAACTTGTATCTTCCCGTTGATTTGTTATCGACTGAAGCTGGTCAGTCTCTGTTGCTATATGTGCATCCCGAGCTGATTGCTTCGATATAATGATTATTCACAAGTATTATTTAAGTTGGATTGTGGCTGGCAAGGGGGATCCCACTATGAACATCAAGATTGGGATGCAAGTCCATCCAGCAGACGATTCCCAAATAGGATGAAACGCGCGTCCTGGATTCCACTTGCCAGTCACAATCCAACTTAAATAATACTTTTGAATAATCGCTATGTCGAAGCGATCCACTCAGGATGCGTGTATAGCAACAGAGACTGACCAGCTTCAGTCGATAACAAATCAACGGGAAGATACAAGTTCATCCTAATTTGGTATGTGGTTAACAGTGGACTAAAGGAAGTGTGTTTTATCGAATAAAAAAAAAACGCTGACTGGATATACCCCCCATATCAGTGACAACCTCCACACGGAGACTCAGATTCAATAATATTTTCTTTAGTGAGAGTATCAACAGTTGTATGCAAATATATCCAGCTGACGAATCCCTGACAGGACGTAAATCTCATCCTACATTTTAGTGCTAGTAACGTATCAAACATACTAAAATCTGTGATTTAACACTATATCGTGGCAATCGACTAAAGATACACAGAATGGAAACGGACACTGATTAACTTCATCCCTGAATATTAACCTTTACTAATATATTCTGTGCATAGTTATGACTGCACTGTAAAGAAAAGCTGGTCGATAAATAACCACTAAATACGTCCAGTAGTTACATTTATATTTTAAACACCAACATATCATATATATCATTGATATACATGATCGTGAAGTACGACATATATATACATAACATAAATTGCCTAGAGAGAAGGAAACTGTTATATTGAATAAAGTTACTTTTACAAGACTATCATATACACAGAACAATTTCTTTTCAGTCAATCATTGGTAAATACAGTTTCTGTTATAAAAATTTACCTATTTATACTACTTTTCTCCAGTATCACTGATTTTAAGATGAACTTTTGGTATTAACTGTCATGTTCATCTACGAGTTGTTAGGACATAAAATCAGGTACAACCAATAAAATGATTCAACATAACTGAAAATATACATGGTGATTTTATAATGCTGGATAGTTGAGTATGATGCTGAAAGCTCTAAAGTCTTTCACAACCACAAATCTATATAAAGGTTAGAAAGTCAACTTAACTGGTTATTTCTGAATGGTGGCATACACTCGGTAAAGTTGGATAAGTATGAAATATGTTACATTAGTCACATTGTACAAAGAATGGATCCGGAAAATATTGAATTCAACCTCAATCTTACCAGAACAGTTAGTAGATTGCCTATGTGAAACTCAATATGTCCTGCAATTGTTGTAAATGCTTTTATAAATACTAGGCATTATCGAGTATATACAGTTGAATAACGAGCAGTCTTGAGTTAGTGGCTTTTAGTACGAAAGGATAGTAATTTGAAAGTAGCACTACCATAATTTTGAGTTTTTATTTCGCACTACTAATGTAAGTTCTTAAAATTATTCTAATAAATGATACAATGTTTAAACAAATGGAATAAATTACGTTAAGCTTAATACAGTGAATCATTTATATCTCTGGTGGGTACCAGTAGAAACCAGGGAACGCTGAACATATTTTTCATTCTAGCTTAGAATTCCTCAGAAGTGTACACATACACCGCCACTTGAGGATGAAATCCAGTATCTCCAGGTCTCAAGATTAACATATAACCATTAGTATCACTAAGCCTGTGTCAAATTCTAAGATTCCGAACCCAGTCGACTTCTAGCATAAAGTAACATTCATCCAAAACTGCTGAAGATAAATGTTTCTGTCTAAAAGTCACCACCTTTTACTATAACTGCGAAGCGGTCTTTAAGTATGTCACCACGAGTGAGACAGTTATAGCTAATATCAATGAATATCTATCATACTAAGTCAAAAACTAATCAAAGTAGAAATTCAAAAATTTATCACCTGCAAGGCAGTACTGATAGTCCCGAGTTCGACTACTAGTGTGGTCGTATATGTGCATCGCTAAGTACCATACTAAGATAGTTGCGCAGTACCCCGCTAGCTTTCTATAGTACTAAACCTTGATAAGTTCGTGACGAACACGAACAGCAAACTTGTTGGGGATTCCTAATCCCCAAAGATACAATGGTTGATTTAATTAAACGAAAGAAGTTGTATTGATTTTTTGTAAGCTTCATTTGTAAACTTTCATCACATTAATTTGATCTCAATGTGAGTTCTAGTCCTGAGTACAGTTTGACAGTATTTCATTGTATTAATTACATGTTGATGATTTAACTTGATGAATAATCACTGTAAATTAACTGATATAAAAATCGATGTATTTGTGTAAATAGAATTCGCAATTCACTAGTGTTTTCTGGTTGGCTTGTGTTATTTCGGCTTGAGACTAAGTGGGCATAGGACAGACGCGCATTAATCGATTAGCCACACCTCAATTGGCATTCGGTCACCCACCACCGAATTTCGCGCACCATAACAAAACTAAAAACTAATATCTGCAAGACCACCTCAACTTATGTCGTTTATATTATCAACTTACAAAATGACTTCAACCAACCCATAAAGGTGGGTCACGCTGGTCATGTAAACTGTTTGCATAAAAGGTCAATTTGTAATTAATGAGTGCATTTGAATGTACTCATTTTATCAGTCTGCAATAATAAGGTCAACCAAACAAAACATTCGATATAAATATAAAGGCAAGATTACGACGATTAAATCGATAAAACAACCGGTCACAAGGAAGGTCGATACAGTATGCCAACTTAGTTCTTATAGGATAACTAACCAGAACAACAATGAAAGCTTTATTATTAAACTATTCAACTCAAAGGAAACAAACTGCTCCCAAGATTTTAAGAAATCTCTAGCCAAGCATGGATAATTTTGAACATAATTATACTAAGTAATCTACTAAATAATATGGAGCTTAGTAAGAAAGCAGTAAAGAATTTTAAAAAGACTTAATGCCTGCCACATTCCTAATGTTGTCTACTGTTAAAACGAATGTAATATTTTAACGAATTATGCAGCATAATACCTGCACTTGGAAGCAAAGTCTGAAAGAGGTATGCATAATATTGACTTAAACATTCATTTCTTATATCTGATTGGCTACATACTTTTAATCGGATAATGTCTATGCTAGTGGTTTTCATTCCTTAGACAGCTGATCGATAATCTGTTTATTTGTCGCAGAGTGACGCTAAGTGATAGATGATTACCTTTTTACTACCATATAAATAAACTAACATTAAACTTACAACGTCGTTGATAAAAATCATAATTTAGTCAATCTTCTTTCAAACACACAGCTCTTAACTATTTAGTACGATGCGAAAGAATTTTCTGAAATTGTATTAGAAATGATACATTAATCACAATCAATCCCGATTGTTTTTAAAATAAACTATAAAGTATTTTTAAATTCGTCGCTGGTTGATTTATTATGTATGGTACAGTACCTAGCTGACATTTAAAGTGATTTGGTTTTCATCCATTCAATATATTCAGCAAATTTATTTCACATTTTTACGGTGGTTATCATTACATTGCATTTATAATGTCAGAAAAGTTGCACTGTCTGATAATGTATCTACACTACATTGACGAGGAAAGTCAAGAAACCAAAAGACTGGTGAAAGAGATTACATGATGAATTTTATGATAATGTTCACAGTGTTAGCCAATATCGGTCAAAAAATTGAAAAATTAGTAAAATTCTGTTCTACATGATTCTAAGAATTTAGTACAGTATGCCATTATAAACCTTGTCAGTACCAAATTAATATCTCACATAAATTCTGGTGTATATATCAACGTATAAATGTCTATGTTCATTCTCATCAAATATTATTTTACATAAATGTGGTGTAAATGTTTATGTTGTTGTTGCCTTACGTTTTCGGTTCAGTTTTTCCATAAGAATCTGTGTTAAAAATTAACCTTAAATCTCTTTTACTTATGTAGATTCAAAGTTTATTGATTAAGATTTTGTTTCCGGTTTTTGCTGTTTTCTAATAAATTTTGGTCATAGCTGAGGTTGAAATCAACTGATTGAAACCATTCTATTATGTATTCAATTAGGTCATGTTAACTAATAATCAGATTTGAAGAAATCATTCATTTTTTCAAGATAATGTATTGACTATACATTAAATAGTGTAGTCAATAGATGAGATGTTTCAAAGAAAAGCAAAAACTGATTCTTGTTCAAAATCATTCAAATTGAACATACAGAAGTGATTAGTTTTATCAATGTTACATAATAGAAGATGTGTTTTGTTTTTTATAACAACAGAATTAATGATTAATTGTGCTAATGTTTTTATTTCATAGAAAGAGATTTTCACCAGAAATTCCTCAGTTAACCAGTCCAATGTTATGTCAATTTCAACCTGATATGGTTCAATACATTAAAAATGGATTATAATTCATCTACGTTTATATACTGTGAACATTTTACCGACTTAGAAAGAAACATAAGTATTGACTTTAATCTCAATCTAAGTTTATCGGAGAATGTATTCACTTACATTTGTTTCCAGTCATCACTATATCACATCAAACTTTCATGCATGTAAACATCGGTATACGATCAACCTTGCCAGTCAATAGAAAACAGGTAAAAGTGTTTAAGTTGGCGATTTCGTGAGTAGCTAATGACTTGTTTGCACCTTTCATTGACGATCACACCAAAAATGATTTCGGGATCATTCAATTACAAGGTTAGTTTTCATTATCTGGATGAATAAATATTTTCCACACTGACTGGATATAGAACTGTTGGTACGTTTAAATATATACAACACATACTTACCTAGAACTAAGGGAGATTGTCCATTTAAGCTTGAATGAGTGAATTGCTGTTAGATTTACTGTGCGATTTAACCACATGGTCAAGAGATGATTGTTAAATGAATGTTTGTTCAAAATGAACAATTAAAAAGTGTAAATGACAGGTGTTACCAATGTATCACTAATCATGACATCAAACTGCACAACGGTATCATCATAATCGATGAACTATTTAGTGTCAATAAACTATAACTCATCGTATTTGATTCAGTTTTTGCATAAATACATTTAAGCTCAACTGGCCAGTACACATACTGAATACTTTAGTTATAGATCTTATAAAGTGTGAAACACTTCAAAGTATAAGCTGTTTCCGTAAAATAAAGATACTTTCTATATCATATATTAATTATATGATGTACTGTGACGATTGTTTCTCATATTTCTAATCATGTCATTGTCTATCAGTATCCAAACTTAGTAATAAGGCTGTAATAGACATTTAGTCAATCTATGTAACGAAACTGTTGCTCAAACAATTTGACAAATACATACAAGTAAATACAAAACTGAATTCGTTTACTTCATAGATGTAGTTATCTGTAGCTTTAAATAATTCTATAATTGTGTATTAATGTGTTTTTTATACATTCATGTACATTTATGAAGCTGCCAAGAAAGTATTGATCGAAACTGAAAACAGCACACATGTTACGTAATAACAACAAATGGTCTTTCATAAGCACTACATAAAAGGTAGAATAACAGTTATAATTTATGCATAAAAATGATTGATAATATAGGTTAAGGAATGTTACATCGATATTATGAGTATTAAGAATAAGTGAAATGATTGATGACATCCTGGAGAAAATAGCACTTAAGTATTAGTCAATAGTAAGTGCTTTCAATGAGTCAAAAGACACAGTAAAAAACAATACAAAGTGAAAGTAATGAACTTCAGTTAGGTGTAGTTCTAAAGTATTAGAAGAGTTCGATAGTGACAGGATTTAAGTATTGTAGGCGTAAAACATTTGAATTCTTAAATAATCACTACTTTGAAAAATAGTGAATTCAATTAAATTTGTTTTCTTGGTAATTTAAAACACTGATGAGTACCAAAATTCCTTCACTACAATGCAGATATTCCGGTTGAGGCATATTTTTATTATTTGTATACTTTAGCAGATATTTTTTTCAGCAGAAGCTACAGTTGGAGGCTTAGAACTAACTGGATTGGTTATCTTTCCCAGTAATCCTTTCACTACTATTAGAGCACTTTGTTAGTGTACATAACAGATATTTAAGTAATTTCAATCTTCACTTCAATCTTCTCTCGTTTGTAGTTTCCTAAGTTCATTGTTTTTGAGTTATTTGCAAAATAGATTAACAACTGTTTGAATAAATGATATCTACAAATAGAATGTTTAACTGTACCAGTAAGGACCCATTACTAAAGAACTTTAAAATGGAAAAGATACCAAGTTAAGAATTAACTAGGAAACTAGTAAAAATATGCATTTCAAGTAAATAAGATTAACTGTCGTGATAAATGAAAATAAGAAACTAATGTAATGTAATGTAGTCAGAAGTGATGATCATTCAATATCGACCAGTAATTTCAAGTGTCATGTCTAGGCGAATTTAATTACTTAATGGAATTGTTCATAACAATACCACTTCGACCCAATCACCCTCCAGAAAACGTACAGGTAACTGAGCTTATCAGTTTAGGCAGTAAGAAATATAACACGAATATGTAGTTTAGTTAAATAAGGAAATTGGCCATTATACCTTCAGCATTCTGATATATAATGAGGAGATTAAAGTATTGAGTTTTCAGTATCGGTGTTCACAACCGAGTTTGGCCGTAAAAGCCTATATTTGATTATATACTGGTATATAGACGTAAAAAATACTTACTTAGTTGATTGAATATGTCACAGATTGATGTTGGTAAGGTACCATTGAAAACCACGATGCACTGGGCAGCTCTTTCGTTCTAGTATGAAACTCTTCAGCAGTGTCCATCCAAGATTCAGCACCAGTGGCTTCAAAATGATGAAGGACGCCTAACCATCTGTGGCAGTGAACTGGCATCCGCTGGTAGAATTCCCACTTCCATCAGTTTGTGATGGTGTGGAATCTGAGATGCGCACTGCTGAAGAGTTCCACACCAGAACAAGACAGCTTCCAGTCCTCCTTGGTTTTCAGTGGCAACCTACCAGCATCAGTCTGTAACATACTCAATCAACTAAATAACCAGTCTCCACAAAAATTACCATTCCAGTTGAAATACTTATTTACTGATTCCTTTTATGCAATCGACTACCAAATGACCACTGTAACCATAATTACATTTTTAAGGGGTTGTTGTGGAGATAGTTAATTTATTAATGCTGATATCACGAATTGATCTGAACCAGACAACCATTGATCACCTGGAAGCACTGGACAGCTGTTTCGTCCTAGTATGGCCGGCTCCTAATGGTTGATATTTCTAATTCAGTCAATTCGTGTTACGTTTGCGCGACCATAATTGCCTAGTTCTACCTATAAGTTGATCATAAACATTATTCTATTATCGTACGTAAAATGACAATATAACTTTCAACTAAATGCTTTAAGGTGACAAGTAATGTGTAGCCCGTATGTACTATTCGCCTATATTTGTTTTAACTTCATCTTTAAGAGTGAAGTGAGATTCCAAAGTAAGAAACTAATAAGCTTCGACTGAAAACGTTTACGTCTTATAGGAGAGGATTGTTATTTGAGTGAAATATGGTTATTAGTAGGGTCATTGTTTCACAAATATTAGTGTGTCAACAGAACTCTTCATTTAAACCATACAACCTATTTCATTGGCCTTCAAAATATTTCAAACTTCTCAAACTAAAATAACTGGTTACTGTAAAACCATTGGAACTTTCAGTTAAATACTTGTATCTAAATTCTGATATAAACTTCGTACCAGTTAATTTATGTATGCAGGTTCACTAACAAAACAACTAGTTAGTTTAATAAAACGTATATTTATATCTTTTATTAATCTGACTCCCTCAATAATTTTTAATGACAAAAAAATAACGAAAGATTTGAAGAATGAAATGAATTCAAGTTGCTGCAAAGATTCGCATCAGTAACAAACAGTAGGGAGCCATAATGAATAATCAAATTAACAGCAGAACAATGGTATATTGTAACAGTTAAAGAAATGAATCAATCATTCAGAAGCAGATAGAAAATCAGTAGAACTAAACAAACATACACACACACGGAAAGAAATTACAAATTGTTGTTGGAATTAACGCATATAAATCTGTGGAAGAAATAACATTAAAGCATATCATTTTTTCTGGAGGTGGATCTTATAAATAAATCAGCAAAATTCATAATATCATGTTGTATCCGTTCATTACGTACGCATGAATGCGGGAAAACAATTTGGACTGTTTAACAACAGTCTCATTTATCACGGTTGTGAAGTGAGTAGTGGCAGTTACTATCTCTTTGAACAAAATGGAGTTCGACTCCAAGTTTAAAAAAAAAAAAACAACTACGCAAATTAATCGATGAGATGATTATGAATTCACTAGTTTATTATTTTTTGATTGTTAATTCTTTTGTCATCATTACCGTTAATGAAAAACTTCAGCTTAAAATTATGTTACTGTACATGAGCTGGTGATATCTTTGTTACTCAAAATGAAATACACCATCCCTTCTATTTAATTCAACACTTTAGGTATAGCAATTGTCTAAAAGTTTGAGAACCGTTATCTGAAATATTTTATAGTTTTATATTTAATTTTGAAACTGAAAAAAGACAGTAAGATTGTCATAAGCATTTATAAAGATGAAGCATACATACAAAAATTCTCTCAGTTATAGGTGAAGTCAGATCTGCAAGGTGGTCAATACAGAAAGCATAGTGTACTCAAATGACTTAAAGCACAATATGTAATCACTTGTTAACTATAATGGAAATCAAGTCTGTGTGTAGTAAAATATAGTAATTTCCATATAACACACAATATTAGTTTGACACAATACTACAATAACAACATGATTTGTAGAATAATCAGTGAATTCATTATGTTTCGTGGCTTTTCCTCACTTGTAAATGTAGTAAAATTGAACTTAGTAATACTATTATTATTATTATAAACAACGTTTTACATACCTTAATCAATCAATGTCCTTCAGTCTTAAACGGGACAGAAGATCATAAAGACGGGTAGTGTACTTCAAATACTAAATGCAATTGTAAAAATCGTAATGAATTTATACATTCAAAATGAGTTCAAATAAATGGTGTGTGAAGCGACGAATATTGAGTAAAATATGACGAAACATAAAATGAAGACCGCTGTCATGTATAAGCGACAGTGGAGTAATATGAAAAAGTTATGTAATCCACATGTTTAATCATTATAACTACTTACATAATGACAATTAAAGGTTTACCACGTTTTCTTTCTGTATGCAGTTGTTAGGTCAAAAGCGTATGATGTGCAATAGTCTCAGTAAGGCTGAAAAAATTGGTATTCTATACTTGTTGAGTATTTTTAAGGTTCTTATAACGTCCACAATGTGTCCAATGTTTACTAAGTGTTTGGTTATCGTACGTAAAAACATTTTTCTTGCCATCAGACAAATGTTTCATGAAATATATTCAAATAACCTAGTGGAAACCCTGCTTTCAGTTCTTCTTATGTACTTACTACCACAAGGGTATTGATCCACTATAAATTCATGTGTATTTGTGTTTTGATTACGTTTTATTTTTAATTTAGGTAACTAAATAGAAGTACGATGACTTTAGTGTGGTTTGGATCTTTGTGTTCTTTTAAAAGTAACACACTTTATACTTCACTAATAACTTAAAATTCGAAGAAAAAATCTTGAAATCTGATAGATAGTTACATATATACATTTTTCTTTTTGAACAATAAACATAAACAAATTTTTTATCGGTACCCAAGTTAGAATATAACTGTTGTTGTATATTAAATAGCACCTTCCTACTTTCATGATGAATCATCTTCACCAGTATCATCATTGTTTACATTCTCACATCCAACTTAGTGATGAAGTGATTACAGTAAAAAATTCTTTGTTATATAGTGTTAAACACATTAGTTTTATCTTTTTTCCGGTAGATTTAGAAGATTCCAACCGCAGCTTTTATGCTGGTGTGGTAGTCGAGCCTGTTTATGGTGATGAACCAATCTTTTGGTACTGGATAAAACACTTGTTCCTTGAGATCCTACAATGTCATTCAGGTAGAGTGAGAAGAAATACGAATGAAAGAACAAATTTAATGTCGTAATGCTGAAAGATAGAGCCGTTTATTAAGAAGTATTCTCCCACGTTGTGAGTTACAGTCATACCTCTAACAGTAAATAAAATGAGCTTATCTACGTATCTTCACCTTCCAGTATATCTTATATTCCCATTTTCATCCCTCTTCTATTGCTGAACTCCAATATACATGATACCTGTGTTCATGATTCGTAAAGTGCATGTTTGAGTTTTGTTGCCGGACACCTATATTAGGTCAGGGTACAAAACCTCATTAGCTAAGACTCTGAAATATACCATATACCAGTAATGGGATTTCTAAATACATGGAATTAATAAGAAACGACAATTAAAAGTAAAAAACATTCTTAGACTACTAGTACTTAATCACTGATATCTTCGAAACTTTGCTTGTGGTTGTTAAGGTAATCAAATAAGGAGTGGGGATTTATGGTTTTAAGGAATGATCAAAAACAAGTTGATAAAAGTGTTGGCCTTCCCTAAATGGGACGGTTAGAATATATGTTGCGTGCACACAACTACCATTTATTTCGGCAAGTGATGATGATTACTCGGGAGTAGGATGGAAGGGAGTTAAGAAAGGCCAAATTAAAACACTGTATTAGTCAATAAACCAACTGACTGCTAGTTTGAGGTATCCTGGGGAATGCAGACTACCTAACTGGTATCCGCACGACTGCTGTAGTCAATCGTTAAAGAAATTAGGTGGCATGGATCCGAACCGATTGTAGTAAAACAGGTAAATCTACATTTTCTCCTCCAGTTATATTTAGAGCTATAGAATGTTTTTGTGCCTTTTGTTTGCACAAACCAAATATTTCTTCATAAATTAAGTCTTCTTTCGAATTATCTTTTTGCTACTTTATATTCTTCTTGATTAGTCGATGGGGTATGACAACTTGAACAGATGATGTTAAGTACCACGTTCGATGTTATTCTTGACAGACAGACTGATTAGGTGAGGTCATTCGTCTGAAAGTCATTTGTGTTAATATAACAAATGGCAAAAAGGCAAATATATCACAAAACAGTTGGTACAATAATGTTGCATGTTTAATCTAGTGACTAGGAGAGTTTGGTCAGAACTATATTATCAAAAGTAATTTTTTAGCATTCATTTCATCTCAGAGATCAACAATAACTAAAAGAACACAGTCACATGATTTTCGATTGTGACAATAAGCAATGTAGACAAAATTTGTCGTTGCAATTACTAATGTTAATATTGTAAATTTAATTACCTACTTTATAAATCATTTACGGTTTGTTAACAAAAATAATCTAGTAACTGAGACCTCTCTATAATGACTCATATATACTCTCTTCAAACTCATTTCTTCTTGAAACCAAATTTTATCGAATTTCATTAAATCAACTTAGATATTTCATTAAGTGAGATTAGCAAAAATTACTTTTTGATCTCTCGTTTAATTTCTTTTTAAGAACAGTTAGTTATGGTAGTCTTGTTCGGTAGATTCATTTTCCATGAAAAGATACTTTATTAAGTTGAGTTATGGTAGAACGACACGGTTACTAGTTTCACTATTTCCATGGTTCTATTTCATTTTTATCTCCAGTTAAAATACTTATATACACAAAAATTACTACTCTGTTGAAATATAATTACATGACTGATGACAATGAAATTCATTACTTTTATTATTAACAAGTAATTATAATACTTAGTATAGAACTGCCTCATTATACTTTGTCTCAGTAACGTGGTCATTTGATTCATAAGTTTTAAGAAGTATAATCAAGGCACATCTGTAAAGTAAGGTGATTTAGAACTTTGGAAACATGCACTAAATTAATCATTCTATCAAAACAATCACAAGAGCATAAATAATAAAATCTGCTCACAAACATATTTGTGTTAGTCCATGGTAAATTTTCTTGATAATTTGTTAACAAACATCAGAAGAATTAGTATTCGTTAGAATTCACCAATGATATAATAATTAAATTTCTTTGATAAATCAGGTCCAACTTTTGTTGTTTCAAAGGATATTTTGTAAATATCAAAGAATAATTTCGATTCATTTGTGTCGGATATGATATCAGTAGTAAGTTTCTACATTTGTTCTAATGATACGAGTAGTGTACAAGTTTGCCTATAGATTTTCAAAGTCGACGATAAATAAACGTGATGATATTCTAGACCTGATCACAGATGAATACTGTATTTCGTGAAAATTATTACTTTTCACAAAATGATTATCCCATTCGGTTCAGTTCTGCAACTACAGATCCAAATTTCTTAATATTCATGACTTTTTTCTGAAGTCCTCAATGAAACTGTTGATAAACACTGAAATACGTAGAGCTAAAGAGAAACAGCAATACCTATTCTTTAAAATACCTTAAATAAATGAAATGTGAGTTAGAATTAACCATGGCTTCCATTTGTTATGTAATTATATACTAGATTTCTAAGTGACGGAATAATTGCAAAATTATTATCAAACAATCTGAGGAAGAAGTTAGTGTTATAGCGTTTGGCTTATCATTCTAATTACCAATAGCATTCCGGCAGGTTATACTGATAAATTTTAAAAGATAGATAGATTTTGATTTTGATTAGAAAACGGTCAGATAGAGTTTCCAGTATCATCATCAATGTGAAATTTATCAAGGAGAATGAAGTCTATTTTTAGAGGATAATGTCTTACCAATTCTATTTGTAACTTAGAAACGTTACTAATTTTATGAATTGGTAGAAGGTGTACACATTTCTCCAAATAAATAATTTACAGTTACATGTAAACATTTAAGCTTATTATGTCATCGATAATCACTTTAGTTAATACTTAGATAACCAAACCATACCAATTTATTAAACAAACATTAATATGACAATAAGAACACAAAATATGCTTCTAACAAGCTAGTACTTTTTATCAATCTAAGAAAACTAATTTTTTGTAGACATTGGAACTCTAAGATACTATTCCATTAATCGTAAACATGTCAATTGTTACTACTCATGGGTTGTTATATGGGGAGTAATAAGTAAGCTTAATATTCATATCTTAATTTCACTAGTTCATGAATAACCTATGAGATCGATATTTAATAATTATTGATACTCAATTTTATTATTTTTGAGGAGATTAATATTTTAATTAATTGAATATGTCACAGATTGATAGAAGTAGGAATTCTAGCAGTAGATGTCGGCCCAGTGGTGCAGAGGTTTAGGTGTTCGCCAATCTGAAGCTCCTGGTGCGGAATCTTGGGTGTGCACTGCTGAAAAGTTCCACACTATGACGAAAAAGCTGTTCGGTGCTTTGTGTTTTTCAATGGTACCCTGCCAACAGCAATCTGTGACATTCAGTCAATTATTGATGTTTTAAATGGACTTTGACCCTGTTTATTTTGTGTCAAATATTTTATAGATGATTGCATTATTTTGTTATGAAAAGTAACTTATGTGTACTGATTAATATAGTGGTTAATCAGACTTTTATAGCTCTAGACAATATACTAGGCCCTATATTTACTGACATTTTCTCGTACACCTAAAATATATTAAGGTTGAGAATGGGATAAAACAAACTGTAATATATTTAAGGTATGTTAAGTTGAGTTGGTTCTGTAGGCACTGGTATTTGACTATCTCATCTATATTTATTAGAGGTTGGTCTCAGTTGAGTACCATTTAAAACCGAAGAGCACTGGACAGCTATTACATCCTAGTAAAGAGCTGCTTAAAGATGAACACTCACTATCCCTCCACGGAATCAAACCCAACACCTTCAAGTCTTTCTGCGAACCCTTGACAATCACAACCATACGTTGAACTTCATTTCAGTCAATCTGTGATATAGATCGACAGTCAGAAAGAATTCTACCAGTGAACACCGGCCAAGTGATGCTGGTGGTCAGGCATTCGCCTCGAGACTTGAAAGCCCTTGGGTGGATTCCCTGGAGTGGTAAGCTCGTTTGATCAGCTCCATGCTAGCAAAATACAGATGTCTAGTGCTATCTGGTTTTAAGTGGCGTTCAACCAAGATCATTCTATATGACATATACAGATAACAAAATATTTAATGATGGGTTCATCATATGTAATAATGAAGATCATAATGGTCAATTGCGTAAATTTTATTCGATTCAGTTTACATAAATTTAAAGTTCAAAAGCGAGTATGGATTATTAAACAGAATAAATTTCTTGGACAAAAATAAAACAAGATGCAAAGATGGTTCAGTTTCATGCTTTGTTCATTATAAAACTTTCTAGACAGGCTAATATTTGTATTTTAACAACTGCTGTCTAACCTGTTACCAAGGAGGCCTGGTCAGAATGTAGTTCATGCGAGTAACTACACTGTTTTCTGAAGATGCGTTCAACAAAGTAGCGGAAACTACTCATAGAAATTTAGTAGAGAGTAGTTATTCTATAAAGTTCACTAATAAACATTTTAAATTACCAAATATCTTCCCATAACAAATCACGTCCCCAATATGAACGTCCTTATTAATCCTTCGTTCAGAAATGATCTCTAATTGTAGACCAGTCACTGATTAGGGAGTCAGTAAAGACTGCTTGAAATCTGTTTATCGCTTTACAAAATACTTGTTCTATGAATCTAACTTAGATAACAGACCATCTCTAATTACCTCCAGTTGCATCTACCATTTTACGTGTACTCAGAGTAGCATCTGTTTGTAGGAATTGAGAGGATATCATCCAGAAAAATTTCAGAACAAACACCAAAGAATTTGGTAATGAATAATAAGCCTATAACATAACACCAAACTTCTACGTTATGCAGATGCAGTCACTATTCATTGTATCAATTAAAATTTATGCGTACAAAAGGAATTTTAACTTCATCTGTTACAACTAAGGTAAGTTGGTTCTTGTGAACTTTTTAACTTTTCATTTTTGTCTTTGTTTTTTTCTCAAGTACTCGTTGAAAATCTTTACTCTACGTCTTATTTGTTCTACGTATCATCTCTGTAAATATTCATAATCTTTACAACACAGGCAATCATAATAGCACCTTCAATTTTTTATTGCATTATTCACTAAAACATTTGGCATCCTATCAAGTTAGTATTCCGGGTAATTATGTCTTCTCACGCCGTGATTATGATTACTTCACTTCTTATTTCAATCATTAATATCAACTGATTTTCGTCATTTTGTCTACCTTAAACATAGTAATTAGTATATGTTTCTTGGGCTTATCTGTGTTATAACCTCCTTTTCTCACTTATTGCATTCACCCATAAATCGAACTTATCATTATGAATATTATTGTCTGTTGTGACTAAATAACTATATGCATGCCACATTCAACATTTCACTTATAAAATATTTTGCTTATTTACACAATTTTGTATATGAAATAATTAGAACATGAGAAATGAGGAAATGAATTTACTCATTGTTCTCACTTCGTCAGAAACCACTATTCTATTAGTGCAACATTTGTAAATAACTCCGTTTATTCTTATCGTTAAGTTACTATACATTTGAAATCATTCGATTTTTTAAAGTAAACAATTCAAGGACTAAAGACACTTAATTCATTCCCCTATAGGCTGATTATTTTTCCAATAAAACATATCAGTCTGAAATTGTTATTCTGGTCTATTTTTGGCCTTCACAATTGACAAAATCTATTGGCTAATGACATTCTTTTGTATGATTGGTTGGTTTATTTTTAAAAGAACTATATTGATTATCCAATCATGTTAGTGTCTTGAGAACCACTGCCTATGAGTTGTCTCTTTTGTATGCATTCTGTAATTATCTGGCAGTTTGACATTTCGGCTTAGCTTGAGATCTATGGTAAGTAATTATTTTGCATTAATTATTGATCAATTCATTTCTGGAAGTAAACAGCTGATAAGTGTTTAGTTAATGTTTCTCTTTACTAGATTCTGAAAAACTCTTTTTAATGATTTGATATAAAGATAATGCCTTCAGTAACCCTATAAGCCTTTTTAGTATTATTAGAGACTTTCAACAAATAGTATATTACGTAATTAGTCAAAATGTTCTACCGTTGTGATCACTATTTACGTAATTCCAACAAAGTATTATTACAGTTTCCGATAATTGGTAAACTATGATTATCATGCGAAATGCTTTTCATCTACTTTATCGATAAATAAATCAGTGAACATTTGAAACAATTTGATAAACTGATAAAACTTGTTTGTTTTAAGAACTTATTATCTAAAATTGGTTGACGCTTAACAGATAGTCTATACATTTGCATAAGATAGAAGCTCATTAGCTTTTTTGCAAACATTTAATCTATTAGTCCAACTAATATTGAATTATTATAAATTATGTCATATGATAGATCAAAGTGCATCCTATGATAAAGTTAAACAAAATGGAATTTGAATATTTGTAACTTAGCTAGTGCATGAATTACATTTGGTCGATTTCATTTTAATATATTGATTATATGTTATGATGGACGATTAAAAAGGAGTAACGAACTTTCAGAACTGTATTTTGGAGGACTATTTCAATTATTTTAGTTGTGAGTTTTGTAAACGTTTCATTTCTATAACTGTTACGTTCCTCTTACTCTGTCCTCCCATTTAGTGTATTTACTCGTAATATATTGTTTCTTACTATGAACTACAGTTAATTGGTTGTGTATAAGTTGTCCCTATTCACTACCACTATTTCTTTAGTTCTGTATTAATGTTAGTTTCCTAATTAGTTGACTGTGCTGTCTGGTTTTATGTATGTATATAGGGATGTGTGAAATATGATATGATTCTGTCTGGTTGGTGTATCGGCTTGTTTTCTCATAGTTCCGGCTCGAGACTCATTGGACATAGGGGAAACACACATTTACCAACTAGGCATACACCCGATTGGTGTTTGGTCAATCAACCGAATTTCTCGCTACATAACATTATGTTGTTTTGAAACTAAGAAAATGTACTGAATTGTGAATTGGAAACTAATCTGACAAGAATTGGTCCCCAGTTTACTTGATTATTGTATTGAATAAATACATTTTGATTTAAATTGTTGAAAAAAATTAATCATTTCTCAGGAAAAAATTTTAACTGATAAACTACAAAATATTTCCATAGAAAATATGACTACCTTGCTTTTCTCTTTTTTACATTTATATGTAATAGAAAAAAGCACTAATTCCTTTAAGAATTCCGCCAGCTTCAATCATTTTTAACACAATAAGTATTCATTGCACTGGGAAAGTTCTTCTAATGCCATCCAAAATCTTTATCCCAATTTTGGCTTAGTTCCTGGAGTCTTAAATTTGAAATGTGCTATTTGTTATCATATGGTGTTCAGTGATATTAGACTGATTGTTATTTATAAGCTTCTAGTTAGCAAAAGATAAATTAATATTATACAGAATATTCATACCTAGTTTCAAGATTTTATTTTCAGTTACCTCAGACTAATCAGTGTGACTACACGACATGAAATGGACTAAATCAAGTGGTCGGCATATGAAAATTTTCTTCGATATTGTCGGTTTGTCAGTCATTCATAATCTTTTCAGAGCTTAGATACAGGAAAACATTTAGACCTTTAACTTTAATCCAATTCTTTTAGGCCGATAGGAAGGTAAATCGATTTAAAGATAATGATGATATACCACTAATGATATAAATGCACATTTAAGCTGAAATTTAATGAAGCAGAAATGTTTCTACCTGTCTGTCGTGAGTTACTAATTATATAATTCACGATTGATAATCTCTGTAGTTGATCACTAGATGATTGGGACAGTCATAAAAATCAGCATTAATATGTGTGGAGGTTGATTACACCCTTTTGATGACCTATCGTGTATAAGATAATTAGATGTTGGATACTCCCAGTAAAACAACTAAAAATAACATAATTATTTATGTTTTACTATATGGTGGTGATAAAATTCGGGATTCTTACGAATACAAGGAATCGTATTTGGAAAATATCACTTAAATTGAGATAGACAGTGAACATAAATCATATTTAGATTATGAGGACAAGCTAAGTGATGACAAGTCCATGAATACTTTGTGGAGTATCATTTACTGTTTTTGCAATCATTTAATTGACATTAAGTGTAAACAAGACTTTATATACCCAGTATGTTGTCAAGTGATTTACTTGCCATTGGAAGCCACTTGAATTAAAATTTGGATTCCCTTGAATAGCTTAGCAACATTCTTAATATTCAGTACCCAGTATCAATAATAGTGGCTCGATTTTTTTCTATTTCAAGCAAAATGTAACAGTGTAGCCAAGTGACTGTTCATTTTATTGACTCATCATTGAAAAATAATAATGTCTAAAATTTCACAACAATTAGAAAATAATTGTTAGTCATTTAGTTTTAAGAAATCAAATCATTTGATCTTAAAACTCCCTTTTGAACATTGAAGTATAGAGATGTCGCTACGTTTTTCATTCTGAATACATTTGCACAGTTGTCTTTACATAGTAACGCTAATACTAGTTTGTCTCATGATTAATATAATTTTTAGAATTTTGCTTTCAAAAGCTACAAGTAATACTTGTAATATGATTATATCAGCGAATGAGAACAGTGATTATTATTTCTGGGGTACGAATACACTTCACTGATGAATACTTTCAACTTATTTCCTTCGACTTCTAGTTAACTTCAATAATGTGCTATATATTCAAAAAAAACACATCCTGAATGAATATAAATGAATAAGTTCAATATTTTTTTACTTAATAAAATATCTATTGTTACTTGAATGAGTAAGGTTTTGAGGGATAAATCAAAATAGCTAATACACTGTAAGTGTGCCTAATAGCTTATTGTATAAGCTTGTATATATTTCTGAAGATGGAATGTAAGTAAATCGCAACTCTCAGTACATTTCGATGTAAAGGATTAGTTATTGATATATATTTATAATCTTATGTTGATTTCCGTCAACAATAGAATTTAAACTTTATGATTTATTTATTGTCATTAGTATTATCATCTGACAAGGTGCTTAAGTTATTGTCGGTTTCAATTTCATCAATGTGTAATTCTTAATCATAGAATTCTACCTATCGATTGTTACCTACATGTCATTTTTTCTTGAAAAAATGTTTGTATAAGCTAACATGAAAGTGTCATTCTTTTCAGGCATATAAATTCACTAAAAAACCAATAGATTGTAGTGCAAAAGTCCACTGTTTGTAATTGTTAACTAGATTTTAACTAGGTGTAGGAAAAAGTAAATTTCACCTTAAACTTCCAGTTGAATGATATGATTTTTCTTTGAGTATGTTAACTTACTGATAGTTTTAAAATTGCATGAACTTACTTTTATCCAGATCATTACAGTTTTCATAGATATGGAATGGTGAATTTTTTTAGTTGATAATCAAGTTATAACTCTGCATAAACTGAAACTAGGAAATACATATATTTATGTCTACATATGTTTGATGCATATTTTAGTAGGTTGGGTTGTCTTAATGAATTTATGCTGCATATTTACCTGGTCAATTTAATAGGGTGTGTTCTTTGTTTACTTTTATCTTTTGGATGCAAACTATTTCTGTTTCATCAAAAATGTTCCACTCGACTATCGACCGTACTTCAAACTATATGAATAGTTATCACATGTTTAACGGACATTTAAACTTATCAAGTGAGTTTGTATTTATAAACAACTGATAACTAAATACTGTTCTTGGAACAGCATAAACAAATATAAATTAATCGATTACAAAAAGAATTGATTTAAAAACAATTTTTGTCTTATAACTAACATCATTCGAAGAACCATCGTCAACCAAAGAGCATTGAACATTTCACATGCGATCGATTTTATGATATTTTCATTCTTGTGGTATGCACAATACTTTTAAGCCTTTGAACTGGGATACATTAATTAATAATTTGTTTCAGCTACAGGCAAACAGAGATACAACTCAATCAATAGCTGATTTAATTAGACTTTGTCCATAGCTTCCAATTAAGGATTTAGTAAATTTTTCCTAAGCTAGTCTCAATTATGTTAATGATTATTTCGGTGTCATGGTTATTGTGGTCTCACATTAAGGTAACTGATTTTATATCATATCTGGTATGAGTTTCAAAATAATATGACAGGGTGGAATCTACCTAGTTGTCGATAGACCTTCAGTTCAATGCCACCTCATGATGAAAAATCGTTGTCACTATCACATTATTTACATTGTGTCGACGTCTGAAGAAAGGAAATTAACTGTGATTTATTCTCCAAAGAACATAAATATGCAACGAGAATTCACTTAAAGTTTTACAATTTCCTCAAAGATGACCTAGCTAAAACCGAACTGAGGAAATTGTCATTATTTTCACTGATGCATGTCATGTCTGTATATCAGTATTTGTATGAGAAAAAACATAAATATAAGCCACTCGTATCTATGTAATTTATAAGTGTCTGTAACTTGCTTTTGATGCCGTTAAGAATTAAAAATGATAAGTGTGTACATCGAGTTGATGAGTACCAAAACGCATGTTGTAGGTCCCATTTGCCATTAACCGACTTCCTACTTATCTGGATTAGTTTCTAAAATCAATATGGAAACTATACAACCTTGATAAGTGTAATTCAACAGTGGCTAATTCAGTTGAAATTAAGGATGGAATTTTCTGTATGTTGAACCCTAATTAATGAATCGATACTTGTGAATGATGAAGTTCTACCTCTGACAGTACGTTTCCCATAATAATTGTTTTGTCATTTAAATATATCTTTACTTGACTGGACCCTGTTAGGATAACTGTGAATAACGACTCACATGCTTTTAGTCATAAATATATCAACTGGTTGGAATCACGATCTATTCACAAACTTCCAATTCGAGAAAAGCAGGCTGATTTCAGGTCTGGTCGTGAATTTATTAACCAAAAACTCACCACTCGTCAGGATGTGGAACACAAACATACTTATCGAATTTTGACTTGAAAACATTTGATAATGCAGACCTAAAGGTTATATAACAGTCTGTCAATGAAGCACATAAATCCTGTAAAGTTTCTTTCCTCGAACACTGTTAATCGAATCAGATCTAATGGTAAAATGTTATTTGAACCTACAACCTCAACTGATATCTATCAGGACTGTTTATTATTCCCCATTCAATTTAGTTTCATCATAAAATTACTGTTAAAAGTATCGGTTTCCTTGCTTAAATTTTAAGGAACTGATTTTCTACCAAAAGATCCACTGATCGGCTTGGAATACTCAGATGAGATGCCTGGCGAATGAACTTACAAAATATGGTGTCTTCCTATCGCATTGAGCGACAATGCAACTCGCCTAAATGCTATAACTCGACCGAGAGGTGACCGAGTAGAGAGTATTTATAAGGTTTGTGTACTTTCGAGGTACGCCTTTTAGTGACAATGATTGCCACAAGACTTCACGGTCTTCCGAGTCGAAAATCGCTTTCAAGTCAAGAAATACAACTATAGTCGGACGTTGGCAAATATGTTTTAGAATCTGGCGTAGGGTGAATATTTGATCAATACAACTACGTCCGGGTCTGAAACGAGCCTGATGTTCCCGAGTCTGCTATTTTCTATTGTTGGATAAACGCCGAATGGTTATAGAGGATAATGGTTTAGATACTATATTAGTCAAACTGATTCCTCTGTAATTATCACAAGATTTCTGTCCTTTTTTGTAAATTGGAACGCTCAGTGAGCGAGACCATTCAAATGGGATGATGTTCAGTTCCCAGACGTCGGCTAATATATCAGTCAACCTACTAGCTATGACTGGACGACCATCCTTAAAGATATCGGTAGACAACCTATCAGGTCTTGCTGCTTTCCCTCGTTTCAATTTACTTATAGCCTTTTTAACCTCACTGAGATGTGGGGACCCTTGTCAGTTTTCCATTCAGGTAGCTTGGGGATAGCAGGTAAGTAAAGAGTAGCTGGGGGCCAGTTGAACTGTTCCTGAAAGTGTTCCGCCATCGCTCTAATCTTCTAGACTGGGAGTGAATCATAGACTCACTTTTTCTCGAGATAGTTTCACTAACCGCCGATTTCTTATCACCGGTGTCGTTCATAAGTCACAACAGTTGTTTACTATTGCCTGCCGCCGCTGCTTCCATCTCATTTACTTTTCTTGCTCACCACTGTTCACGATCTCTACGCAAACTCTTTGTTAGTCTACGTTCCAATTGTCGTCGCTCTTCATCACTCTCTGAGCCCAATGGAATGAGTTTTCGAGCCTCCATCAATTCACTAAAAGTTCCAGAGATCCAATAGTGCTTCATAACCTTTGGATTGAAATTAGATGCAGATAACGCTGCTGCGTTTACACCTGCTTTAAAATCGTTCCAAGCTATTTCGGCATGAACTTGTTGGTTATGTGAAACTAGATGCTTAGCTAAACCATTTCTAAATGTAATTTCGGCATCTTCAGTCTCGAATTGATATCTAAGGAGTTCGCCTAATGGGACCTTTCTTCAACCGGACTGAAATAGGTACTCTCACTAGGGCATGGTCAGAATCTAAACACATGCATCAGAATGAGTGGTAGTCCTCTATACAACTTCTTAAACGATAGCTGATGACGATGTGATCAATTTGCGTTCATGATTGTGTAGATATTAGAAGTTGCCAGGTTAAACAATGTCTTTGTTTATGCTTGAAGTTTGTGCCAGCTAAAAATAAACGGTGGTCTAAACATAATCAGACGATCTCCGTTATCCGTTCGCTAAGCTGGGATGCCGGATGACCCACCTAAGTGTTTTTCAGCCTACCGATTCGGGCATTGAAGTTTCCTGCTATAAATACTATGTCTGAGTGTTTAGCTTTCTGGAAGAGGCTAGAGAATTTCAAATAGAACTCGTCTTTCACTCTGTTCATGCTGCAGTCAGTGTGAGGCATAAACAGAGGCATTGGCGTGTGTCTCGTACTGCGCCATTTAGACAGACAGCACATAAACGACTGTCTACAGGAATCCACTCGTCAAGTGCCTGTTCATGCCCCTAAGCTTAGTTCTATGCCTATACCAGCCACGTTAGCTTTCCATTGGGTCTCCAGAGAAACGAAGAGTGAAATGTACTGTTCCACTGCATTGATTAGATGACCATGTTGGGTCCTGTATGCGTGTTTCAGAGGCACATCATACATTAATTGTAAGAGATTCAAGTGTTTTAGCTAATGCAGATCGTTGACCAATTTGGCATAACGTACGTACATTAAAAGCTCCAACATTAAGTTTAGAGCACGGCTTCAGGAGACCTGGATAGCACTTCGGGAACTCGAGCAACCAGTACAAGTGGCACGTATAGAAAATGTAGTGGAAGAAGTGCGAATAGTGGAAACAAGAAAAGAATAACGTGCTTGATTGTAAACAAATTGATCTCGAATGCTGTTAGAGGTACGAGGGTGGTTATCACTTCCCGGTTTCCCACACCGTGGAAGGGACACTTTCAAACTAATGTTAAAATATTAACAAAATTTAGAATGTTTGAAATAACATCCAAAAGTTTCACTGAAATGTAGTTTCCATTATAGAATGATGTAATGTTAAAAGCTATAGATTGGTGTACATTGTTCTAATAAAATAAATGAACTATGAAATCAAATCGACATAGTAGGAAGTGAGCTTCATTTGACTTGATGAATTTAAAATGGTGACTAGAAAATATCACATAACCGAATAGTAATTATAATCAGACTATAATTTTATGAATCTGTTAATCTTAACTAGATAACATCTTACTTTTGTTTTAAAATGAATCAATTCCATTTACATTCCGTATTTTATATGATAGAATAAACAAACAAATGCTAACATACTCAGAAATTATGCACAAATCACTGACTATTGATATAATTGTAATTTGAGAACCTAGTTTCATTGTTACAACTGATATCTACTATGAATATTGATATATTTTTTGTTTACATAACATCGATGAATTATATTGCTTAATCTTAAAAGTGAATAAAACTTGTAATTGTTGTTTGATATTTTTTGTCGAACTGTATTGCATCAAGTAATTTATGTACATCGGTAATTTACTTTCTCTCATACTGTTATGTTGACTCAGTAGGTAGTATTTTCTATTGATATTTAATTATAATTTACTTTTAGCCAGAGAGGCTAGTATCACCACGCGTTTGTTCTGGTTTAAAACCACCATGGTTATCCGGCATGTTGCCAAGCTATTAGAATGCTGTTAGGTTGAAAATGTTTGAATTGTAGTTCAAATGAATTCTTATTATATTTAAATTACTTGGTAACCTGCTGATTGTTTAAAGTTATTTACAGCCATGAAGCATTAATTAAATGTGAAGTACGGGGGATTTGTTTTCATTTAAATACTATTTAAACGAAATGATAGAGTGTGGGAGGGTGGGCGGGGGGGTTGATGGATTAGTAAATAGGAAATATTTTCAGGGTATTATTTGCTTCATTCTAATAGCAGACGAACAATCTAATCTTAAAATTATTATTCAGATCTATCATTGATGGTTTTATCAGATGACAAATAGAATAACCTAACTTCTGAATGGAATACTATATATTCATTTACAAAGCTCTGAATAATCTCTTATTTTATGAGAACGTTAAAGGGTTTCATTAGCAGAATAATGAGTAGAGATTAAAAATGTCATTTATTTGATAAGAAGGAAACGTACTGATAATTAGAAACGTTAATGAAAATTCAGTCATGGATTGCAATAGATAGTTATTTTAAATCACTGTGATATTGCTGAGTAGCACTGGATAAATAATTAGAACAGCACAGCATCCTAGTTCCTAAATTAACGTGTGTGATTGTGTGGGATCAGTTGCTCGATAAATATCGTTGTGGTGTTGTACATGAATAGACTGAGTTTAAGTCCCTTTGAGAACATGAACAATGATACATAGGTACATTTATCTAACAAGTTTTATACAGGGATGAAAAACGTCTCCATGATTCCATTTGTCAACCACAATTCAACTTTAATCATATCTTGTTTGTAACTATAGTGCATATTCACAAAGAACCATTGCAAGCACCTAGAAGTTTTTATCATTTGTAAAACTGACTTAACATCCATAGATAATCAGTGACGTAGAAAATGATTACAATCATATAAAGAAATCTTAAAGACGGAGAGTGAATGAGAAATATCACAATCTGTTAATTACAAAACCTTTCACCTCACTTATTTCGAAACTTGGATCTTAATATCTAATTATTTAATTCGGCTTTATACCACTTAAATATATAACCTACTAAAATGTTTAGTTTAAACAAAATTATATTATGATGATGAGGTCACTGAAAAATCTAACTAACGTGAGCTGTGCTAAGTTTTAGTTCATATAATTTAGGAAAGCGTTTATAGCTCCTTGTCAAGTTAATCCAGCTAAAAGTAAGAATTAGTCACAGAATGACAGTATAAAGCGATTTTTATGTACAATCGACTGATAGAAGCTGAAAATTACTGTTAGAGAAATATCACAAAACGAAGATTTTTCTGTCCACTATCTAGAATATTACTGTTCATAGATCAAGGACTAAGAAAAAGTAACTTCCATTTGATTTATAATGTACATCCAAATGAGTGATAAATATTTTAGGTGTAGTTTGACAAGGATATATTTGACTTCGTTGACTATCACACTAATGAATCCGTTTGGGATACATTTCACTTCGTCTGAAAACAAATCGTTGCTTCAGGACTAGTATACTTCAACAACAGAACTAGAGGTAAGGAGTGAAGTAACTGAGAGCGTCCATTACTTCACTTGTTTTAGAAGCCACGTCGGCTGTGGTGCGTCGCTGTGTAATATGATCTCAGTACGGATTCAGAAAGCTTATTTAGTCTTATTAACTTGCGTCTGTTGTAATATAGATAGTGTGTCTATCTTTCGGCTAAAAGATGAGTATACTGTACAGCAGTCCGCCTTGTACTAACCTGTGACTATGAAGCATGTATTATGAAGGAAAAAGTACACAGTCTGCAGGTGTTTTTATTATTGGCGTCTTTGAATTGTCGCTCGTATATCGTGGAACTGCCGTGTGAACAATTTTGATGTTGGACACAGTGTACTAAGCATAGATGGCGAATCGGTTGGTGGAATTATGAATCTTTATTGACTGAGATGATTGAGATATGTATTATGTGCGACCAAATACCACCTGCTTCGATGTCGCAGACATTAGGTGATTTAGCTTACATCGATTCACACCGGCACATGTAGATCAATCTTGTCTTTTTATAGGTTTTAAATTCCATTATTCATTTATACTTACTTTTGTTTCACTCCTTTTTATTGAACTGAATCGCAATATTAATCTTTGAAGATTTAATCTTGTCTACCTAATGTGATATGACACCGTGAATTAACGCATATATGTAAATGCTTATAGTTGGTTATCAAATATTAACTAATCTCAGACTAGGTAAACTGGTTGCATTTTAACTTTTGTTTTGCGAATTATTTCGAATACTTTCTTTTCAAAACATTACTTTTGTTCAAAGTATAACCAAGGAAATGAACATCGTAGGTGCTGTATTAATCAGATGAGGGATAATCCAAGCTTCAGTTGATTTCGATACAATCTTGATCATAAAAGTAATCTTTCGATTAATTCTTATTAGGTCTTACAGTCATGAATCCATATTAATGACGCAATTTTAAGAGAAATACATCGAAAATGGTAGATAATTAGTTTAAGTTTCCTATTAAAGTATAATTATTAATGTTGAACTGGCAACTATCAAAAGTTACCTGGAATGAATTTATGCGTCATTTAAAATACTGAGATTATTACCCAGAATAAATATAAGTAACATGTGGTAATTTAACTAGATGAACATGTTTACGGCCTTGATTATGTCGTTGATTAGTCATAGTGTAAGATGTTCATGACTACGAAAATATGAATTCCTAAAACGTCGGCAAATGTAACTTTACGGGTGCGGTAGACGTTATAAATAACCATTTTTATGAAGTTTGTAAATTTTCAAATAATTATAATTATTTATTATTAATCGACTTTAAGTATTTGGTAATTTACGGTTCCAACATTTTTGAAGTGATATTTGTTAGAAAGTTACAAAAGGAATGACCTACAGGTTCCCAACAATGTGACACTTCCAAAGTTGTCATTGAATGTTAATATTTGTTTGTTCCAGATACCAGTTTACAAATAGTACGCAACCACTCGTTCAAATTTTCCGTATAAGTAGAATGTTTTGGTGAATAGTGAAACAACTTGCAGATTTTATATCTGTGCGTAGTCACGTATGAGTCCATTTAATCTTTTAGATGTACTGACATCTAGCAGTTGTGTAAAGTTTTGGATAGATTTTGTTGTCATTGAATCGGCACTACATGAACCCATACATCAACCTTTGATAGGTGAGTAGAATGACTCCCCTTGTTTGCTATTAATTTAAGTAAGTGATAATAATACAAGATTCCTCACTTTGATATTATACCTTCAAATAAGGAAGGTCTGGAACCTTAGCAAAATGCAAATAAATTCGATTGTAATTTTAGAAAGTTGATTGGTGTCTTTTCTCATTAATTAAACTTGGAAGTTTTAGAGGGATTAAGTGAACTGATACCGGAAACGACAGGAAATAATTAAGGGCGACAACTAAGGTTAATTAGAAGAAAGGGCATTATGTAGTCGTCAGGTTTTTGGATTGTTTATCTATTTGTGATCAGAATTTATAACTTGACAATAAATCCATTGGAATGCAAACGTTGATGATTTTCTTGTTCTTAATTATACAAATCTTCAGTCTGTTTCCACTATTTTAGGCTTAAAAATACTTGAATTGGATGTTCTGGTTATTTCATTGACAAATTGTCATTGTATAATTATCGGCTTCTTTCTGTTTAGACTAGGAAGATATCAGTAAAATTCTATCCACAACTAACAATAAGCAAATAAAATTGCAAATTTTTAATTCACTCATCAGTGACCATCACAACTAAATATGATAATTTTGGAACATATATGGATAATCTATTTCATTTGGCTGAAGTTGTGGTTTGCAAACGTTTCAGCATTATCAATGCTAATCCACAAGGTGATGAAACAAAGAGATTTTAAATTCGCATTTATGAATTGGTTTAATCTAATATTCGTCAATTTTGATGAGTAGGCGATCTGACTGGAACATAAGTAGACTGATTTTGCAACATTAGGACTGAGAAAAATCAAAGTTTACGAAAAACATTGGAAAAACACATCATTCAGTATTAAAAAGTATATGCAATTTTCTTCAAGGAAGCATATACTACGAAAACATGGCAACCTGAGTTTTTTCCGATACTTATGTAACTTAAACATGACATGGTATTTATTCATTTACGTCCAGAACATTGTAACAACACTTACAGGTTTTTAAATTGATTTTCTGTTGTTTTACTGTACATTGATACTTCTTTGTATAGATAAGCTAACAGTTATTTTACACCCTACAAATTATACTTACATGGGACAATATTGAAAATTATTTCTTGGGTCTAGTGACTGATGTTAATTCATCTAATCTCTGTTCGTTAGATTCTATTATTCGAAATGAGTTACTTTGATTGCTAATAGACTGAACATGTAATTAGGTATTGCGACGGTGGTTGGGTTTGAACTTCATATCACAAATCACTGTCTGTATCAGCTTACTAGCATGTAACCTTAGGAGGTAATTTCTGGAGCTCTAATACGAAGACCAAGATAGTGAGATTTAACCATTTCGACCATCGACCAGCTACCAATCTATGGCAATAGATAAGGACGTGCGACATGTATGTCGCCAAGTGAATGTTGGATGCTGGCTCAGTGGTACAATCGTTATGCGCTAGCTGTGACTCCAGAAGGTCTTGAACTTGATTCATTAGTGTAATTGTGAATGCACCCAACTAGTTTTTAATGGTTGTCCAACCCAGGTTAATTTTCGCATTAAATTCAGATTAAATATGAGTTGAATTTGAGCTTAATTAACGGCAGATGGCTTTTTATCAAGTTTAGATTGTTAATCAACTAATTATTATGAAACACCTCTACTAATGTAAATCCTTTCTATACCACACTTAGTTTCAGCTATGAGGTTGAGATATTTTTGACAGATTCTGAAAAAATTCCAAATGCGATAAATGGTTTTCGTTATATCTGTTTTTAAGATGAAGATATCTGTTTATCCAGCTTAACACACTGTAGATTCAGGGAAAGATAAATTTGTAAATGCAAATAATCGTATAATCTAATCTCTTAAAACATCATTATAATCTGAATGAATTGGCATATCAGTAGACCATGTGTATAGTACAAATCTGCACCAAAAGTGAATAAGAATTTCTACTGGAAGTTTTTATTGATAACAAAAAAATAGAAAGTGATATTATAAGTCTGTTATACTTTTGGGGTTTGCATTCTTGAAGTATTGATGATGGGTAGATATACTGAACTTGGTATTACTTACTCAGCCATCATTTATGTACTTTTGTCATTGTTAGGGATTATGAATCCCTAACACCTCCCCCTTGTTAGTAGCGCACTGCTTCTGGATTCACTTGTAATCGCACTGTCTTTCGCCGGCATCGTTCGGACCTTCTAATAAATGAGGTCATGAAATTGTGCCCAGTAGATCATAGATATCAAATTCTAAATAGTACTTCTGAATATTAGTACACTTTGTACTTTTAAATCCTACGTATTTCGCCTAAATATTTCCTGTGATGATACAAAAAGGTTTCAAAAACGTGAGTTTCGCAGAAAATTGTTCAAATCTTCTGAATGTTGATTCATATAAAAATGTATGGAGTGATTTGCGGATCAGAAAATATTTTGTGTTGGCTTGCTTTTTTATTGTACATAACATTTCAATGTATAAAATGAAACTTCTGGATGAACTGCTTTCCGCAAGGTGCATTGGTCATTTTATCATAATTATGCTCCGAAACATGCTGACATTGGATGACGATGAACACATGTTTGTGAATTGCATCCTTTCTCTATGCATTAATTATCATAACCATGGATGTTAGGTGGTTACAGACAGTGGACATGAAACTCTACTTTTATCCTTTAAATGATTTCATAAATTTTCTGTATTACTGGACACAGTGTTAGGAAAAGAACAGAAAATCAGTGGATTAGGTTGTGAATCTTCATCGACTGAGAGGTTTGGGACATGCATTACAAATGCCCAGCCACACCCGGCCTTTTTGGATGATGTTGGATAGAGTTAGAGTAGGATAGAAAAAAGTTGGGGACGGCCAAACCAAAATATGGTATCAGTCCATGAAGTATCCGACTATTGGTCTAGGGTGTGTAATAGTTACAGACTACTTGGTTGGAGTTCGCTTAATAACCACGTTTTACGGCTCCAGACTCTGGGTGACATGGCTCGGAATTAGTTGCAGTGAACAGATGTATTCATTATGTATCTCCTAGATCATAAATCCCAGTATCCTTTCTCACATACCTTTGCTTTATTCCTCTCTGTTGTATTCTCATGTTGTGTTAATCTCGTAAGTTTGATCTCGTTGTGACTGGACCTATGCGAATAAATGCCGAATTCAGCATTACCTGTAATTGACTGACTAAATCGTGAAGCAGTGTATCGACGAAACGATAAAGTTATTTAAACAAAGACCGTGGATACAAGCAGCTTTTGTTTAAGCAAGACAACCATAACCAATCTAATTTCTCGAATTCTTTGGTATGAGATACTGGTATATGTTAACTGCTTATAAATCTCTAACAACTTTGAAGTTAATAATATCAATGGCAATATTTCCTCCGTTTGTCCTACCATCACTTTTATTCCAATTATTTATCATTTTTTGTCGTTCTATTTCATCTTCCAAATGCACCCAATGTTAGCAATCCTATACTGCAAAATACTACCTATGATCTCCTTATATTGCACTCTAAACAACATGTTAAATCATTTGTAGTCCAAACTCTGAATCAAACCAAACTATATAGAACTCGTATCACTCATATCACAACATACAGCATGTAAGCCTAGTCATTAATCGAACTTCATATAGCCTAGTTAGAGAACTGGTGCTACACACACTTTATGTATCTGAGAAGTTAGTGGCAATATCACATTTTTTCACCGCTTGAGGGACAGCAGTAGGTCCAATAACCAGCTCAAGGCCATATGTTTGTATTCCTAACACATTTTTTTCTTAGCAATAATTAATTTGCTTTTTAATTTGACCAGGAAAAGCCGCAAGGAAAAAACTTCGTGGATAGAACAAACTAAACCCTTAGTCAATCATGATAAAGGGGGGGGGGAGGGAGTCATTTTCAAATAGTTTTATTTATTCTGAGTTTATTGTACAAATATCACTGATGCCTACTGGTTACTTAAATCAAAATAGCAGTGGGATCTGGTGAAACTCAGAATCTCATACTAAATTAACAGTTACTCGACATTCGTTTTGACTGTGCTCCTAACAAGATAAAGAGATAGGTAAACAAAATCGTAGACTAAGAATAGATCTATGCAATGAAAAGCAACAAAAGTGGAGGTGATGAAAAAGACAACATCACTGGGTTAAGAATGATTAAATAGTAATATTGAACCAACATTGGAATTAAGACTGTCAGAAAAATAAGGAAAGTCACAATTAAATTAACGCAAAGTTGATAATATTCGTGGGTTTTCTTCTGAGGTTAAAGATAATGATAGTTTACATTTTACAGTCGGACTGACTGAGATATCCGCTAGAGTCTGAGAGTTAAATGTAATCCTGTCAAGCCTGTGGCAATCACTTATCACTCAAAATTAACAGGAATGGAAGAAATCGTCCACAGGAATTTACCTAAAACTGTCTGACGTCATAGTGAAACTTACTGATAGGAGAATTCAGTTCACGACATTATTGTGTAGATAAATAACTAACTATTTATCAAATTTTAGAACATAACTATGTACCAGCTCATTTATAATTCTACTTCTTTGCCTTAAAGGTAAGTTTGACTCTGTTGATCGATAGGTTGTGAGATAGTAACTGTTATCGAAAGCGAGCCAAAGAATTAAGTAAAATGTCTGACAATATTAGTTAGGTCAGTTTATGATGAACTGTCACTTGAACTTGCTACGTCAATTTCTTATCAGGGTTATATTTTTTAGTTTTGTTGCAAACTATTATTAAAGATAATACCTTTGCTTAAGTTTTTAAGGATAGATTCTATATTGGAAATTCATCCATAGATTTAGAGTGCGCTTATAACACAGTTTTCTTTAGTGAAGGCACTAACAGCAGCACCTAGAAGTCTATTGTTCGCATAGAAGGCGTATCCATGCACCTTTTGGCAAAGTTTCCTTTATCTTGATTTTACATTAATTACATATCATACGTGAAAGCATGGTACTATTCAGAGATTTGTTCACATATTTCGTCCACCGGGTAAGTACATGTTCACCAGCTTTAGGAATACGACATTTTGAGTATAACTTATATATCATGCTCCACAAATAAAATATAAGTTATTCATACATTGATTTTTCAACGATGTTTAGGCACTTTTTAGAAGCATGTCCATTAAGTAGTCTACATTCACACTTACGAACCAATAATTTTTCTTGAAATTATTTGATAATTAAATACTGAAACCATCCGTCTAAAAGACATTTGAATTTAAGGTCGTTGTATCATATCACAAATTGATTAAAGTGTAAATTGCAGCAATAGACACTGGCCCGTAGTGTTAACTGCTAAGCTAGACCTAAATATCCTATGTGGAGGGTTCAAGGGTGCACACTATTTAAAAGTACTACGCATAACTGAAATAGCTTTCCAGTGTTTACTGGTTTCCAATGTACCGAACCAAAATCAATATGTGGCGAATACGTACAATAAATTGTTAACCACACAAAACCACCTCAACATAAGTGAGATATTTCTCTAGTTTATTACTGTTTTTGTGGAATATTGTCCCTATAGAAAAACAAATTGACTCCGTAGTCATCGAAGCTTAACTTAAAGGAGAATAATTTCACTATCCTAGATCGGTTGTCAGTGCTACAAAAAATCCCATAAAATGTACAAGAACTTCTTATTGCCGTTTCTAATCTGGTCACTTGAAAACTATCGAGTTGTAATAAGAGAATGTGCGTAGTGTAAGCTAAAAACTCTACTGTGTTTTGAAACTATCGAAAGTAGTTACACAATAAAAGTGTACCACATTTTAACACAACTAACACTATTACCGTATTTCTGTATGTAGAATAACTTCAACTTGAAGTATGTACCAATCGGTTCGGATTATAATTAATCGAATTTCGTAAATGATGTCCAGTTTGTAAATTAACGTTCTGGTCTAACCTGTTTATCCTTACTGGTGTTTAAAAAAAATTACCAACTATAATCATCACTTCATGAAAATATTGCTATTGTTACAGTGAAGTTTGTTAACAATAAATTTTAGTCAAAGAAATATGCTAAAAATATTATAAATGGAATTACAAAATCTTCGCAAACTCCCTGTAGAACCAGTAAGCGCGTTTGTTTTCTATGTCTTGCAGACAGTTGTGTTTAAAATATTTGTTGCATTAAATCCATTGTCGCAACAATACAAATATGTCACTTTATTAGTGTAGCTTTATCATGTCCCAAATAACCTATGGTAGCATACGTTACCCATGAAACTTGTTAAGTGTTTTTGAAGGAAGATTTACAAGGTGTAGAATCTACGCCTAAAGTCTCAAAAAGGATTCTCGTTGAATATTTTAAAAAATCTTATAACATCATATTTACTCACCAATCCTTGATTTTCTATTGCTTTTAAAACTAATAATCTCATCTACAGAAAGTCAGATCAAAAATATTAATTTTCACGTGAATCGTTAAAATTATTATTGTCCTAAAAAAATTGCCATCAACAACCCCTTAAATGTAATCATAGAATAGTTTCATTACATAACAAACTAGAAGATCAACACGTAATCAACAAGTTTAGAAAACCTATCTAGTCTTATTGTTAAAGCATGTCATCATAAATAAGAAGTAAATATCGCATTGAAACTTTAGTAGACTTGGTGATTGCATCAGAATTTCGCAATTTGAAATTCTGAACTAAAATAGTAGATTTAAAACTACTAGTGTAAAAATAAAATCATAAAATGACAAAGTGGATGTATATAATTGTTTTCGGAAATGAGATACTGATAAAGAAAGTGTATGTTGGACATTAGTATCAACATTGTTAATTGAAATAGGTGGTTAACTATTGTGCTACATGATATAGATAATAGCATTGCAAATAAACTTAACTCAATTAATCTAGCAACAAAGGAAGTGTTTAGCACCACTAAATGAACATGTTTTCAATAATACAAGTTACAACATGATAAATGCTTATCAAGTTTATACTTATCTTTACAAACTACTTTTAATTTTATTGTTGAGTTGCATTTAAGGTTCCCACAAGAAACGAGGTCTTTATCTTACAAACAGGGATTTTTGAAATTATGAAGAATTTACTAGGGAAGCTGTTTAAAATCATCAGGGACTACAAAGCAAGTTTATGTAATTTCGTTTCTAATAAAATCACCTTTTAACTTGTGTAATGTGCACTACTGTATATGTTTAAGTTTTTGATATGGAATAAATATGCTTATTCCAGAGATCAAGAGGCTACTCAGTAGAAATTTCTGTATCGTTGTTTATTTAACTTGATTTCGCAGATTCCATTCTTCACTAAGACAGTTTAAATAAGAATTGCACTATAAATTTTTGGATTTTTGTTACTATGATTGATTATTCTTTATTATCAGTTTATCTTATGATCACTTTGTTGCCATAGTTGACAAATGGTTATTATATTTTATTATCATATTTATACATATATATGTGATTGTAAGGCTATGAAAATAAAATCGCTGAAAAGATATCTATTCACTGAACGAAATTCTTATTTTTCGTGACTTAATGGGAGTTTTCAGAGAATATCATATTTTTCTGCAAGTTGTATATTTTCATCCAAGAAAAAAAGGTTTAATTTTATTATCTTCGATATCTTTTTTATTGTAAACCAGCTCTCAGAACTACTAATGTACGCTTCAAACAAATCAAAAATTCACATTCTACTATTCAATTTTAAATCCTATCTCCTTGTTAAGTATAACTAATAATGGTGTTTGCAATTGTGGAGGTTAAAATGCGCAGGTCTTTTCAAAACGTATCTAAGTAGTCATAAAAGAATCAGAATGTGAGGGCATAATTACATGTGAACGGATTGTATTGTACATGATTAAAATTAGCTAAAAATTTGCAGATGATTAAAATTATCACAGTTTTATCTCAAAGACAATACATATACTGATATTTACTCACTTTAAAATATTAAGCGGATCAAATTATTCGCAAAAGTTTCAGAAGTTGAATTAAACAACTAAAATTATTTTTAATATTTTAATTTCAACTAGTATTCCTTTCCTCGTATTATTTACAGTTATATACATTGAAATATGAACTTATCAAAACAGAATAACCTAGAAAAACCTCATAATCACTCTACTCGTAAAATCCTTTGATTCTGAATATAAAAACCACGTTTCGTTCCATAGCTACAAGTAAGTGAAGATTTTATATTCCTTTAACATGTGTAGCTAGTAAATAACAAAGATAAATTTACCGATTCAGACACGTATTACTTTATACATGTCAAGTGTATTGATTATCATGTTTTGATTTTCATAAAAGTAAAAATTGACGTACATATTTCCGTATTATATACACTTGCCTGAACGATTCTTTCCAGCCGTGCTGCGCAAAGAAAACATTTTTTTCAAAGAGAATTTATGAAAGTAGTTTACTTTAGGTAATAGTACTGGATTTGAGCCTTCACCAGTTTATGATTCCTGTAAATTATTTTTGTAACCGAACCTCATTTGTAGCTATTAATTGATAGGGTGAATAAGTGTTGATAGAAAGGGATTTTCTTCATGGATCAATATTGGTTAAACAATAGGTAAGAAGTAAAAAGTACTCAATGACTGTCATATCTTAATTATAAGGCTTCATAGATCTTAAGATGTATCTCGTGTGCCTATTCTGTTAACACATCTAACATTCTAAAAAAATTCTTAGTACACCCTGTTTTCCGATATTTACCTGGGTGACACTATTTCGAAAAATAAAAACTGTACTAAGTCATATTATTAACTAAGTGTTGGGGATTCATAATCCCAAATAATACAATGGTTGATTTAGTTAAACGAAAGAAGTTGTATTGATTTTTTATAAAATTGATTTGTAGACTTTCATCAATTAATTCCATTTCAATGTGAGTCCTACTGCTGAGTACAGTTTGACAGTATTTCATTGTATCAATTAAATGTTGATGATTTCACTTGATGAATAATCACTGTAAATTAATTGATATAAAAAACGATGTTTTATGTAAACATAATTCACTGATTCGCTGGTTCGCTTATTCTGTCTAGTTGGTCTATCGTCTTGCGTTCTTCCTTTTTCCGGCTTGGGACCCAGTGGTCATTGGGCAGACGTGCAATTATCGACTAAGCACACTTACTTGGTATTCGGAACAATCAACCCGAATTTTCTCGCGTTATAACGCCGAGGATACGGCTTTCGGAATTGAAAAACTGAAATAACTATAATATAATTGGAAATTGACTCAAAAATTGATCACCTTTAATGCCGATAATGAACTGTCTTTTGTTGATAGATTTGACTTTTAAACAAACAGTCGTGAAGTTATTTTATACAGTATTGAGAAAAAACAACAAACTATTTCTTTATCTTTTACTATTGTTCTTCCCTTCTGTATATATAACTATGAACGTAACTAAAACAAATCGTTTAATTAATTTGGGCTTCGAGTTCAATAATTTATGTAGGCAAAATATTATCACACCTTTCATTTAATCATATTTCACTGATTGCTATGAAGGAGAGTTTTACTGTGGCTACAACTTTGTGGTAACGTGATCGACTGATTGAATCGATTTAGAATTGTAACAGGACCCACTCGATGACTAAATTTATGATGTAAATCTTAAAAAGAAAGGATATCAGATGATAGAATAAACTGACAGAAAAGTTGTTTATTTTAAGTAAAATAACATGTAAAGTACTAGATACAATATGCCCATACTAATCAATTCTACGTTTGTAGGATCAATGCTCTTGTTTAACTGATAAATCAGTCAGAGGTAACTTCCAGACTTTATTTATTCTTACTTCCTACATGGTACACTATGTCAGATATGAACACCCAATTTGTTTGCGCAAAATTTTTAATTTAATTCGGTCATTTCAAAGAGCCTTAAAGTATTGAATTTTGTGTACTGTAGTTAGAAGGCAGAAATTTCCAAAAAAGTATTTGTAACAAAGAAAGTTGCATGTTATATTATATTGCTATTTATTTTTCATAGATATTATGAAAAAGAAATCCGAACGTAAACATCAAAATAAGCTATCTAATTCAGCAACGCTAACACCGTCTTCGACACCATCATCCTCAGACTATATAAAATCAATAAACGTTGAACTAAGCGAGAAACGTGTGAACCAGAGAAAAGAACGTTCTCGTTTGGCTGCCCAAATCAGACGTAATCGTGAAGGTCAAAGTTTAATACTGATACAGAACGCTCTACCAATATCTTCACATGTCTTGGGACTGGGCTTATTTCATCTGAATCCCAAATCAACTAACGATAATGATGTTACTCCGGGTACAGTTGGACGTTCACAAAAGAAAATTGTCAATTCCGCTTCATCAATACAAAGCACAATGACAGTGACAACAGCGGTAAATGCAGAAATATCGCCTAGAGTTTCTAGTGCACCTACAGCTATTAATTTAGAAAAGACTAGAGTACTTCGTATTGCTGGGCATACATTATTTCTACTTAACAAACTATCGTCATGTAAGTAATATTATTTGTAAACTCTAAGATACTTGAGGTTATTTTTCTTGATGATTTATATAAGTATTGACTTATCTTGAAAGATAAGCATGAATTAGTTCGTAACTACGGGATAATCTTTAAACTGTTTTCTAACTGCAAAGTATGTAAGAGTCTAGCATACGCATCTGTCTTTAAAAATACACAAAGATGATATTAAGTTAAAAACATGAAATATATTTCTTATATTATATTCTCAGACGTATGAAATATCTGTATTACGTCCACAATAGAGAAATATTAAACTGTTTTTCGTTATGATGTCTAAAGATTTATTTAGAGTAAAAAACATTTTATAGACTGTAGTAAAAAAGGTTTTGTCGAGAATCAATTTATTGAAAACAATTCTCTTTAATAATTTTCTATCTGTAGTCCTATGCACATCAGTTGACATTTAGAAGTTTATTTCAATAAAACTATTCACTTTTACCAAAATGAAAACATTGTACACACAAATATAACACAAGTGATTTTGAAGACTGAGTTAAATAATTAGCTTAATGTAGAACATATGTAGTTTTCTTCCACGAATTTTCATGTGTACAAGTATTTCGCCTCATTCTGTGCTAATTTGATAAACAGACTCCTATCGGTATTTAAATAAGAGCTGTAATTTAGCAATAAAAATTAAGTACTGAATCAAGTACTTGTCCCACTCGAATAGGTTACATCCAGTTTACATATACCAATAATTAGTTGCTGAATTCAGTGAATAGAATGTCAAACAAAGTGTAAGTATTGATATTTCGCAGAGATTCTTATTAAGTAACCTCAATAAGTGCATACAATTGATTACAGGTTTATTGACTTGATCAAAAAAAGTGTTCATGCATGTTCAAACTAAGGATGTCAACAAATCATGCTCATAGTTCATATTACTCGTTAATAAACTGACATACCTTTCAGTGTAAATATATGGAATGATACAATTCAATAACTAAGTAAAGACTTACTTATTATGGCAAATTCATTTTACGCATTTTTATACCAGAAGAAAATGATTTGAGCTTGTCTTCGAATGCTTCTACTATCTAGTAAGAAGTTATGTTTTTTTTCATATTTTCTGTCAAGTTAGCTAAATTAAGAGTAAGCAATTTTGGTAATTCACTGGAAAAGCCTAATAGATAACATTTTGAAGAATGTTTATACATTCGAGTAGCGACTTCGACACAGTTTATAAATGATATATTTGATCGAAACTTCATGATTTTGTCTTTTTACGTTATGAAGTGCTGAACGAAAACGACTTGCAGCTTAGGTGGGTCATATCAATGTTATGAAGTCCTCTGGGTGAGTTTTTTTATTGTGGGGCTTAATTGTTGTTTCGAGTAGCGTTAACAACCCCTATTTCATATAAGAGTGAGTTTTCAAGCGACTTCATGAGTGTTAAATCAGTTTTCTTCGTGGTTTACAACTGTCAATATTCGTGTTGACTTTCCTCCTAGATTGACCTTTTTCATATGGGTTGATTGATATTTACCAATTACCTTGATTCACGCCTGTAGTTGTCGATGTCCATTAATATCAATAACAGAATATCATATCATTTTAATGATAACTAATGCTTCTGTAGGTTTAGGTGGAGTACGTCCACTTTGCTTAATGTGATATTTTTCTCACAGTTGGCAGAATCGTTGTATTTGCCTTTTGCTGTTTCATCCATCAATTTGCATAAAATAAAATAAAATGATTGCGTTGGTATGTGAGCAACAAAGATTCCAAATTTGTTCAAAATTTTGTTGGTGATTTCAGAAGCTCTTTTTAAATATGGACGGAAAAACCTTTTCTTGATTTCCAAAGTTCACATTTTGGTGATGGACTGAGTTGCCGGCCATTTTTGGATGAAGTTGCCAGAGTATTCAATTTTGTGAAAGATAATAACGAGATAAGTTTCTTTAGTTTTTCGCGTAGTGAAAGTGCTGCAGTAGGTTGTAGATGTATTGAAAGTGACTGCACACAATGCTTCTTGTTTGCTGTTGGGTTTATTTACTACATTTTAGTATTTGATCTGTATGGCTTGGTTTCTTGTATACTTATGTTCACCACACTCTTGTGTTTGTTCTGTTTAGCAAGATATCAAAGATTTTATTTTCTGATTATTCTAGTATTTTTAAACTGATGTTATGGAATATGTTGCTAGTCACCTTACTACTGTTTTCGAGGTAACCTTATTTTTGTGATAACTGTACCGTCTATTTAGGATATCCAGATCTTTGGTTTGATTGCTGGAAGAGCTATAGGCTCGACATTTTGTAATACAGTCTTTGCTACAAATCTAAATCAACGAACTTTTGAAAGCCAGTGTTATGAGATACTAAGGGAAATAAAATAGGAAGTTCTTGACACCATTTGAAGTTAAAACCACGATATGTGTTTTACTCCATAGTAGAAATCATCTATTGTTAATTGTTTTGATTTTGGAATACTTTTTACAATATCACTTTTTAAATTCATCATTTACAAGGTTAATTAACTGTAGGTTATTGAACGACTAAAATTGGGAAACAGAGATAACTTAGATGTGAACTTTCTGAAACGCTTGTTATATTCGGTCTGTAATTTTAATGTTTATTTCTTCCCGGTATTATTTGAATGTTATAAAACTACGCAAGTAAATTGATTTATTTTGTCAGTCCACATTAACAGCAAGGAGACATTAGGATCGGAAATCGTTTTTATTGATAAAAACAAGTAACAGAAATAAATAGCTTTGTACAATTGTGGCACATTTAAAACTGATTACTTTTATTCATTATTTTAACTCACCTTCGCTTCAAACGATTTTACAGTTCGAAATGAATGGTGATTCACTGTATATAAAACTTACCACGGTCATCTTAATTGAACCATGTTCATTAGTCTGCTTTGGGTAAAATTGCCGTGTCCAATCTAAGCAGTGCGATCAACTACTTTTATTGTTTTAAAAATAATTGGAATGTACCAGATAAGTCTTTTGTTCCAAATGCCACCATAGTGAATACACAGTGAATGGTGCACTATTAATCTCTCTTCCATCTAGCACTGGACTACTTTTAAAGAATTGATAATGGTAATTGTAAACTTCAACATATGTGTATATACCTTTTTACTGCACCACTTTATTGCATTCATTATTGGTACTCAAATCTTTGATTTTAAAAATAATTTAGATCTCAGATTGCAGGCCCAAATCTGTTTAAGCTTGAACAGTCTCTCATTATTCAGCATGTTGATTGACTTCAAAGAAATGAGAATCGCTTATGTAACACCAGCTTTAGCTGAAGCTACTGGTTGGCCATGGGTATGTTATGTTTACTAATTTAGCTTTTCTCTTCGCAATTTTATGGCGAAAATCTGTATTTTGCAATTATGTATTATGTAAGCATTTGATATATAGTAACACAGACGTAGATGTCTACTGCTGAAAAGTCCCTACCTAGGACAAAACGAGTAATAATAGCTTTATTCAATAGTATGTTTAGTTCAATATGAATTTTCAGTATACAATGTCTCAACAAATTACTCTTTTACCATGTGCACATACGTTTGGATTTACACCAGTTCGTGTTCACGAAAGTAACAACACCACCACGCTTTTTCTTGATAACAGAACGATCCTGACGAAAAATAGGTCATGTAGACAAGATTCTTGAACTCTGATTAAACCACAGCTGCGGTATATGTTTAAACTAAGGAGACATTATAGACAGTCCACTTTTCCAATAAGGGATCTGGAGTTAAGATTAAGAATTTCACGAATAAACATTTGATGAATATTGATCCATTTTAATGCATATTGCCATCTGCCATGTTGTTTGCGCTTAGATCTATCTGAATTACTCATGATAGAATATATATATATATATATATATATATATATATATATATATATATATATATACGATAAACAATCTTTCCAGAGGTAAACTGTAGCTCAAAGTTTTAACCAAATTACAAACCAATTTTTCCAAAATTATTTGGTTCACTGTGAAAGTTGTCATTGAAATTATTGTAGTTGAGATGCTTAAAACAATGTGCTTTTAGTCATACCTTTATAATATCCGGTATTAGTTAGTAGCGGTAAGTAGAGATCTGAATTTCTCTCATCATTTATATAGTTAATTTTCACATGAATATCACTGAATTTACAAGCTACAACTTACTAAACCCATTTTTTTTATAAACTAACAAAGTTTGTTGACTGTACCCACGTTCATATATTTGTTAGTAGTATTGTTGAAATTAATTGTTACTTGTGTAATCCTCTATCTTTTAATAATGCTTCCCTAAGAGTTTTTTTTATCATTCTAGTTATTTACATGAACTAATTTATTGTTTTCCACCAACTATTTTTTCAACATATTTTTTCCTTTCTCCATGCAGATAAAACTCTTAGGTGCTCCTCTACATAAACTGATGAAATTAACAAATAATTCCCAGAATTCGAAAGAAATTGCCAAAAATTTGTCGCCTAGATCTAATCGGACCTTAGCAACATCATATTCGTCCATCAGTACAGAAATAAAATCGCAGTCCGCTTGCTTTTCTTATCCTGCTAATTTTACTGCCGTAAATAATAATAATGAGACTTTCAATATTATTTCTGATAATGAATTCACTTTACCTGAATTTATCACTTTACTCAAACTAAACAGTAATGAACAATATTTATGGAATACATCGAAAAACAATAAACCAAACGAGACAACACTGAGTTCTTCTTTTAAATGTGACAATACAAAAGTAACTAATACCATGTTAATTGATCCCGTTGATATAAATAAAAGTGAAAACACTTGTAACGTTCCAGAAATTCACCAGATAATAAATTCGGATAGTAATTCTAATTACAGCATTGATGCTACTCATAAGTCTATACCAATATTTTCATCTTCATCATTGTTATCATCTAAACCAATATCCACCAGAATTTTGTCTTCTAACGCTACGACAAGCACACTCAATAGCACTGATGAAAATAAAAATGGATTTAATTGTTGTAACACCAACCATCATGATCGAACAACTACTAAGTCATCTCATCAAAAAGTAGGGATTAATTCTGCAAAAACGGATACTGAATTGGTAAATCATTATAAAAATTGAGCAGTTTTCATTGTATTCACTTGATTATTTACAGTTGCATTTATTGTCTACATTTACCGTTATGTTAATAATATTGGTAATTTGTCTTATTAACCCTGTTTTAAAATACCTATTGAAAATCATGTAAATTAATGCGGAGGTAGCATGAGAGATAGTTGACACTTACTGAACTTCAGACCAAAATAGATCACAAATATAAATCAAATGACTAAGCAAACGCTAGCGACATTTTCACTGTTTGATCAATTTTTAAAAGATATGAGAAACATACTGTCACATTAATTACACTCTGTAGACAAATAATTTGTTAATCAATTAAATACGGGTTATGTAGATCGATTAATAGACTTAGCGTTATGACGTTAGAAATGGGCTGTTATGATTAATGCGTTTTACCAAGTGGTTGTTACAACCTTGTGCACACGAAGTCACAATAACGAGCGCCAATGAGAGTATATAGCAGCTCACTGCAAGTCTGCCCTGTGCTTACTTAGTCCCTAGCTAAAAGTATGAGAACGTAAGATTGACAAACCAACCAGGCTAAATCGTATTATATTTCAAACATTGCCTGATATATACACAAAACCTGACCACTCAGTTAACCAAATAGAAAACTAACATTAATGCAAAAAAAGGTAATAGTGACTGTGAACTACAGCAACGTATACACAATTAACTAATCGTAGTTTATAAATAAGAAATGATACACTAACAATTAATGTGTTAGGCGGGACGAATAATGATACAAATAAAATGTCCGCCTGGTGTACAACCAAAATAATGTAATAGATTACAGAGTAACAGTTCTCGAAGATAATCAATCTTCTTTAGGTGCCCGGCATATCACTTAGTTATAAGCAATGTTTACTAACCAAAGTATTTATAGTGAGTAGCATTTGTTTTTCTTTTCAGTTTATAAGAAAGAGAAGGATCGTTTTCGTAAAATACTCTAGACAGTTCAGAATACATAGTCGTCATTTAAATGTGCTTAATTTAGATTGTTACACTCAGTAACTTCTATCGATGTTTTCCAATTGTTATCTGTTAATCTGAAAGTTTTAATGAAATGAATAGTTTAAGGATCAGTCCTATGATTCCTTCTTGGAAGAAAAATTGGTGGTTGAACACATCTGGTCTAGAAACATTATTATTAGTCTCTTGAATTATTTTATTAATAACGATATATATATATATATATATATATATATATATATATATATATATATGCTTCAGATTTCATATGAAATGTTAGATGAGCAGAAGTATTGACTATCCAACCCTTCAATATTAACTTGGACATTATCACTACTATTTTTTTTATTTGTTTCACTTGGACAACATTGAAGCAACCAGTTATATTTATAAAATACTACAGGTATGTTACTGTTGGAGTAGCTCAATAATCAATACATTTACTGATTGTTCAACTGGAGTAAGTCAAACTTTGAAATCACTGGGTGAATGTGATGTAAATAATGATTCCATCGACTATATTGACAGTGTTAATGATACTGATAAATGCTCAATAAATAATGAATTATTAAATACATTGATGACAAATTCATTTTCTCCAGATTCATTAACTTTTGATTCTTCATGGCCGTATTCATCATCTCCCTCTGAAATCAATAGTGTATGTAATTCATCGGATGTTTTGACTGATATCAATTCAAACGTGTCTACTGGGTTGTATTTATGTCTTTTACAACCTATATACAATAAAATTTCCGAATTCGATGATTTAAAGCACCATGTTGCTTCAATAAACAACAATACTGAACGTAATCTCAGTAACATTACCATTGAAATCAACAATCATGATAAAGTTAATGGAGTAAAAAATGCCAATCTATTGAACCCACCCTTCCAGTCATTGAAAGATCCCCGAAAATCTGATGTTAACGATAAACAAGATTCCTTGATTTCTTTTATGTTACACAGAAACGTTGGTGTCAGACAATCAGATGATTTATCAATAGAAGTTTTCACTGCCAATACGACAGAATTTGATTTATCAGCGACTGTGAAGACTCCTTCACTTGAGAAAAATACAGGATGCATGAATTCAAAATCATACTGTCATACCTATTTAAATTATGCACTAACAATAAAAATGGTAAAAGGAAAGTAAGTAATGTTTTATTGAATGATGTGAAGCTTAAGGATCTATTGTTTCTATCAAAAATGAACTAAAATATTATTTGTTCATCACTATAAATGAAGGAATCCTTTTAGTGATCAGAATGAATAAATAGTAATTAAGAGTCTCAGTATCATTGAAATAATAATCGCTAATGTTTTTTTACCTATTTAACCTTATAGTTATTGAGAGCTCAGATCCTTTTGAATAGCTATTACCAGCGTGGAAATGAATGCATCACATTACAACGTTTAATAGTTCAAATGTATTTGAGAGTGGTGATCAAAACATACCCCTACAGTTAGAAGAATAGGTTTAACTGAGCTTGAAATCTGTACAGAATATGTACGTATCGTCTATTTGTTAAGTCTCCCAAATTTCCTAGAGAACCTACCTATTGTTACACTAAACGCGAAGTTTTATATATGCCTTTTCGAAAGTAAATAAAAGATAGGGAAAGCTATTAACAAATGTTCGGTTGTCGCACATTTTATACGGCTTATAAAACAATTTGAATGGATAATTTGCCTAATTTAATCTGTGGGTGATATTTAGCCTAACTTCTAACCTGTCTAATACACAACTTAGTTTCTGCGAAGTTTGGAAACATTTACATTGGTTACATAATACTGATTTTGATCAATCAACTAGTTGTTACGAATTTCTAAATGAACTATGTCTATTATCTAATCAAATATTTTAGTAGATAAACGTTCTCCATTTGAATATGCTTTGTGAAAACTTGTTGGATAAATTACAAAGAGTCTAGACTAAATAATTCGTAACACTGAAGATTTTCCATTTGTCTTTTCACATGCCATCGAGATAATGAGTTATTGGACAAGCACCAGTCATGAGAAATATCTTAATATCTAGTCCATGTAAGCGATAGTAAGCACCAAGCTGTAGAACTATTTGATACATACATTTTACTAAATAATAAGTATGAAAAATAATTGTCATTGGAAATTGTTTGATGTATAAGCATCTATGAACCAAACATCAGTGTAGAATGGTATTCACTGATGCAAAATTACCTCACCTTATTTGCGTTCATCATAAGTCTATTTCCTAATAAAGCTTTCTGGAATGATTGCTTACTAAATATTGATTACATTTTGATGTATGCATATGATATTTAGATAGTAATACGTGTAGTTAAATAATGACAGACACTTCGAGCTTAATAAGTGAAGTAAAATTAAAAACCTACCTAGTTTTTGTTTACTTCCTCATAGTTTTCTTTCTTCCATTCCAATAACTTACAACTTATCAACTTCCTAATATTTTGTTTATTGTATAGTTACAAAGACTGTTTTAATGTTGACGATGAAAATGGTGTGGTCGATATTCATTACCTTGAGTTTATTCACCCTGAAGATTTACAAGATGTTATCACTATATTTAATGAAAGTAAGTTTATTGTGTTACTATATTTCAAAATTATCATACTTAAAATTTAATGTAAATCATTATTTACTGCATATAAAAAGTGACATTGAAAGAACCAATGACAATAATGAATGGTACGAGAATTAAGTTTAGAAACCCGATGACAGAAGTAGCTGGCTTTTTACGCTAAGATTAATTGATCAGTAGGTCAGTCGGGACAATCACTGATGTCATTTTATTATTTTCAAGTTTAATAAGCAGGGTTTCCGATTTTACAGACACATTCACAATGTTTGCAAATTTTTAACATTGCACTGAAAAGATCTTTGTTAAAATGAGTTGATAAATCTACTTGATTGTTGATTCTTACCCCAAGCTATTAATGAAATATATTAATAGAGTGGCTTAAAACCTAAATCGATTGTATACCATTTGTCATTATGACATCATTCATTTATTAGAACAATACAACAATTTTGCCTAAGTGTTAGTCCAAGTATACCGTTTTATCAATCAAGGCATAAAACCAAAAGACCCATATTTATGATTGCGCAATAATAGGAGATTAGTGGAAGTAATGATATCTTCTATGTTCATAACGTATACACTCTTCTTTTCTGTTTGAACATATCAAATATTAAAACAAAGCAATCATGACCAAAGAATACTAGTTTTTATAAATTCTCTTCAGGTTTTACATTTACGTATCCAAATTAATTAATAATCTAAGGTGAAGAGCCAAGTTAAAGGCAGAAATATTTTTAAAAATTGCGTTACATTTGTTTTCAGTTGTATTCACATTGTTTATGTATATTTCAACTCCCCCCCCCAACGTGCATTAATTTCTGGTGATAATGATAATCACCCTAACAACAATATCAATTGACACTTACATTTCCATTTTCATAGATTATAATTTTGATCTTAAAGAGATCTCTACCGTAAATTTGGCTACTCACTTTAGGTTATTAATGAATTTTGAATTAAAAATGTAGAACCTGACGGGAATTTATCAAAATGAATATTCTCTAGTCATATTTGTTTTGTTTTAATATAATTAGGAATTTTTAGACAAATATCAAGCATGTTCAAAATTTTCTTTAGCAATTCATACAAATTCCCTGGCATGGACAAATCCATACAGAGTGTCATCGCATAATCAGTTATCAAATAGTGAAACTGAAATATCCTTTCGTTGGATACGCAGCTTAATATCATACAATAAAATGAAAAATATTTTTGTGTGTTTCCATCAATTTCTCGGGTAAGCCTATTACTGTGTATTCTTTGCATACTTGTTCATTGTGGATGTTTTTTCTAATTATTTTTTAAGTAATACAACATTAATGTTAGTATAGTTAAATAAGATTTGTAACTATAGTTTGATGAAATCATACAAAAAATAAACTTATATTGAGTTGAAAATGTCAGTTACTAGGATATATTCAGATGTCTATCATAATGCTATATATTCAATAAGCTGAAATTCATGTCAGACGATTGATGCTTAGTTAATCGCTGAAGAAAAGTTTCTGTATTAGTGCATATTTATATTCACCAGACTTCAAGAAGGCTGAAAAACATTTTTTGATTTTAAGCAAAATATTTTCCTGATATCATCGACTGATGAAATCATAATAAGCAATTGAAGTAGTCATTTATTACAGATTATTTCTTGCTAGAATTTACAATTAAATACGATACGATGCAACAAAGGTAACTCAGATTACTTACACTAATTTGCCATTCGAAACTTTAAGACTCAGCTACTCATCTCAGTGTTATTTTGAGCAGCAAATATATGTTTGCGTAAGAAGTGATAATATGCTCGATGTCCATAAAATCAGTCCTATTTCAGATAACCTAATTAATAGATTTTATTATTCTGTTGACTTTCCTTATTATATTCGATGTTGATTGAATAAAAAACGATTTACCTCGGCATTCATACTGTCTCTTATGCACCTAAACATAATTAAATCTAGGTATAATTACCTAGATCAGACTCAGTAATTTCAAATAACGTGAGCATTAAGTAGATAGTTTATAGAATTAAGTAATATATTTGTGATATTTCAATGAATGGAAATTGAAATTTTGTATAAGCCGCATAACTAATCTAACCAAATTAACGTAAGCTTAATACAGAATACCAAATCAAAATCAAATATTTAGTGCAATCAAAATACAAATCCTAATGCTTTGAAGTCATGTCATTTCTGCGTTAAAGTGAATTCTAAGCGTGACATGTTTTTGCGTGCTTGTTAACTGTTAGTTGGTATTGAAAATGTGGTGTGAAATGAAGAGAATGGCGATAATTTGTGTCAGTGTTAAACATGTAAGACATCTGTTACTGTTTAATTGCGGTTATTTGGATAATCCAAATCAAATTAATAGTAAGGCCCCCCTTTATTTCAGGCGCAGTAGTGTTTAGCAATATGTAAATTACTTCGACAATTGGTTTTTCTTTATAGTTAGAAAAGCCTTTCTGAATAATTTGTTTGTTTCTTATGTCGATTTTATAGTCACTTTAAATAGCATACACTACTATTGTTGCATTGATTTACAGCTTTTCGAACACTGCAAGATTAGTAGGAAGTCGCTTAGTGTAGCTTTCATGTTCTTTTTCACGAGTCATGATCTCTCGAGAAGACTCGCCAATGTGCATGGCGTCACAATTGACGCAACCTAGTTTGTAAACACAGTTTTGTGTGAAAATGAATGAAACACTCTGTAGTGTTAGTTATTTTCCAGAATTATTCAATCGCTTTGGAATCCTTTGTAGATTTTTTTAGTCAGATCATGGCAATAAGGTAAAATGACGGTATCAAACCATGACATTCCATTAGATATATTATTAGTCAATAACAAGTTGTTCCATTTTTCTACATTATTAACAATATTCACAGGAAATTTATTGAATTATAAGATGTTAATTATATTCTCAACTTCTTGTTATTTATCTTTATCTGGTGTAATATGTTTTCTAGCTCTTTTTAAAAAAATTTTTTAGCTAGAGAAACATTTGTGCTGAAAGGATATTCTGAATGGAGTTCAATATATCGATTAGTGTGTCGATTTTAAATAGACGGTTAGATTAAGAGTTTCATTTAATTATTTTGCAAGACAAAAGCGGTAATCTCACTGCATTCGTTTGAACTTTCAAAAGTGAATTTTATTTGAAACAAAATGGTGTTAATCAATGTTGATAATGTTCTCAGAAACAACTTTTCAATAATGAAGAAAACGTCCTCTATGTATATAAGCTAATTTCGTGGTTTGATCATGTTTATTAAAATGAGTTATTATATATATACAATGGAAAAAACGCGGGATCTCTCTACTAATCCGTTAGTTTATTTGTATAAAATCCCTTCGAAAGTGAACAGGACTGAATGTAAGCCTAAACTTAGGGATTTCATGTTCAAACTGATGTTTATAGAACATCGGTTCAAAAACGCTGAATGTACCCAACTGCGTGAAATTGGCAAGAACACAGTACATGGATGACCAAACGCTTTTCCTAAATAATCACGCAAAATTTCCCAATTAACCAATGAGAGACTCTCTATTAGTATTAAGGTTGCTGCGAATCTGAAATAAAAATGCATATCACAGGCAATATATCATAGCTACGAATAGTATTTAAGCTAAAGATTATAAATTTTGGTTAAAATTAGAATTTTAGTATTAGAAATAGAATTTTGTACCAGGTTTTGTGTTAGGGAACAGAATTTATAGTAAAGTTATTTGACAAGCGGAACTCTTCACCTTAACACTTAGTTTCAGCTTCATCTATCGACATACTCGAAAGGAAGCTAGATCAACTGAGAAACTTTTATTGCCAGGACTAACACAGACAATCCAGCCTTCTGCTCTAATCATACTAAAACCCAGTGAGATAAAAGGTTGGTGACAAATCACATAAAGTTAGGGAAGAGCATGTACAACATTAGGAAAACCGTGGAGCTTTTTAACACTATATCTTAGTCTTTTCCCGTTGAGGCGTTTTACCAAATGTTTTCCCTAGCTTTACAGCACTGTCGAACTGAAGTTCAGGAATATGATTATGACTTAAGCATGGAGACAGTATTTATTGTATGGAATAACATAAGGAACAGAATTTACAACTCTCTCTCTCTCTCTCTCTCTCTCTATATATATATATATATATATATATATATATATATATATATATATAATTGGGACTACTATGATGTGCATCCATTTACGACAAAGATTTTAGAGGGTGGAGCCAATACTGTAGTTAGTATACAGTTCAAATTCCATGAAATAGGACGTGACACCTTTTAAGTCACATAAATGAATTTTTTTATCATTGTTTGTATGGAAGTACAGCGGCAACGTCACTGCAAAACTGTGGTCAATTTATTAACCATATAAAATCTTTATATCCCCTGCAATATAATTGCTTTTTTTCCTTCAAACTATTTAGTCATAAATACTAAATTACTCTCATTTGCTTAGAGTAGGTAGTGAATAGGGTTGGTGATTGGCCCATTCGTAAGCTGAGTATAGCGTTCCAACACTGTACTCATGCAATGAAATTCAACAAATGTCGAATGTTATTTATGCTACTTATTAGTAGGCACAATAATAAATGAGAAATTCTATTTGCATTTGAACAGACAACAAATGTGGTGAAAGCGTTTTATCATGCTTTGCAAATTATTCTTCATTTATTTCTGATTATCAATGGTTTCTAGACATAAATGATCAGTAATAAATTGAAATGAACTTGCAAGGTATGACAAAATTTGTCAGTGAATTTCTGGTTTCAAATAATTCTGCCTACAAATTAGTAGCTTAAAATTGAACAAAATATTTGTTGAATATAAGGTTAGGATACATTGAGCCCTAGGTAATGTATGATCATTTTTTAGCGAACTGTTAATATGGTCTAGACTATAAATCAGTCATGTTTGAAATACTGGTATCTGGTATATAAAGATGCAACAACATAGCTTACCGTTCCTTTGTTAACTTCAATTATTACTTTCGAAACTTTCGACTCGAAATCGTACGTGTCTTTCACAACGTTGAGAATTTTTTCGTAATGGTTTCAGCATGTGGCCTAGACACTTGAAAGCGCATAAGTTGAAGTGTTACTGAAGTTAATTATTGATTTCAGTGGGATACTGGGTGTATGAATTTTTGGAAAGCCATTGAAACATGAAATTGTCCATGATTTACAATACAAGATAATTGGCTTTAATTTTTTCAGTTGACTTGTCTCCGATCATTTGAATTAATTTGTTGATATGGTTCTAAAAGTAGGGGGGTTTACAGGCCTTTTATTAACAATTTACTCTATTTATAATTAGTGGTACCACCGACAGTAATTATTATGGATTTAATAGTGGCCGTAGAGCTCATATTCCTCCTTTCGACAGATTAGGAGGGAGATATTTTGTTTTCTCTAAATATGAAAAGCTTTTTTAAGTATCACATGAGCATATTTTTCTGACAACTTTTTTTGAAGGTTCTAGAAATGGTACAGTTCCTAAGATGGTGTGAGGCTTTCTGTATACGTCACAATTTAGATCTCTTAATTATACTAAATGTTTTCAATTGTTCCTCTGTATTTTTTGTAATTTTATTCGTTGAAATTATTCACAAATATATTTTATTCGTATGCACTACATACACTCGGCGCCCAAGTTTTGTGAATCCGTTCATTCTGTTTTGGACGAAAATTCCTATAAAAATGTTCTTCAGTATTATTTAAACTTTCGTTAATTTGGTTCGGTTATTTATCCTCTGGAGATGCTGCTTATACTAGATCGCTAAACTTTAGAAATTTTAATTTTGCAAATATATTACTTAATCGTATAATTAAATCTGGTATAGTTTGAAGTTCGATTTAGCACGGCTGATGTTGAAAGTGAAAACTTAGTTTGATCAGGAAGGGAGTCAATCGCCTGTAGGGTTGAACAGAACTGTTGTGATCCTTGACATATTTGTTGCATCCACATCCACAAACTGGATCTGTGTATTGTACAACCACTCGCTCCACCTTGGCCACTGACATAAGCCACAGTGAAGTAAGGTTATAATTTGATTTTGTTTAACATCTTTTTTCTTTCTTCAATTTTCCTTAATTTTTCCAAATCGTCCATCATTATGTACCTAAATCGTCCTAATAGTCGTTCCGTTACTATTACGTAACTGTTATTAAAATATTTTTCTAACTCTAATATTTTGATTGAACCCTCTCTTCTCTACGGATATTTATTGTTGCCATTATTTCATTTTAAAAACAGCTTAAACTTGTCTGCTTCTTTTGTGTATGTAACTCATTCTGTTACAGATCTATAGAGTTAATATTCGATTCCTTATCACATAGTGTTTATTCTCTTTCTTTATATTATGTAATCAGTCAATTTAATATTGACGCATCCTTATTCATTCATCCATGACTTATGATCTTCGGTTAGTAGTCACCTCACTTGTTGTTAATCATTTGCAATTATCTTAATGAACACATGCCACCATTTGAATGATATCGATTTTATGTTTATTATAAATTATATAATCACATTAGTGTAGAGCCTTGATGAAAAGCTGATTGGAAAGAAATCTCTTCACTCAATTGTTGTTTTCACTAAATTTTACACATATTTTTAAAGTAAATCTTGAAACAGGAGCTAATTGAGTTATTGATAATTTCTTAGTTATTTCGATAACTGACTTGCCATCATCATGTTGAAGATGATTCACTTCAATACAACGTAAGCACTCAGTATATCAAAGAATACTTAATTTCTTTAAACAAAACAAACTTTACGCTCAAACGTCACTCTAGAGTGTTATGATTACGCACGATAAACAATATTCATTCTTTTTCATTTAGGATACGTGAATCATGCGTATATGCGGTTGGATCTAACCAAAAAGTATTACATACAACTTTCGAAAACTTACTCATGCAGCCTCAACTAAATGTGAGCTTTGATAGAAATGATAGTAACACATATCAAAGTGGGGTGAAAACGATGACATGTAATTCTCGGAATCAGTACTCACTTAATCGTCGTTATCCTAAACAGTCGAAAAGTAAACAACTTTATGCATCTAGTTCTTCCATTCGTCCCTTACGCCTGAAAACCTTAACATCAAATAAAAATACCCCGTCATCAGTAATCGTTAGAAATAATACTATTAAACCTATAGAATTCTTTCCATTTCAACCTTTGCGATATACAAAACAACGATCAATTCAAGGATTGAATCAGATCATCCCTATAAATAACCAAACAAAACCAATCAAGTTACTCTCATTCAACAACAACAGAATCAAAGTGCCTTGTTCATCTTATTTAAATAGCTCTTTATATGGTACTACTAATGATGATAATAGTAAGCGTATTAGTTCTGCATTAAATATTTCGGCAATCAGATCTTCAGTTTATACTCCTAATGTACCACCAGTTCCATATTTCGTAAAATCTGCATTACCTGTGGTTAGTTATGCATCATCGCTTCCAAAAAAATTAGTCTTAATGTCTCCGACTTCCTCTTTGGCATCTTCAAAAACACCAATGTTAGTAAACAAAATTGTCAGTCCTTCGAAAAACAAAACTCTGAATGATGAAAAACAAAATAAATATTTTGAGTATCAAACACTACATCAGAATAACATATCAACTTACAGTTGTAACAGTAATATTTATTCCTTCTATACACAAATAAGCGATTTAAGCAGTCGGAAGGTAAGCTCAGTCATTAGTAGCATCATTTGTGATCGTTAGAAGTGATTATTATTTATATTTTTATTACATCTTACTGTCAATAACTAGAACCCTAGCGGATTACTAAATAGGCAGAAAAAGATGATTGTAACGATTTCAGAAAGAATACAGTAGCATACTGGAGAGCAATTTCTCAGGACAAACGATTTCTCCTCTATGTAAGTGTTGAGGAGCTAAAGCACGTCAGCTGTATCAGTTGTTTTTACTTCTAGAGAAATGTATAAGGCACTGCCCCTCACAACTGAATATTCAGACATCCGTACACTTTGTGCTTGTTAGGATTATTCAGTAAGATGTGATCAATGATATAATTGATGGGTGTAAGCGATAAGAATTACTAAATTTGATCCTCTACATTTCTGGCATAAGTTTAACATGAAAAAGTACTAGTATTACCTCTTAGATTCGAGTTCCCGTAGCCTATTTCATAGTGCAATAGTGAATAGTTTACATCAGTGGCTGCTAGCGCGAAACGATCCTGATTAAAGCATGCTCAAGACATGCCTACGAGGCTGTGTTGTTATTGGTTCATTCTCAGTCAATTAGTGCCAATGAACAATCGGGAAGTTTCTAGAATATTCTTGTATCGATGTTTATATAAAAATTAGTGTAATTATTTGCTTGGCTGTCACTTTATGATTCTGCTGTTATTTTCTCAATACATTTTACTACCTGCACTATTCTTGTTCTGATTTGGGATCAAGTCGGTGCCGACGTTGGATCGTAGAATACTAAACGGGAATAATACATAATACTAACGGGGATGCAAGAAACTTCTTAACACTGGCTAAATTTAGAAGTTGATTAACATGATTCAGTTAGTACGAGAGAACCGCACAATATCGCATAATATAACGTAGGAGCTGTACCAATTTTGTATGTGCCAAATGTATGTAGCATGGACAGTAAAACAATGTTTAGTGGTATTCAAGTAGTGTTTTTTCTTATAGACGTTGGCTCCCGGTAGAAATAAATCATGGAAACCAACTGTAAAAACTGTCTGTAAGGATTACTGGAAATCAGGAGATAGCTGGTCATCTGTAACAGATAATTCATCACCTAATTCAGGATATTCAAACGGATCAAGCACTTCAATCTGTCTTAGCCCAAATGATCAAAACTTTGCTGACGTAGAAATGAGTGTGCAAATGGAGGCTACTGTTAGTGAACTTTTAGAATCAATGCCATTAACAAATAAATTATCATTTGACAATGATGGCGTAATACAAAAAGATTTCAATTCTTGCTTATATGACCAAGATGCATTTGAGTATGGAGATTCAGATTTAATGCTGTTAGATTCTGATTTCGAGAGTGAAGATTTCACTGGATTACAACCAGATTTGATACCTGATTTACAATTTCTCAGTAGTCCAGTTTAGAGAAATGTAAGTTTCATATAAATGATCGCTTACTTATAAATGATTGATTCTATATTTAATATAACAGTCAGTAGTTTTCAATTTACATGTTTACTATTAGCTAGTTATTGTAAAGTAACCTAAGCAGTATTAATGAATATGAAAGCACTTAATAATTTTAAGAGTTAGTGTCTACAGAATAGTAAAGACATTAATGCAACCCATTTGAAAATGAATGATGCGAAAATAGTCGAAATTTTTTCTCGATGTGTAACTTTAAAGGAACTAAATTACGTTGCTTTATTAGTCACTGATCGTAAATACTTCAGCGATTTATTTAGAAATATTCACTATCTAACAAAGAGGACATCACCTAATCGAAACAGAACTCACAAGTACGTGGTAATCTAGACGTCCATATTATAATGAATATAATACTACATTGTCAAATAACGTCTTAAACTATATATTCACAGTAAACTATTTCGTATTGCATTACTATATTTGCAACTAGTACAGAGAATTATGCCATATTTTTATAATACGAGCTTCCGACAAGAGATAACCAATCATCTGGGATGTTATTAGACGATAGCGTATTATAATCATAAACTATTAAGTATTAGTTACTAATATACAAAGTGAAGAGACCCCCACCCCCTCACGATTTGAATATAGTTGAAGAAGCATACATTAAACGTAAATATTACTCTGAGATAACATTTGCAAGTAATGTTATTCGAAACGGAATTAACCATTTAATATCTAAATATTAAGAAGTATTACACTAATTAGAACCTGTGAAGATATATATATATATATATATATATATATATATATATATATAGGCATTCAGCTAGAACAGAATTCGCTAGAAAGAGGTAAAAGGATTTAATGCCTCATATTTTTCTATTTTGTATGGAATACTAGAATACGAAAACCAAACATGCAGCGATTAATGTAGCCGACTTATGAATACCACTATCTACTACAAGATCGATATCGTCTGAATATACATAGACTGTCCTAAAGTACTCGTCGACTTCCAACAATATTCATTACAAAGCAACAGTGAGGCAGTGTTCGGCAGTTTCGATACTATACGACCTATGAATTCCATGCAAATACTTTACACTATAATACGATGCCTTTATGAAGTTCTCTTAGGATATCAGAAAATGTATTTAGCCATCACACTTTTGTTTTCCCTTAGAATGAGCCAAATAGTAAGAACAATCATAGTTGAGATAACCCTGATTTTTTTAATTGAAACGTTTTATGTAGTTAGAACAAAATAGTAAACTAGTCTACTCCTCCCCCTCCACAATCATTTCACTATCACATTTTGTACCCTGTTTATTCGGCAAAACAATTATTGTAAGACTATTGATTAATGACGAAAATATTATCCACATTCTTTATCCTCTTATGTTTTACATAACACTTTGTATTCAGACTATTAACTGTATACCGAACTACCTTACATAACTGCATACCTATTTGTTTGTATAGTTTACTAATATTCGTTTTGCCATGCTAGCATAGAAGAGAATTTGTAATATATGAAGTGAATAATAATGTATACAGGAAACAATTCTGAACAAAATAAAGAAAACTAATCTTTTCAATAATGTTGAATTAATTTTTGATTCATCGACTTCTTGCTAGTTTCAGGAAAAAAGACAAGTTGACACAATCGCTAAGTTTTATTGAATGAACGAATTAGAAAAAAAGATCGAAATCTTTAAATCCTAACAAACAAGTGAAATCAAAAAAGGACGAGAAGAGAATTCATAAATGTAAAAAAATGTCACTAGTCATAAACGGTAGTTTATATCAACATAAAGGAATGACGAATTCACATCATTGGTGGACTTGTGTTCGGTAATGACATCTAAAAGAAAGCTAAGCATTTTTGGCCAATCTGACATTCTCATTCAAAACATTGCATACAACAAATCAATGAGAAGTTTATATATAAGTACTTCATTAAAAATCCTCGTTTCTTGCTCAGAAACGACATTTTCATAACCTGCCCAATGTAAGCACACACCTGCAACGACCTAATTGTTATCCGTACGCATTGTTTTCAACAGCATAAAGTATTGTGATTCCAATACTTAGAAACAAAGGGTAAAGTAATATAGACGATGAGTGGAACTAAAATGGAATAACGACATCCTATTTAGATTCAGAAGACTATATAGTGTACAGAAATGTAGGCCATAGTTCCTAACCTTTTATAAGTTTAAAATACTCTCTCAAATCAGTACTTCTATAATTATTAGTTTTCAAATAACATTCTAAACAATATGATTACAGTATGTAAGACTCCATTCCGTATAGCATTACTAGGAAGAACTATCATGGAGTCTGATACTAAGGGGAAATGAGTTCTCTCTTAAAAGCTTATCATCTCCACCATTAACAAAAAACAACCTGTCTCTTTGACATGTACAATACAACTACACAGATGTGTGGAAGCAAAACCGAACACCTTAATACGAAAAAAAGAATGTAAGTGTAATTAGACTGAATTCAGCATTGAATGCAAACTGATAAATTCTAGGGTACTAAATCAATGTTTTCTTTCTTCACTGTATTAGTCACATATCACAATAATATAGAAGTAATCTTTTTTTGAAAATTTGCTAGTGACGACGTTCAGAGACGAGAATAATAAGACCATAAATAGGAAAAGCGACGACAAAGCAACAAGATAATTGGAAATCTGGAAAAAAATAACTAATAGGTACTGTGAGTCAGGATCGAAGAAGCACAAGGATGTAGATAAAATAATCATAGGATATTCAATCGCGATACATTTTAATATCACAAAATGAAGTCTCTATTAACAACACTGCTGCTAGTAGTGACATCCTAATGAAACGTAAACAAGAGTAAAGAGATAGTGAAATTGACTGCTCAATAGAAAAGCTCAGAAGACTGTATTCAACCCTAAAATAATACAACGAATTTTGAATGTCATTGTACTCTACCTAACAGAGGGTGGAATTATAGGTGAATACTTAGGCATCTCCAAAAAAACGTCAAAAATGATTAGAAATTTTTATCATACTTCATAAGTTGTATTTAAAGACAATAAGTAGTCAGAAATAATTTTAAATTAACTTGTAAATAATCATAAATTGCTCTAATCACCGTTTTCGTCTTTCCAAATGCAAATAAAGTTATTCATCCCTAGTTCTGTCTACTAATAAGTAGCATAAAATAACATTTAAAATTTATATCTTTTTATTGTTCGATAAACAGCCGAAATCCAAGACTGAAACTTGAAAAAAAAAACATTATAAATAGAATAAGCCTATAGAATAAATACATTTTCACTGGCATAAAGATGCATTCACCTGTTAGTAAAAATAACTAATACGTCTGTTCAGACGACAACATTTAAGATATTCAAGAAACAAATGAATTGAGAAGATATAACTGTACATAAACGACTGGATTATGCATACGCACTGAGTAGCATTCATTTACATAAAGTCATGTACATGCTCTTACTGAAATACTAGAAAGGAAGTTGATGAATAGACACCAATTACTTGGAAGACAGGTATGTTCAGTAAGAGGAGATTAACAAAATGTTATAGACATATATATTCGATAGAATTCAGTAACAAGCAGTGTCCATTTTCCAGTTAAATTTCCTTCATCTATAATGTTAAGAAAATAAAAACGAAGAGAAAGACGTTTAGCCAAATAATCAACTAGGGAACTGACAAATTTAAATTTATCGTTTTAATTTTATTCTTACTTGATCAACAATTCAAAGTTAATAGTATCTATAATTTACTAGTTCAATATTGTCGAGTATTACCTTGATTAGAAAACACCTATATACAATGACTTTAAGAAGATGACCAATACTAATTTATGTATGTTTTGGAGGTGATATACAATAAACCTAAATAAAATGATGATTAGTTTTTCCATATTCATTTTGCTTAAAAAAACAACGGAAACGGAATAAGGATATGTCGTCAAAGGCCGAATATCAACTGAGTTTCTACAATCTAGTAAATTTCCACTAGGATTTATCTTGTGTGACAAAAATATGTACTAAACATAGCATATATATGGGTGCAAGTACGTGAAGATACCGAAACTCGATTACTAGGAAGAACAAAATCATAAAATTAGCATTTAATCATGTACTTTTAACAAAATCAAATTGATTTACTTATGTAAAGTGTAAGTAGTATGTAAACTGAAATAAAACACCTTGTTTCAAGTTTGCAACAGGATTTAATACTTTCATAAATAAACTGGTAAAATAAAACAACCTCAAAGTTTTAAACGTATAAGATTTCCTCATTATCAGGAACAACTATTCATCTAAGTATAGATAAGTAAATCTAAACTCGAGTTCAATTATTCTTAATCAAAATCGAAATAAAAATAAATAACGTGAGCTCGCCGAAATGGGCTACACAATTGAGGACTGTAAAGCAATAGATTTTGATTTGATGACTTAACACTACCAAGTCTTCCGTGAGCTGTGTGCTTTTTCAACACAGCTATCCCAGTACTTCTATGTCATAGATAATGCCAGTTTTCGTGGTAAAGTCTTATTTCTTAACTTACATTTCTACGGTACATAATATTTGTGAGATGATCTCGATAAATCATAAAAGGGGTTCAATTAACATTTAAAATTATTGATGACTAGGTGACTAATAAGTAAGACAGTTGACAAAATTTATGCAGATAGACTCACTGGTTGGCACATTATGTAGGTCTAGATCGTGAACATCCAGATTTCGAATGACGAGGCTTATGTGACTGTTGCGTAGAGGCAGAAATTGTGACCTGTTCGCTTTCAGTATGAGACCGTTGTTGTCCCACAGAACTATTAACATTTTGCTGAAATTATAAAATATATTCACTTAGTGAAAACCAATTAGAACTACTACGATATAATTTGATATGTGAGTACCGAATTTTAAAAGCTACTATCGACATCATTCATCGATCATGGTTAACTCTCATATATCTTTGGTATCCATGATCCGTGAATAAATTACACGTGAATAACTAGACAAGCGAAATAATAAGACACAAGGTACACATTTGTAATCACATGTAAAGCATAAAAAAAGATTGATACAGTAAAAGCAGCGTTTTTTGTAACGTTGATTTTTAATTCCAAATAAATTTAATAGCTGTGAAAATCAGTAATTCATACAAGCTCGACATCCATCCGCATATACCTCGAGAATGGTCTATGATTGAAAAAATAACGAACAAACAGCTGTGTATCATGAAAAGCGTTTGTTGCTGAAATCTTGACTAGTTATCGTGCTACAGATGTGTTTTCAAAAATGAGGACAAAAGTAAGTGTTCAACGCTTACTAAAATTCTGGAAATGAGAGAAATAGAATTCACCAATTAAAACGTTTTAGGAAGTCATATGAGAAAATATATTAGGTGTGGTGAAAGATAGTAACTATCTTCTGTAAGGCATCATTATACCAGTTATATGATACGTATATTCAAGAACTAAACTTAAAATGGTATTCTGCACTTCAATCTATGTTTCCAAAGTAAGATTTCACACTTTCAATAATTTACACCAAAAAAAACACGATGTCGCAATACCAACTTCTAGGTAAATTTTGTCAATCAGATGAAAATGATTCACTTACATGCTGTTGATTCGTGTTGACGATTAAATAGAAACTAAAAAAATGACTAAGAGCTAATCTCACTTTCCTGACTATTCCTTTGAACTGAAAACAATTTAACTGAACTAATCAAACTTAAAACACTGACCAACAAGACCCATATAAACTTCTGTTAGCCTAGAAATTTGTATCATTAAGTTGACTTATTAAGCTAATGTCAAACCGGCTACTTCAAGTAAGCTCATACAATCAGGAATACATTCATTCAATTCAACATTATAGTAAGTTCACAATTACAGGTTGAAAAAATAACTATGAAAGAAATGCTGACATGAACCATAGAAATTATAGGTAAGTTGAAAATCACTTAAACAGAATGGCATATCATTTTAAGAAGTAAAAATCAGAGGTTCAGGTTAATTTCAACGAAATATGTGCTAGAATATTTTGAGACGTTTATTTGAAAGAAGTCTCTCATTGAGTTATGTCCAACGGCAATAAGTGAGATGTAATTACGCTAAAAGATTATTTATAAGTTCATAGAAATGATGTATATACACTATAATTCATACAAAAACCAATTATATATACGGTTTTACATACATTTACCTTCCAATCATTTTTGAGTGGTTTCGACCCTCCTAGTGATGATGGTGAAAGAATAACTGAGATTTCTTGAGCACTTCCATTGCCTTCCATTTGAGTGCCAGGATTTAAACTAGAACCCAATCCTGAAGTCGTGTAGTTAGTTCCAGGTTCATCTATAAGTCCTTTATCGCTGCTAGGACATAATGTATGGGGGATATTATTTGACTTTTTGCATAAACCATCTAAAGAACCTAGTCAATGACTGAATATTGTGAAAGTTATTTGGGGAATGGCCTAATTCATGAAATGAATTAGTCAATAACAGTAGAGACTTTTGCAATCCATTAGATGAATAATTAGGATCAATAATCTCCTATAGAAAGAAAAACAAAGGACAAACAGATTCATGTTTATCAGTAGTCTTTTGAAAGTGAACAATTAAAACTAATAGAAGCTAAAAGACTGAATCTCTTTCATCAAATCCATAATATGAAAATGACCCTGACATACAACTTGTGTAGAAGCATACACCTACGACTATTGCTAAACTGTTAAAAATAGGGTGCATAAGTGAAAATCGACAGTTGTTACAAAACAACCATTAGTGGGGTAATTATCAGTGAATCTACCAGTACAATTTGATCCTATTAACCGCCGCCTACATATAGAGAGTTTGATTTGATTTCTAAATGAAAAATAAAATAATGTGATTTCTAAGAATGAATTCACCTGAAGAAGAAAAATAAATACAGGGCGTTTTAAAATGAATAATTAAAGGGTAACCCAAAATTAAAAATCTAAGACTACTTCATCTATACGCATCATTAACTGTGAAACATAAAAATATAATCACAGAACTAAAATTATATGCTTGCAAACTTGGGTTATTAAAACTGTTACATACAAGATATTTAATATCCTATTGTAATTCTGCAAAATGCAAAGCAAATTATAGCTTATATAACTAGGATGCAAGGTATGTATTTCAAAGCACTGGCGAACAAACATTCCAGTACATAGATAATTATTAAAACGTTACGTGATTCTGTTAATTGGATCAAATGCACCAAGTGTACGAAATGGTGTTTCTAAGAGTCTCTTAGTGATATTTGATACCTAATAAATTGATTTCGTTTTAACGACCGTTTGTATGAATAAATCGGCCTTATTATTGACAATAAGGTTAAATAGATTTCTCATATGATTAAACTAAATTCATGATAAAAGTGTTGCATATATCAGTTCTAAAACTACTTCTTTTTATAGTGAAATCGAAATTTTCTTAACATTTAGTTATTATTTGTATTCATAACTTAGACTGAGTAATACACGAAATGAGAAAGCATGCAAAGCATGTATTAACCATAAACTTCACCCCAGAATGAACTCAACATTTCCAAATCTATGTATTTTTTATTACTTGAATTAAAAAAAGTATATTTCACGAGGAAATATCCAGAGGTTTTTTTTCGAACATCGTAGAAAACATGTCAAAAGAAACTATTCGAATAGAAAATGATGTGCACTGGAAATTTGTTAGATCACAATCAACAGAAAATGAGTTTAACAACATGTTGGTCTAATAGAACTTACTACGTACAACTTTCCTAATAATACTTAAAAATATAAATGGAATTCGACAAAAACAAAGTCAAGGATATAAAATAAGACAATGAAAACGCCAATTCAGGAGAATATGTTGCTTCTGCTGGGTGCCTTATGTTTGCGGAACGAGTGGTGATACCACATAAATTAGGCCAGGGTAGTACTCGAACAATTTCATGCTGGACACCCTGGAACAGCCCGAATGAAATCAACGGCACGGAGCTACGCATACTGGCCAAATATGGACGCCGAAATTGAAGACTTAGTGAGGAAGTGTGACCGCTATCAGCCAGCATCAAAGAATCCACCTAAGGATGAACCAATAAGTTTTGCCAGACCCCGTAGGACCATAGAGTAGAGTACATTTAGATTTTTCCGGACTCATGTCAGAAATTTGCAATTTTGTTCTAGTAGATGCATACTACAAATGGCCAGATATTCATCCAGTAGTCCCTCCTACTACGCAGAAAACTTTTGAAATATTGACGAGGATATTTACGTCCCATGGGCTCCCAGAGGCACCCGTCACTGATAACGGGTCCCAATTCACGTCACAAATTTTCAGTGATTTCTGTCGATAAAACGCCATCGCTCATATTCGCTCATGGCTGCACCACCCACAATCGAATGGACAAGCAGAGCGATTCGTGGATACGTTCAGACGAGCTGCATTAAAGGTACAGAGGAAAAGAACCCTAATAGAAGTTATTCAGCGTTTCCTACTTGCGTATAGGAGCGCCCGTAACAGCAATGCTCCCCAACAAAAATCACCGGCAGAAGCACTTATGGGGAGAAAACTTGGAACAATAAATGAGATGATGAGACTGGCATGAGTTAAAAGCAAGGAAGAAGATAACTTCTATAAGAGTGGGACGTTGTATGTGAGGAACTACAAACCCGGAAGTGAGGCATGGAAAAAGAAGGTGATTATCGGAAGACGAGAAAAGGTGATATATGAGGTAGCAGTGGAAGAACAAATAAAGATTCGACACCACAATCAATTACGTAGAAGATTCAGTGAGGAAAAAGTAGAACCCAACCTAGCACTTGACGCTTTCAAGCTTCCGACGGAGACGCCGACAATGATAACAGCAAACAACGAGGAACCAACGTCTGCAGAAGAACCTTCATTAGGACGCAGTGAGAAAACGAAGACAAACAGTACGGTTTCAAGAGTGAATTTCTTCCAAAAAGGAGAGGTGCTAAGAAGAGGCAGAACTAGCTATTTTTATTGTAACTATTCTTATTCTTGCTATTTTTTTATTAATTGTAAAGTAGGCAGTAATCAGTACCACCGTTCATCCTCTCCGCACTGACCTTGCTGTTTCCGATTAGTTGTTGTGATTTTTAGTGTGCTAATTATTCTAACTATTACAAGTTCGTTATTGTAACTGTATATACAGCGTCGGGACAAAACAGATTCGAATCTTCTGAGTGCTGTATTAGTGTCTTCTTGATCTGATTCTGGACGAAAAATCAGTTGTTGAGTTGTCGGTCACCGGTTGTGGGTATCTGTTTCGCGTAGATAGGTTCGCGACTTAGAATTGCTATTAGTGCTTCCGAGTATAACATAAGCGCATGACATAACAACTTCCTATTAAGCAATCGAGAAGGATAAGTAAAAGTATTACCTGGCTTTTATGGTCATTTAATAAACGATCCTTTACGGCTTTACAATCTGATTCAGGATTTATTACTTCAAACAACCGGGATCCAATACAACCATTTTCATCCAATGATGTATTCGTCATATTATGTTGTTCTAGTTCAGCTCGAACTGCTGATAAAGCAGCTTCTAGACGTTTACTGTGCTCAGTTAATTCTGTTTGAGAGGCAATCTATTTAACAATTTGGAGTGAAAATTGATAAATAAAAAAAAGTTATATTAATTTAATCTTATGCCAAATAAATCGATTACAAAATATAATACCATATGAAATACAGGCAAATAGAAAAACAAATAAGTAGACAACAAAAGAACGAATAAACAGGTTTACATGTAAGAATATGAATAGACTTGATAAAAACAATGTATCTCTAGATCGTTCAAACATCTCAATAAGAAGTAAACGCAACATAAAGTAGCGAATTCAGGTAGTGAAAAAAAAATATTGAACCACAATACTGGCTTTAACGATTTCACATTATTAACACGACTATATATAGTTCGAGGAAACAACTACTCTTAGCTTCATAATCTTTAATGATCATGTGGCAGACAAAATGAAAGGACAGAAGTCAATTAGGAACAAAATCATTAGCTACAAACTTGAGTGATTTCTTACGTATGAAATAAACACAATAAGAAAGGTGGGGAATAAGTGCTAATTGAGACAATAGACTTCTGATTTACTCTTCACAAATTTGTGGTATATACACATTTAATAGTCAAACTGCATATAGTAAACACAATAATAGTGTTCTTTCTTTAAGGCAATGTCTACTAGGTTTAATCACCTAAACTATTCAAGAAAAAATTTCATAATAGGCACTGAACGCTTCTATATGGTAATTCTTGAGAAAATTTACGCAGAATCGACTATGATCCGTACTCACCATTTCTGGTTTGAGTCTATTCTGAATAATGAGTAGCTATAGTAATTATACCTTTTACTCCATAACATAGTGGGAAGTGATAAGTTGATGAATTGAATAAATAGTAACAAAATAACAGTGACATTATAAAATACTCAATGATTCTACTTAAGAAATCGATTAAGAAAACAAGAAAGCTGTTGTGCCCTTCAGTTGTCCATTTTCTAGATTATGAAATTTCCGCAATCCAACAGACACTTGATCTTGTTAAGTAATCGAGTAATATAAGACTTTCAAACATTAATCAGGTATTCACAGCCTTGTTAGTTTAGATGGTATTTGTAGCCTCGAGTAGGTAACAGAAGAACGGTTGAATGAGACAACAGTTCAGTGGTAAAGGTAAGGACCAAGGATTATTTATTTAATGCAATTTTATATACATATACATACAAAACCAGACAGCACAGTAGACCAATTACAATAAAAACACCCATAACAAATAAAGACAATAATTATAGGAAACTGGGATAATTAGTTCTGGTAGATGAGTTAAAATTGATACAATAACAGTTATTAGCTTAAATGGAAAATTAGGATGAGGTAAATATGAAAGTAATAAAAACACAACATTTAGTACGTACGTCATCAAAATACATGAAATAGTTTTTCCGAAAATAAGTTCTTCTTGACTCGCCAGTTAGCAAAAGCCGACTGACGTAGACAAATCGATCATAATTTAAGATCTCAATAAGAAACAAAGATATCGGTTATTATAGTAAAGTGTGTGTTTTACTTTAATCACTGTAACAAGAATAAAACACTAGTGTCTTATACAGACTATTGTAAAATTTATTAGATTCATAAAACCACTTGAAAAAAATGTTTAGTTTCATGACACAAAGCTTAGAAATATTCTCTTCAATTTAAGATGTAGAATTAAAATTTTTCAATAGCACACAGCATTTACGCCAATGCAATGTCTACCCATTGTCAAACAACATATTTTACTAGTCTTTAACAACTAAATTAAAATGCAAGTGGTAGTCCTTACAGACTAATCTTATTTGGGGCGCTGTTGGAAACATACAAGCAGTATATGGTCGTAATGCACTAGTATGGACCTACTAAACAGGTTTTTTTGAATTGTTGCCGATCAGCTACAATAGTTACTCATCACAAATATTTTAAGAATCGTTCAGGATCGTCCCTATAAACCAATTTTTATCCGGATTATTGCATTTAAATTTTAGAACGCACAAACAAGTAACACTGTGTTCTGTACATATAAACTAATAGGATTATTTCAATTTTTTCATTTACGATGTTGCAGGGAAAAGAAAAATGAACTTTAGTGATATTGTACCTTTTTGTCATTTAGTTATGATTTGCAAAAAAAGGTAGATTCTCAAGTGCTTTTCTTTTTATTTATTTATTTTTCAATTTGACCACGTGAATTCCATGTATGTTAATTTTGAAATAAAAATATTTTAAAACAAAATAAAAACAATTCACAACATGTTAGTAATACAACAATAAAAATGCATGTATTCAGATGATAACAATTCGCTATTGTTCAATCAGTTGATGTACACGTATAATAAAATAACAACAAATAACCATCACCATGACCAGTCCAAGAAATAGGTATAAGCATGCTTCCTCATTATTTGCATAAACAAATAAGTGCATCATAGGAACATAAACAAACTAAATTACCGTAATCACTTCATCCATAAGAATTCCATAAGTGGCAATCTTTTGGAAAATGAAGAAAAATATTCGTGAAATGTATACATATTTAGAGCATGGTGCAGATATGTAATGCACATGGATCGTATTCTTTCAAACTAGCAGGAATGTATTCAATAAAGACTAAATAACATAATATAACTTAGTGTCCTAAATTCATTATTTGGGTAAACTGATATACACTTTCCTATCACTGGATAATTATCCGATTAGAAATATTAAAGGAAATATTGAAGGTATTGGTAGGTATTATAAACGCTAATAAGTTTAATAAATACCATAGGATGGTTGGTGCTCATAAATTAAAGTTCAATGGTTCACGTTTTCGTCTTTATAAACCACTATTTATCCACCGAATTCTTGATCGCTTCATCATGTGACGGAGAAAAATCTATTGAAGTTACTTTTGCAACACCAAGACGAGAATACTATCAGTGTGTAATATACAATTCTCCTAACTGTTTACACAGACAAGTAAAAAGTGAGTTAACTAGGAGTTGCTTTAATGCATAAAATCCTGGTACCAATGTGAGTGATATATAACAGTAAAAACATATAACTAAACAAAAACCTAAAGCGGGACAATTTTTCATTATAATACACACTTTATAAAACCAATATCCTCAAAAGAACAGTAATTAGAGTTAAAATTTAATTACACCAGTTAACCTACCTGACTTTTTAGTTGAGCGTACTGACGTTTAGCCATAGACAATTGTTCAGTCAAATCACCTGCACGATTACATTGCTCTTCAGCAACGCGTTCTAACTCAGCAACTTCACGAGCTGTACGTCGCTTCAAGCGTTTTGACTCACGTTGAGCGGCTACCAATGCTGACTTTGTGTCCATTAAAGCTTGTAAAAGGTTATTATCGTGTAATCTAGTCATGTTATCAAACTTCAATTCACTAAACTGATGATTACAAGTCATTTGTTTATTTATGTCATTTAGTGGCGAAGCATTTTGCTGTTGTTCTAAAAACAAGAATTGAAAATTGTCAATCAAACACTTATATAAGAAGCAAGAAATCATCACAAAGAACAAAAACGCAAGGGATCTTCACTGTCGATTTCATTAAAATGTCTAATTTGAATTTATCGTGTTAAAGCACCAAATAAGAAATCAACTTATGACTTTACGGTGGACGCAACAGTTTATATGCATGTATTTATTTTCAAAATAACACTACGATAAGATAACAAAAATTCAAACTGTCACATCAATCCACTGAAGAAGTAGCTATCTGCACCTTAATCATAGACTATTGTTGGTGACGACAAATACTGTCCACTGATTTAAGATCTGGTTGTGAACCTAAGCATATAGGATAGAAACTGTCGTTTGTTTCAAATATATTTCTACAGGTAACATGTAAACATTACCTGAACTATACTAAGAATAGCAAAAACACACTTCAACATCTGAACTAGTACTGACAGAATCTATCACGTTCGTTTAAACTAATTAAAATATAGTCATACGACCCGCTGTAACAGAGCAAACTGCATAACTGTAAATATCTTTGTACACTGTGAAGCGGTTATATTTCCCGGAGATGTAATTGACGAATGACATTATTCTTGTGCACAGACAATCTTTTGAAAAACTGAACATCAGACTTCCTTTTCTCCATAAATATTAAAAAAAAACTGCAAACTGACTGAGTTGACCGAATATATGTCAATGGAGAAAAAATATTCTAGGTAAATAAACTGAGACATTTTATTTAAGTGAATAAGAAATTTTCTTAGTATGGTCAATAAACGCAAAATGGCATAATGTAGTTAGCATAACCATGATAACGAAAAGATACAGTTCATTGGCAAAGTAGTTCATAAGTGGCGCTTATTTATTTTCATGTAAGAAAAATAACAATATTTTGCTTATTATGTTTATTCTAATCAGTAGAAAGCCAACATGTTAATTTTTACCTCTGATTGCCAAAAAATTACTCAGTCTTTTATGTTTCTCAGTTTCATTTTATGACCAGGAAAAATTTCATGGTTATCAATCTGATGTGACAGAATATCTGTTTTCGAAGACGCTAACCTCAACACTGACTACTTCGAAAGTTGTTAAAGGAAGAAATTCCTGGCCAAAATAACAATACAGATAAGATCTCACTTGTCTTTTCCAGCTCCTTCTCCAATTCAGGGTAATTTCTCTTCACTTGTTCTTTACTAATATATTCGTTCTGTAACGAAGGAATAAGCAAGAAATTAAAAAATTCTACTGTTTCGGTCAATATTATTAATTGTGCCCATTTCATTTGACTCGACAATAAAAACGAACACTTGGTAGAAAAAGCAGTCTATACGTTAAAGATCTTAAGTGATAATAACTTAAATCTTTGTATGACAACTTAATCGAAGAAAGTGCTTAATAAGAAAATACTTTCATAATACACTGATCATAAATGGAAAAGTAAGTGAAGATATATCATTCAAATAATTAAGCAATTCGTCTATGCCAATTTATATATAAACTGAAAAGTGATCGCTAAGCTGAAAATACGGATAAGAAAAAGCTACAATATATCGATTTGTAATTTACGACTTATTTCTTATTCGCATAAATGAAATGCATGTAAATGAATGTAGTATAAAGTAAGTAAGTTGCAATGAAAACGGCACAATAACGAACGTTATCAAGAAAAATACTCTATAACTCAACGATGATGACGATTATTTACGACAAGATTATTTGTTAGAAAAACAATTATAATCAATTTATTCAAAACATGAAACTCATTTCCAAGAAGATAACTAATTATTGCAACAACATTTAAAAAGCATTTAGTGAATAAACCCGTTAGACACATGGATATATATATATATATATATATATATATATATATATATATATATATATATATATATATATATATATGAATCCACTTGATTCGACTGAACTGGAAGTATTAATGAATAATTCAGCCCTCTCCAAACACAAAAGCAAAGAAAATAAAATGAAAAGGCTTTCTGAGCCAACTATTCACAATTATTTTTTTTATAATAAAAAGAAAAATTGAAAAGGTAGAAAAATCACCTGTAATGAATGAAGCTTTTCATTGATTTCCTTTAGTTTTGACGACTTCTGTGATAATTCTAATTCCACCGATTCTAAATGTTGACGTGTGTTACGAAGACGCTTCAAATAAAACAAACGTAATTATGAATAAATGATTTAAATAATATTAATTATAAAGCTGCTGTTAGTTGTGATTTTTAAATTAAAGAAATGATACGAAAGTGACGAAAACTATGAAGACAAAAGAACTACGAAGCACATCTTTATGTTAGAAATATAATAAGTAAAAAGTAAATAGAATAGCCATTAATGATTCACTAATAGTTAAACAGACTATTTATATCTAAATTTCGAACAAACGAACTGGTAGGAAACAATTAGTTGTTATCTATTTGGATGTTTGTTAAACAATAGTAAATATCTCAATGAAATTTGTATGAAAGACACTTAAGATTAACACTGTTTAGTCACAAACTATTTTGTTAACTAATCGATGAAATCATGCAAACTGTGAAAATAATAGTTGCTAACTAAAGTTTATTGAATCCTCAAAGAATGCTAAAGATGGGTATTTATTACATATTGCTATCTTACTTACATTATGCATTACATTTTAAACGAGGTTTCTATGCATATTAACAAGCAGAGTACTACATTGTTAATTAAACGATAAAGACAAAGAAATAAATAGATGAGGCGCAGTTTATCCTATTTAGTACTTGTCATTTTGAAATACACACCTTTCCAGTGGTATTGTCAAGCAGATATTAGAGTCAATAAGTCACATTTACTATTTCATTTTGTAATATATGTAATTTATTTAGTGGAAGAAATTGATTCATCTAATTTAGGATATGATTAAGTTAAATAGATGGATAATTCAGAAGCATATCTATTCAATTAACGTTAAGTTACAAAGAATGAAGTGCAAGTTCTGAGTAGAATTACATGTACCTATAGTATCATAATGTCCGTATATATAAAACACGAAAAGAAACTGATAAATTTCATTCACATATACAATACGTTTTAGAGGAAAATGTAATGCTGAATAAATATGTTATTATTATTATTATTTAAATGTGTACTACTAAATTCAAAATTATTTCATAAGTAGTATAAAATTTACTTCATCTAAATGGAATAATTCATTGTTTTTCATATTTCGCAAACTATCCAGTTCCTGTCATAAAAAAAAATATTACATAATTATAAACAGTTATCCTTTATGTGAATTAATATTCATTATGTTCACTACAGTAGAAGGAAACGATGTCCACTAAATAATTAACTCATAACATAAAAATACTTACTGTATTCTATTTGTAAAATAAATAATCCATTTTAACTTAAGTTAGATGTGACTCGAGTAAATGGACAGACAATCACTGATAAATATACATGCCTGCATTGCTTGGTGACATAAGGACTAAATATATCTGAAATAATTAACAATTAATTCTTTTTATATTTCAAAGTTTTGATAACACAATGACCTTGAATAGTGCAATCCAACATGAAGGAATCACGTCGTAATAGGATCAAGAAAGGACAATCATGATATATAGCATGCATTGCTTTGGTGACATAAGTGACTAAATATATCTGAAATAATTAACAATTAATATTAAGTATTCAATCATTCAAATGTAGGCATATTATTAGATGATTAAAAAGTGCTAACTAAATCTTTTAAATCACAAATGATGGTATCAATAAACAAAACAATTATTCACGCGACATTATATATATATATATATATATATATATATATATATATATATATATATATATAGGGTGCGTTGTGACAGTGACGTGCATAACATAAGTATTTTTATAAGGGAATTTTATGAAGTATTGTGCAATAGTGAATAGGATATACAAGATTTCACAGTGTGGAATTATTTTATATAAGACTGCATGGATGTCTTCCCCTTCAGTTGTTTACATTCAACTCTATTAAAAATGAAGTGAAGCATTGCATGAGCAAATCTCATAAAAATAACAATAAGTTTGATTATAGTTTACAATTTACGAAACTGATAAAATCAGCGAGGCAGAAATTATTAGTCAGTTTCTCTAATTTTAACATGTAGAATGACAACTAATTAGGTTGATGGCTTACTAAACGATTAGTTGACAAAGATCGCTTTCGGTAGATCTAAATGAAAACATAGAAAACAATGAAGAATAAAGTACGCCTCGAATAACAGGATATTATTGACGAATAAAACTCAATCATAAGATTCAGGCATACAAGTTTAATTTACTATTCAGACTTCTTGATACAACGATTTACATTGAAATGACATAAAAACCTTTTGAATTTATTCACTAACTATAAGAAAATAACCAGTGATATGGATTCATAGTATGTTATATTGCTTGTTAAATTTTAATATTAGTAACGTAATCGATTGTTCTCATTCTGTATTCAACAATAGCGGAGTTGTAAGCTTTAATGGATAAAAGGTAAACAATTTCAGTGTTCAGTTTGATTGGATAACAACCAAATAAAGAAAATGATAAAATTCGTGTAATAAAAGTCATTTTCATGAAAGCGATGTTATATCTCGATGTTGTCATATACATAATAATGTGTATAAAAGAGAACATTTCATATCATGCAGTGAAACATGAAGCATTTTAACCTTAACTTATCATTTCTATAAAAATAAACTTGAAAGCCTACATACCAATAAGGAAAATATTTTTTATAAACTATAATATAAAGAGTTAACAAAAAAAAACACAAATTCCAAATAAAATTGTATGTAGATTGTGAAGCGAGATTTGATAGCCACATACTGCTGAATATATTGTTCAGCGAATCATAGTAACTGGAGAGTAGCTAGTAACTCTATTGAACTGACCAAATTTAAGCAGAATGAAGAAGGAGTTAAAACAATGATGCAACCGTATATATCATTACCAAGGTTAATTTTGATAATTTCAAATAAATTGAGCATTGAATAGGCTGTTTATAAAATGAGTGAAGAAGCGAGTTGTACTAGGCCGCTAAACGTCAGAAATTTTAATTTCTACTCATTGGAATTTTACAAATATATATCATTCATTTTATAAATGATGCAACCGGTGGAAAATAAAAGTCTAAAATATGAAATTTCAACTTCAAGAGTTCAGAGTGAATGCAAATAATACGACAGTTTTGCTATGAAAATAACATGCATGTCTTAATTTTATTAAAAATAAAGCAAACAATATAAACTAACTTCTTCAAGGTCCTTTTTTTCAGTTTGCATTTTATTCAGTTTATTCACAGCACTTCTAAGTGCCTCTTCACTGGCCTCTCTACTTTCATCTGCCAATTGTTTAGCTAGTCTTCCTGTATGTACTGCTTCTTCCAAATGACTTAATTCATCTGAAAGAAGTACACGTTGACGACGTTGCTCAGTGAGAATTGACTCAATCGACTGCTTTAAATCATTAGCTTTTCGTAAACGTTCCCTAAATATAGCAATCACGTAAAAATAAGTGAAAGGCGATCGAATTAAATATGAAGAATAAAATTAGTTACAGAATATATTGCCAATAATAAAGAAACCAGTCGATAAACGATTAAGAAAAGTAACGGAATATAGATTTAAGGAAGCTGAGAATTTCAAACTTTAAGAAGACGAAACCGTGGTTATCTAAGTCAAATGGTTTCAAAAAAACTACTAACAACTTCAAAAGTTACGTCAGAAGATAATGAAAAAATGAATAAAATCTAAATTCAGTGATGGACATTAATGAGGAAATTCATAATAAACAATCATCATAAGGCTATTTTTTATGATGACTTAATCGGTATCAGAAATGTGTCAACAATCTTGGATAAAAAGATGTTAATGACAAGTTTAAATATGTATCATCTGGAAATGCTGTCAAAAACCTCGCAACGTGACAATAGTTTTTTTCTGAACACTAAACATGCACAGAAATGAGAGTAATGGTATGTTGTGTAGTTTACTAAACGTCTTTGAATTTGATCAGTCAGTGTAAATCTGATTACCATAACTTACTATTATTTTTAATAAACTAAAATTTAATTAGTCCCTTTTTAAAATAAATTATGATGGTGTAGTGAGAAGAAAGAGTAGATTAAAAAAAAATTGATGCAATTGAGTGAAAAGTCTAGTCACATACATATACAAATAAATGACTAGATAACCATGTATGTGTGACAAGACTATTGTAGATGCATAAAGCAAATACATAATAATTACCGGATCAGATCTGTCTTTTTAAATATAAAATTAAGGTTAAAGACAATACGAAATTCCCTTATGGAGTATGATTTCACTTTGATACTATACACACAAATAATGTATTACTATAACAAATATGGTAAGTTATACTCTCTAGTTTGATGGAGAATTATAAAATCTGATAATTTATTTATACATTTACAAGAACCGTTGGTGAGATAAAATAGATTTAACCTACTGAGCAATATTAAATTCATCACGACTATCGGACGTTTGTTTGAACATTCTATCACAATCAGCCAGAGCTGCATTGCATTCAATATTCCTTTGACGAAGCTCATTCGATGCTGCTTCAGATTCCGCTTTAACTCGAGCTAGCACTGAAGTAGCTTCAGAGATGGAATCATTTAATTGAGTATTTTGACTGAAATGGTAAAAAAAACCAAAGGTAAAATGAAACATTGACGTTGAAAATTTTAACTCCAATGCAACATCTAATCTATTTTTAATCAATCATACTATTAATCATTTGGTAGATCTTACTCGTAGGTATATGATCATCTTTTGCAAAATCTATAGAAAATAATGACATTCGTGTTTAATAATGTAAAAATTCATAATTGCCTCGCCCATAAACAGTTATAGTGAATTAACCGCGGAAAGTATGTATAACATTAAAACGATGGTCAAATGATAAACTGTATATCCTCTTAAAATAATTTAACTTCAAATTAGTTCAAGACGAATGAATGTCCACATGAACTTCATTTTTTAAATTCTATTTCACATATATAAATTAACGCATAGTTATGTTACACAGGCAAAGTGAAGAATATTGGTGACCTATAAAAAGAATCAAAGAAACTAACAGTCTTGAGATATCTCATAGTTCCATTAGTAGATAGGATAAAAAACAATATTTTCGACCGCTTAAAGTTTATTTAAGTTTTGTTATTAAATTTTCAAATGTTAGACCAATGTTACCATGACAACATCAAACTGTATACAATTAGGAATATGTGGAAAAACAAAGTTTATATGTAATGTATTTAGATGGATGTATGTGTAAGAATTTACTGTTTTATGTGAAGTCAAAGGGTTTCCTTTCAATTTTAGATAAAGAATAGTTTCTGCCAATATTATAATAAGAATAGTCCTAACAATCAATAAGAATAAGATCATTTTATTTCTAAAACTTTGTTAATAATGAACATTGGTTATGATTATCACCTTAGTTTTCAAATCACAAAAAATAATCTACTGTAACGTATATGAATCCTCATTCCATCAACTTATAGTTTCAGTTATCAGATTGCGATTTCGTACTTGTAACATTGTTAATAGTTATTAACTGTTTTCAGTATCAAAAGTAACCTATTAACTCACTATTTCTCTTGTTTTTCTCGTTTTTCAGATTCTCACAGACGCACCGTTCATCAAAGTTTCCACACCCCTCCCCACACACACACACACTGTTGGCCACACACGTGTGAAGATCATATTTTTCAACTCTGAATTAAAACAGACTACTAGGAATTGGAATTTGATTAAAGCGTATAAGAATAGAGACTAAGAAATTCTATTTGAGTAAAATAATACCTCAGGTAATGAAACGTCATTCAACCTAATATCAGACAAAACGGGTATAAGGAAGCAGTAAACCCTCAAAATTTATTGATGAAAAGTGAGTTTTATAAGTACAGTGAATGTATCGACAGTCACGCAACATATTATGTATAGACGACTATTTGAATGTCGTTAATTTTGATATTATAAAATATCAAATTGATATATTCACATGATGTAAATCATATAAACTGAAATTTTAAATATTAAGAGAATAATATCCCATAACACAAATACATAAACAGAATTATAAAAGCCGTTACAATATACAAAATATATGATATTGATCACATATTACTTTGAATATACACATAACAACGTACTTTTCTAATTCTTTAATTTTCAACTGAAAACTATGCCACTGAGTTTTAGTTATATCACGTTCTTGCTTTAGATGAATAAGCTCAAGTTCTACTTGTTCCTTTTCCCGAAGAATACGCTCTAATTCTGACTGCTCACGTACAACATCTTTGCGGACACTTTCATATTCTGTATTCTAGAAGATAAGGTAAATAGAACTACGTTGAACATATGATATATAAACACTCTTAAACTATACTTAAACTCAACGGAAAAACCAAATTATATACATTATAACCATGAAGGTATTCGATAAATCAGAATTACTGTTGATATCGTATTTACGAGTGATGTCATTATATATTCTGAACGAGCTACAAAATACAGCTAATGAGGACTGTGATAAGCGTATGAAATTTATTGATGGGTAGTAAATTATTATCGGATAGACTTATGAATATTTACGAGCCTTGGAGAGAATGATCTAAACTATACTAGAAAGGTAAGTTTTTTGATATTCAGGAAAGAAATAATAACTACGCAGTTTTTGTTTACTTCATATTGATACGAAAAAAAAAGTTCTTAAAAGCTTCCTCCTAAACCCTAACCTACATTAAAAAGTATTTTGTGCAATGAGAAATAAGGTGAAGAGTTATTTTGTTCATTAATATCGTCTTAATATAAATTTGTGTGATTGTGTTGCTTTCGCATTGAGTTTGTAAATCAGTAGAATTTGAAATCAGATAAATCCATGTTGGCTAGGCGTCGATGGATCCAGTGAAAACTACATGTTATTCCTTATCAAATGTTCTTTGGATGTATTGATAAATAAAGGAGTTAAGAATCCAAAAAATCTGCATTTATACGGTTCGTATTTCCATATGAATCTGAAACCATGTGTTATGCTTTCACGTTTGATAAAAGGATGCTAACCTTAAAAAAAGTAAATAACGCTGAAACAAAAATAATTAGGATATCTCCGATATCAGTCTTTTTTAGAACATTGACAGTGTGAGAGTAGACCATTAGCCAGTGTTAAGATGATGGATGGGTATTTAAACATTAACCTTTATATTAAGTAGTACGTTCATTACAGAAAATCTGTTTGCAAAAGAATTTAATTAATTTTAGATTAAGAAACTATCAGATGAACAGCTTTGTGTCATTGTGATAATTTCAATTTTATTCACCTTAAAGGAGTAACTAAAAAGAAATTGAAAAATCAGTTTCTACTAATCATCTAACTACTTGAAGCAATATGAGTGAAATACGACTTGTTTAATGCACAGATCTGAAAACATTGATATAGGATAAATTCCAGTTAACCTTTTTTGAATATACTCATACACAAGTACTCACAAGTTTTTGAACTTTTACCAAAATAACATTTACTTGGAATTAACTAATTGAAATCCCTAGAGAAAAGAAAAATTTATTTAACGGAAACAACTAAACGGATCAAGGTAATTCTAAAAACTTATTAGAATATCATTTCGTGTTAAACGGAATGAACACACCATCCGGATAATGTCAACTGATAAATGTTGACCTGAATTTTATTTTCTATATCACAAGTTGTTAAATACAATCATAAATACAAGTAACAAGTGTTAAAAAATACCTTTCTAATCTTTGCAGCTTCGCGCTCACGCAATTCTTCTTTTTCTTCATTTAGCTGAACCTGTAACTTTTCCAGTTGATTAATTAAATCACGTTGTTGTGAACTTAAACTTAATATTCTCGATTCTTCTAAGTGTGACATTTCTGTGAGATGTTCAAACTGGCGCTTTTGTCTTGTTACTAGCGCAGTCAATTCTGCAACAGACTTTTAAAAAGGTAATTTTAAAAAATGAAAACTATACTTTAATTGCGTGAGCGAAGAAAATACGAAAACGACATTGATTAATGCATTCAGCATGCAAAACGGGACATCGCTGTTCTTTATCCAAAAATTTTTTAAAGAACATTTAAAAGACGAGACCACGAAATTAGAAACATACTGTTCTAAGTGAATGCTCTAAGTTGATAAGCACTAATTATGTATTAGGGTAAAGTAATACAAAGTGGAGTCAGCTGAAAATTTAATAAGTTTCAATGATGTGGCAGCATCAAAATAGTTCATTACAATATAGAAGTAACCGTGGGCAAATGTGCAAACTTAGCATCTAGTAAGTTTACAATGTGCATGTAGTAAACTTATGTGTAAATACTTTAATTCCTTATGCAGTACACAAAGAGATATCAATTAGAAGAAACACATAATTTGAGCGTAGAACTGGTGAATTAGGTTTTAAATAATATAGCAGCAAAAACTATCACAATTTTAACAATTACAACAGACTTAAAAAATTTTATCCCGCATTGCTAGAAAAAAAAGCAAAAATGTAACAAAGGAATGTGAATAACCTTTTGTTCTTGTTCAAGTTCTGTGCGTATATTATCTCGTTCTAGACGGAGGGTTTTGACTGATTGTAAAATACGTTCTTTTTCATCTAGTGAGGCACTTAATGAGGCCTATAAGTTTATAATGAGGTCAAGAAAATAAATACAACGGATAAGAAATTTTGATATGCAAAATAATTAAAAAAAGAGATGAAATGATAGAATAACCAACTAATGTTATATTCACTTGATATTGTTTAAACAGGTATTGTTGTACCTGGACTAGTATCCAGTAAGGGCTTAAAAAATTGATGTTGGTAGATGTTTGTAGGAGTTACTATATATACCTCTTGAAAATGTGATGTTCAATAAAAATCAATCAACACTATCATCTTTTGACAAACACATAAACGGTTTATGAAACGATAAGACGAGTTTACCAGTAATTTCTAATAAACAAATGAATTTTAAACTCTAGGAAAATTGCAAAACTCCATATGACGGAGGAATCTAAATCAAAAGCACCAAAAAAGATATATAAAATTACGATACATAATATGTAAGTTTCATTTACCTGTGTTTCATTTAATTCCTGTTGCTTATTCGCTGCTTGGTTAGCTAAATCTCGGACAACAGAATTAGAATTTTCTAACTCACGACGTTTCTCAGCTTTAATTTGTTCCAGTTCACCCTTTTTTGTTTCTGTATCCTGTACAAGTAACTCGAGACGAAGTTTATCTTCTTCAATCTAAAATGAATATTTCACAAGCAATCAACTCCCAAAAGTACGCATCACTGAAGGATGCTAGATTGACAACTCGGAAATTCTAAAACATATTAAGCCCATTAAGTTAAGCAGATAAACTAGTAATGAGTTGTTTCTTAATACAAAATAATCCTGAGTGTTCATCATTTGCTTTCTAATAGTTCCAAGTTATGGTTGATTTTAGCCCAGCAGGTTGTATTTTGAAGTATATAGCAAAAAAAATTAAGCTATCAAAATCAGTTTATAAATCTTAACACATTACTGACTTTTGCTAACAAAAGCTACTGTTATTTTTACAACTGGTTGAAAATTGTAACATTTCACTTCAGGATGAGCATCAAATAAATGTCGCAAACTTCGCCTTTAATTACAATCATCACGTATTCGTAATTATATTTAATACGTATTTACTTTCAAGTATCGAGAAGTGTAATCAACCCACTGTGAACATCAACATTGGGATGCAGGTACATCCAGCCGATGAGTCCCAAATAGGACGAAACGCGCGTCCTGGATTCCACTTGCCAGTCACATTACAAATTATATGTAATCAACCAAGTTTGTAATAATAGGTAAACAATATCGGGAATGATTATGGGAATAGTACATTATAATTTTTGTAGGAGAAACATAAAAATGATTTAAATGGTTATATGAAACAGAGGATGTGATTCCAAAAGCTTCAAAATATTTTTTTACGGGTAAAGGTAATGGTTCTATGTATCATTTAAATTTTAAAATGCGTCCATATTTTTGAATGAGTAGAAGATATATATATATATATATATATATATATATATATATATATCCAATCTAAAGATTGACATCATTCTATGAAACTATCATTTAATAAATACATAAAAGTGCTTATTTCATACTACTTAGCGTGAAACTTGAAATAACGAAGCGATGATAAGCACACAATTGAGAAGAAACTATCCCCTTCTATAGAAATTGATTATAATCCGACAATGACGTCCAGACTTACATTTTATTACAGCAAAATAGAATTCGATGTGACTCACTTAGATACATTAAATACGTAGACAATTTTCCCATAGATGATATTAACAAACTGCTGCTAAACACATCCGTTAAATAAACGATGTAAACATATATAGTCTAGTGAAACAGTGATGCAACGTGGGGTTTAATTTACATTCAGTTACCAAACTTTGGAGTTTGTATTTCACAAGATACATTTGTGTTATATAAAACGGAGTGTACTGACAACACAAAAATAGGTAGAGATGAGTTATATTTATAAGGATGTGGGATGAAGGGTATTATATGTATATAAACTTTAGTGTGACTGTATACCAAGGATAATGGGTGCACGTATACACATGTAATTATGTAATAAAAGTGCTCAGAATACTGTTCGTAAAGAGAGACTTCAGATTTTAATACAAAAAGGTATGTGAATTATAACACCAACAGCAATCAATACTAATATACGTGTATGTATTTATAGTAGTGTCACTCTCGTTATAAACAATGTTATAATAAACGTACCTGGGGATTAAGTGTTTCAGCAGTTGACTATATAAAAATTAAACGTTTTACAAAGTGAAACAGAATACTTAAAATTTGTGACAACTGAACATCTACGCTGAAATGTTGGTGTATTAGAATGTTAGAAGAGAACACTAGATGCGATATAAATAGACTACTACTATATTATCACACACTTAGGAACTTCTATTAGAAACGCATATTGTGAAAACTGTTTTAACCATCTCAGTTGGATAAAATCAAATACTTATATTTTTTTTTTTTGATTATTTTTGAAGTATGATTGATTGTTATCAACGAAGAAAGCGTTAGATGTCAAGAGATTTTACATTTACGAATGATGATTGTAAATTAACTTAATCCAAACGAAGCTGAATTGAATAAAATGTTTTCAAAGAAAAGTACAAACGAAACCGAAACTGCAATAATTGGTTCTAAGTGATATTCTGCTCCGAAATATTTATCCACAAGACTACATCAGTTTGAAAGTATGGAAACGATTGTAGCTATATACTTGGTGTTAAGAATAACTGAAAAGTATACAGTTTTAATCCCCATAAAAATTTATGAATGGGTTACAATGAACGAAATGGATTGGTTAGTTCGTTCGAACTTAGTCTAAGTCCCCATGGACATTTCTGTATATTTCTGAGAAGTCAATGATTTATTCTATAAATCTAACCACTCAAAAGATGTTCTCCACTAGTTAAACTTTATAGAAATATGGGTTGTTAATCAACTAAGTGGTTTACAAATGTGACTGGAATAATAACTCGCCATGATACGCAAATGTAATAAAGAAATGAACAATGATAATAAATATTGTTTCATAGATGAAAAAGTATATACAAATTTAAATTAAACAATCTTCAGAGTATCCAATCACAAGTGATATGATGTCACTAGAGGATAATTAGGAAGGTACTACAAATAGCGAATATGATTGTTTCTCTCTCTCTCTCTCTCTCTCTCTCTCTATATATATATATATATATATATATATATATATATATATATAATTTGTGATCACCTAAAACAAACACAAGTATATCATATAATAAAGGGTGAAACAATAAAAAAGAATGAGAACAGACAATAGGAAAGGCACAAAAGACGTTTCACCTGCAAGAAAAAGATACCAAGGCGTAAAAAGCTCTAAAAGTATATTTTCCACATTTCAATGGATTTAATATTTTACAGATCAATGTACTACAGTAATAATCTAATATAACGTGAAATAATTTCAGTACACAGAATGTGATCAACACATTTATCAGAAGCTAATAAAGAAGTTCACATCCTAGAAGATATAAACAAATACGATGATTCTAAGAAAATTGTTGGAAGAGGCCTTTGTTAAACGTGAGAACGAAAGGAACTACTTATGCTTCCTTATAAATCATCAACAAGTAACTAAATAGGACAACACTTAACTTTCAAAAGACTAATTGAAAGGATGGAAATAATGTAAGCAGGAAGAAAACCTGATAAAACAGTCGACCTGGTCAAACATTCGATTGTAAAATGGAACACAACGAATAAAAATGAGACGTAAGAATAGAAAACCATAATAAGTAGAATGAACGAGACTTCACAATAGTAACAAATAGTGTTGAAAATACGGCATAAATATAAATGATCATGACTAACAGTTAAGCAATAACATACTTGTCTAGCTAACCGAGTTAATTCAGCTTGACGAGTAGCTGATAACCTTTCATCTTCTAATCTTAAGTGATAATCACTGCGTATACGTTCAGCGCCGACTTGAATATCATGCTGAGTTCGGGTCAATCTATAAGATACACGGAAATAGTATGTTTTGTCATATTATGGAATACAAAGTTTATTTGATTAAATAAACTGTAACTACGATTCAAAGATTGCAAAAATGATTTCACCAAAATACAGGTTAGCAGTTGACAAGGTGATGACGCTCAAGTTAGTGATTTAACAAACTGAAAAATATATAAATCTAACAAAATGTAAGCCTACTGAGAATTCCATACAATTAAGGTGTATTAAATTTTATGCGGCGTTGAGAATTGGAACGTTGAATAAAATATAATGTCTTCTCATCTGACACCAAGTGAGACAAATCAATATGGACGTGAAAAACAAACTAATACATATTAATACCAAACAACCGTTAAAAAAAGACAGAAGGCATCAACTTGGTTTATGTTCAGAATGATTGCGCTTTTGACATACCTCGTTTCTAGTTCGCTTAGATTAGGTAATAGCTGATTATATTCCAATTTCTTTGTATTCACAGCGTCTTCTAATTGTGTAAGCTGGTTTTCAAGATTAGATTTATTCGATTCCAATCGTTCAATCTATGCACAGCAGAACAGAATAAGCGAATAAAAAAAACTTGAATAATCACATTCTTTGGAAACGGCAATAAGTGATTAATTTCGAATGTGAGCGAAACGAAATGAGAAATAAGACGAATGTAAATAATGATGAAGTATGCACTAGTTCAATGTAAATATTAAACAGCAAGATATAGCTAGTGGCACAAAACTCTTACGAACGGTTAGTAGGAATGTTATAAATACATGGTTTATAAAATGAAGATACCCACTGACGTTTACAAAATAGACTAAAGACTCAGTAATTATTACCTAAAATCAAACAACTTAGTAGTATATGATAGTATATTCACAATAGTAAAAAAGTGTTGAAGGTGGTTGTAAAGATTTTCAAGATGAATTAGATTCGTTTCACATATAAATTAAATGTTATTAACTAGATTACTAAAATGTCATAATTGTGATGTGTTTGGATCTTCCGCTGATGCTATTGTTGACTAAAATTGATCAGTTTCTATTGAATTATGTACCGCCTGAGACTCGATACATCGTTCATTCACAAGTGTGATTACAGTTAGATGTTGGCTGGCAAGTGGACACCAGGAACCTAATTCATCTTATTTGAAACTCAGCACTTGGGCGTACCTCTCAGGATGTACATAAAACAGATACTTCTAAATTTCAGTCCTTACCACCAAAAAGAGGACACAAACACATTTCACTTGTATATGCATACCAGTCGTACACGTGTGGATGTCTGGACACAACGACTCAATAAAGAACGCTATCGCGTTTAATAAAAATGGACTGAGTCTGAGACCCGAGATGAATACCACCACTGAGATTTAAGTACATCCAGTCGATTAGTCTAAAGGTAGGACGGAAAACGCATCCACTTGGTAGCCATAAGAAAATTAATAATACTGAAATTATAGTATGCTTGAATCAAAATTTTCAAACTATAGATTGTTGACAATCACTTAAAGGAGGTTGAATCAAATCTACAACTGATAAAACATATCTAGTAGCCAATATAAGTAGTGGAAAATTCTTAAATTATTTACTAGCTTTATTTTTTTTATTGGTCTAATTAGTTTCGTCAAATGCCAAGTGCATGTATACTTAAAATCAATAAAATAAACACATGAACATAATCTGAAAAAAGGTGTTGTTTTATAGATACCTGAAGATTAGTTTTTGACACTTTCGTAAGTAACTGTTCCAAATTTTCATCAGCTAATGACTTCTCGGAACGGATCATGTCTAGCTGGGACTTTAAGGCGTCGTATTCACGTTTAGCCTCTTCGTATTTTGAAACAGCTTCTTTAGCCTGTAAGAAACGTTTGGTAAATTTGAAAAATATGAATACAAGAAAGTAACTTAAGTGAGAGAATCGATGTGAATCACAAGAAATGGCTAGTCACAGTGAAAGAAAACATGCGATACTACGGCAAGGAAATCACAAAGTAGGAGATGCAGTTTCGATGGAAATATAATCAAAAAATACTTCATTTTATTGAGAAAAGTCATCATACTTATATTAAAAGTTTAATAAACCACAGCAGGATCCTCAATGGCTTACATTCAGAGCTGTGTCTGATGATAAGGTTTCACTCCACTGAGCTGTACTATCATTAAGTCGGTAACCAAGAAAGTGGTATGGACTGATAGAGGTCAATCCTAAACACCTTCCTCACAGCGTCACGTTATAAACTAACTACTTTTCTAAACCAGCCCCATCGTCGACAAGTAATGCACGATATGGAAGCCGATAGAATGACACTCTTAAAACATAACCAAGCCACAGGAGCCAGTGTCTCAAGGTGGTAACATCAATATAATTGTAACCACAGTGACCAAAAATACTGTCAATCATCAGCAATTCCTCGGAGACAACGATAATCGAATGCAAAGACGGTGAACGCCAGCAGATAAGAGACCAACTTTCACAAACATAGAGTAGAACTACCTTCACTAGATGTTTCACAGTCAGATTCACATCCTGACTGCGACATAGATGGCTCGGTTTGGTATAATCTGAACTGGCTTATACTATGTATAGAATGATCTCATTTAACACATCACTACTAGCATAACTACCCAGATATATAATTTTTTCGGCTATTTCTAATGCTTCAGCGAAATCGCAATACTGAGTGCAGACTCCTACCAGTCCAAGAGATGTACTCTCTTCGGCAAAACCACACCACCACCAAACACCCTCCTTCAGATCAGTTTGCAGAATGTCAATGATCGTAAAGTTAGAGAGGAGTGGTGAGACTGGGCAACTCTGTCTAACCTCACTGCTGAGTTAGAACAATGAAGAAACGTTGTTGTATACCCTTAATCTATCTGAGATATTTATGTAAAGAACCTTTAAGATGTTCATGAACTACTCAAGAATATTCTTAGCCAGCAAACAATTCTAGAGTATAGTACTGTGCAGCGAGCCCAAGGTAGCCAGGTTATTAAAAACACAATTATTGTTGGTCATCAATACTTGCGACAATGTTCTAACACTTGGCATAAGATGAGAATTGAATCATTACATCCACAACCTGACCGAAAATTAGCCTGCTCCTGCACAATCTGAGAGGTATGATAGGAGTTAATTGTTTAAAGGCTATCTATTCAACCATAACCACACTATTGAGCAATCTTATTTACCTATCTTCAGTATTAAGACAAAGATTAATAAAGGAAAGCAGCAAATAATAAGCTATGTTTTCAGAAGATTAGTATCTGCAATTTTAAGATACATTTATTAAACACCTAGTTTATGGCTTTAATTTGATCGAATAAGTTCTAACGTGAATTTTTATGATCCCAAGTTATTCTCGAATGTCCACAAAGGTTTTGCCCGGTTTTTGTACCACTAATGTCTTAATTTGTGCACATTTTGACTTATCATTTATGATACATAGTGATCTATTATAGATTTAGATATTATTGTATTTTGAATCACGATGAAAGAGTAACAGGAAAATGTAAATCTGCTATTCTTTCATTTGTTGGCTGGGACTTTGGAGATATATTTTTGATCTACAAATCAATTGTTATCGCAACCTGTAACTCATCAGCAGGGCTCCGTCATAATGGTTCCATCACAGTAAACTAAAATCATATCACTAAGAGAAATATCTATCTTAAATTCTGAGAATAATCCATTTTGGGCGTCTATAAATTGTAGTTTTACATTTTATATTTTTAAGAAAAAGATGTCACACAAGTAACAGAAGCTGATCACTTTCTTTACAAAAGAGGAAAAGAACTATTTATATTATTGTTAATAATATAAAATAAAATGGAAATTATAGTATAATAACTAATTATGGGCTGTAAGTACAATCATGAAATTGTGAACATGAGACCTTGAATAATGTGATATCCTTATTCAGCTATCCTTTCACTGATAAGCTTTAGATAACAAGATGTCTAATCATAGAGTAACATGTTGTCTTGAAAAAAATAGAAGAATCGTAAAAACAATAACACTTGACATGCTTACGCTTTAGAATCTAGCTCATGGCTAAGTACAAAATCGAGAGTCGAAATGGATAAATAAGGAGTAAAACTAAACACTCAGTGAGTATATGAATTAATATTATAAAAATGATCAAAACTTGGGATTATAATGACCACAGGAAGTCAAGGAAAACGTTCTAGGAAAAAACTTGTAGATCCTTTTAAAAAATTCCAAAGACGATATACTTTAATGAATTCGACTAACCTGTGCCTTAATTATCGACAACTGCTGATCAGAATTCTGTATATTGGTATCGAGTGTAGTGAGTTCTGAACGACGCTGGCAAACTGTAGCCTCTAGGGTGGCTAGATCTGTTACTATGCTAGCCATCTGATCATGTTTCGATTTTTGTGCGGCTCTATGGAAGAGTAAAACATAGATTATTAAAGAATGTAGTAAACAAATGATATAAAAACTTAACGCAAATTCGAAGCCTCGAGACAAACTAACATAAATTTACATGAATGGATAGCATTATATCTTAGGTTGCAACTATTTAATAATGACTTATGAGTTACACATTGAGAAAACATTCTACTTTAACTAAACTAACTTTACAATTCTTATAGGCTCTTCATAAATCGGTGGCAGACGAGAGGCTGATTGAGCTTCATTCAATAGCTTATTACATACCAGTCTAAAGATGAGATGCATAATCACTTAAATTAGAGAACACACTCTGTTTACAAATAATTTTTAATAGAATAAGGTGGTATCATCGAATGATTAGCGATCTTAAATTATTATTGAGGTTCTGAAATTTTATTAACTAGGAAGGACTGAGATGAGTGCTACATGTGTTTTATAATCGCTAGGAGTTTAATAGTGATCCAAATAGGAACAAGTTTAAATTGGCTAGGAATGCTCATAAGAAAACCATTGGGTGTTAGTCTGATGAGAATCTGACGACCAATTAATCTTCTTGATGAACTTTTGCAAATACAAAATTGATTTAAGAGAAGTAACTCCTTAGATAACAATGACGCATATTAATCGACATCTTAAGCTACTTTAAATAAAATGGAAAACACTGCGTTCATTAATTTTCTTCGAATTTTACGATTAGAATTCTTCCATATTATTCATCACTGAATATCCTAAAAATGTGTGGTGCAAAAACTGCAATAGAAATATGTCGTGTTTTTATGTGTGGCATGATTGTAATGGCTCAACATTTACAAAGTAGTGTAATACACGATTTCATTCATCAAAAACTGCATACTCTTATCAAAGACTGTACCTAAACAACAACATTTTGAAAGTTGAGCGGTTTGCAATCAGGGTTGCAAGAACTACGCTTGATCATGAAGGATGAAGCAAATTTGTCCAACACATTTTCTACAACACAGGACCATGTCAAACATATACTTCTGTATAAGGATGGGTAGATATATTTACTGCATACAATATTGAAATATTCCTTTTCAATTGTTTTTCTAGTTGTTATATAGAAGCCGGATCGTATTTCTCGTAGTTTTTAAAACTTAATGCTATTACCATTGGAAATACAATAAATCAAATGAATAAATTCTCTGCATGATTAATTAAAATCTACAACCGATGACCATGGAGTAAAATATAGAAGTATAAGAAGCAGCTCGCTATTCAAATGACACCGCCAACAAGAAACACAACAAGTTTCAAACTCACAATCCAAATAAAATAGAAAATTCACTTGAATAACTCATAGACAGTTATAATTATTAAAAAAACCTCCTACGCTTACTTAAGTTAGTAAACATCTACTGTTTAAGATAAAACATATAAATCCAACAAACAACAATCATAATATACTGCACAAAGTCGCATAATCAGCTAAAACTTACTCTTTTTCACAAGACAGACGTGTGACTTCTTGTTTTGCAATTTTTAAATCTTCTTGACAAGACATTAGTTCTGATTTTATTCGATTGATAATAGAATCTTGTTCCTACAGATTTTTCGGAGTAAGGAAGAGGAAATTATAAAAGCAAGGAAAAATATTTTGAAAAAATATAAGAGCAATGATCTTCCAAAGAAAATCACAAAACAACAAGCACTGATTCATAAACATAACCAAAAGGGATAAAGAAGAAAATATTTGTAATGTGAAATTGGAAATGCAGTTGATTCAAATAATAATAATAAAGATTGCATTAATTTATATAGCTAATTATCAATAAGACATCCATTATTCCGAACGTTAAAGCAAAAGGAATGTAGCTTAGATGAAAAAGACTGACTGAATCTTCATCAAAAGACAATAATTTAGTTTCGTGTAGGAATTGATCTTTAAACGTGACAATTAACAATGAGCTTACAAGTATTTATTCAATTAAAAGTACAGATTTCCGAATTTGCTAATAAAAAGTTTATTATTGATGGCTAGGTAAAAATCGACCGTAAACTATACTGTATGAAGAAAGTGAAAGTTCACTCATAAGCAAAGAGTATCCGTAAAAAATGATTAGATCACATTGTTAGCGTAAATTCCATTAAAACAGATACCATTTAAAGTGATATGTCATCTAAAGACATTGTGAAGTTATCAGAAAATCGGATCAACATAAAATATTATAATAAAAGCGTGAGAATTCAGTCACTACTAAGTACACATCGTGATAACGGCGATCAGTTATTGGAGACAGGTGACAGGCATTTAGCTTTTATCTACTTTTATATCGTGAATTCCAAAACTACTTCGAACTGTTCCTTATATAATTACTACTTCTATTACTTTCATACGTATCTTGGTGATTTACAATAAACCATCTTAACGTTACGAAAGTCTTACAATTAAGTGTGAATAAAAACAATGTATAGTCTTACGAATGATTTTTGCGATAAACAGTCATCGGCAGTAAGATCATAACAAGTACGGAGCTACTACAAAGACCGTGTGCGACGAGACTTGTTCTATAGGCAGTACCATCTCGCTTCCAAGTTTTTAAGACCAACTCTAACTCAAACTACCTTTCAGGAACATCAGGAAGAACCCTTCTATGGTGTGGACAACCGGGAAGTGATAATCGCCCTGATACCTCTAACAGCACCCAAAATAAACTGACTTTTAGGGATTTATCATCTTTCACAAACTGATGGACGACTTCATATTAACTTAACTCAGTATGTTCGAAATTCACAAAGAACTAAAAAGTTGAAACCAAACAGTATATCAATAGAACTAAATAATGACCGACTATACTCCGAATGAATTGAAGCTGTGAAATACACACCGCTAAACTACAACTTAATGACTCAACAGTATGCAGCCTGCTATGAATTACGAAGGTCCTATGTCCATACACATATGAGCCGACCATAGACTGAGACATTTGTCCAGTGATTTTTAGTTTCAAACAGTTTTCTAGCTAATGTAAATCCTTGATGAGCCAGTATGCAGAATTTTAAGAAGAATTTTAAAAATTATTACGAATTAGTTTTTTTCTAATGGTTTTGCAAGAAATAGAAATGGAAAGCTATAGAGAACATACCGAAAACTGGTATACGATTCTATTCGTATTACATATATATTTACATACATATTTACCATAAACCTGAAATAATAACACTGAAGACTAAGTTAAGAGTAATATTCTATGATAATGCCATAACTTCAACAAATTGAAATGATGGACGAACTGTCTTCCTACCATTAAATAATTGACGATACACAAATAACTCACACTTCACTACAATGACAAATCGATCGACTAAATAAGTAAAACCGGTACGAAGAAGTACATAGTAAGAAAAACAGAGATTAATATACGTTCATCTGACATACAAACAAATAATGATAACAATACTGGTCATGTTTACACGATATAACACAACAAAGATATTTATACAATAGTTACCTCTAATTGACATTCCAATTTTCTGCGTATCTTCATACTATGTCGGAGTTTATTCTGGAAGTTAACGAAATTAAACGAGGAAGAGAGAAAAAAGCTTACTGAAAAGAAAGATTTTTATTGATTATATATTTTTAATCGGGAATCAATATCCTACAAATGTCCTCACAATAACCGACTCATCACTATAGAAACGGAAATCGATACAGTTTATTAAAATTAAGCGAATAAAACTAAACGTTTTAGTCATTAGAAATTTATGTACAACAGGAAAGCATGTTTATTCACTCCTTCTTGGAACAACGGAAGAGTTACTGAGGTATATGCAACAAGCTATCGATTGATAATTTTTGAGATAAAAGAATAACTAATTTTATGATTTAGAAAATTCAAAAGATGACAATTAAACAATTACACACGTTTCAGCGAAAAAGGTCATCATATGTTAGACTTTGAGTGAAACACCTGTCCCGGAATTCGCCGCAAAATAACTTAAAAGACAATATGAACAATACCAAATATGGTATGAAGTTTGAATAAAACGATCATGAATGATATAGTAGTGGCTACAATAAGTACTTGTAAATTTTAGTAAACAATATCATTTAACTGCGTTTAACTTTTCTAGAACTACACTTAAACGATGCATATAAATGAGAGACCTTAGAAATAGAGTAGTCATTATCAAGATTGTAAAATGAAATACTTCATGGTTTAGAAATTGGTATGTGAAAAGTTAACTTGTGTGAATTCTGAAAGAGCAAACATTCACTTCACAAACTGTTAAACAACATTAAAAAGGTAAACTGTAGTTGGCTTATCAGGTACACACATTCAGGTTATGCGGTAATGTATCATTATACTCAGTCATCTTCTTGCCAATATGACGAAGGCTTGAATCCAGTAATTATCATTCGTAAACAACAATAATATTAAGACGAAATTTTCTAAAATAACATTTTAACTTCAGTTTAAAAAAAAGAAATAAGTGAAAAGAATTTTTAACGATCGTTTCCACATGGCTAAGGATATCGAAGTATTACAGCATTCGTGATAAAGTAGAATCATTATAAATCATTTCTATTCATGACAAAAGAGAGCATTTTTAGTAATTCCTCTCTCATAGACCTTAACACTATAGTTAAGGAAGGTGGACTGCTTCTAAGAATTCATCCTAAATTGCCAGACTTTTGTTTTAAGCAATGACATAATAATTAGAAGTAAAATAATTGTAAATATGAACAATAAATATTTCTGAATATATCAGTTCTCAGTTATTGTGGTAATAAACTTGTACATTTTTATTATTCAAAAACAAAATACTACAATCTAATCACAATAATTTTATTTTTCATTCATTGATTCATTTTACTGTATCCATGGCAACTCAATAGATATAAGAAATAATGTTTAATTTATGTAATAACAGAATTCTGTCAATGTACCTATTCGATATGATTAAAATTTCACTTACCTTGAATTTATTAATCATATTTTAGTTACAAATAGCGTAAGTCAGACTGTATTTATGCAGATGATTTTAATATGTAGTCATTAGGGTTTTGTGTTTACTGTTTTTACGTTGATGAACATCTAAGCGGAAGACGATAGTGCCGAATACACTAAATAATAATCGACAATGACCATCAAATGACTTACCATTTCCATATTGAAAAGAATAAAGACAAGATACCTACAACTTTATTGATCTATCAACAATCATGCTATAACTGAGTTTTAAAAGCACTCACTAAGAATTATTAAAAATAAAAAAGATGTAGCCTACAAATATTCATGAAAACATAAGACAAGAATGAATGATTCAGTTAAGAAAATTATTTTAGGTGATTTCATTGTCGAAGCTATACAATCTTAAACATAACATTTTAAAAGTGATAATATATTGTAGTTTAATATATCATAGGTCTCTCAAAAAATATAAATACATACATAATTATATATCACCTGAATTTAAGGGTGATGCTGTAAACAAAGTCCTAATGGATCTATTGGCTAGAAAGTCACTATAAGAACATTCTATTCAGTTTTGTTGAGAGCATCTTACACTAACAACTCTCTACTAAGCATCTTCATGAAAAAAAAGTTGTGTTGATTGATCAATATACTTTCCACCTGATCTTATGGAGTTAAATACATAATTCGGTCAAAGAAGATTTAACAATCTATATCATAGCACCTCCAAAAATAGCTTACCGAAGGACGATACAGATGGCTGACAGAAATCAGGCTAAATCAACATCATCATTCAAGAATACTTCTAAGATCAAACTCAATATGCTGAAACATGTGAGTATACATCTCCGTTGCACTACAGAAGTAGCAGTGATTAACAACATTAAGCAACATATGTCTGAACAGAAACAGGGTACAAAACTGTTTGCCTTGTTCTGAGCTTAGTTTACTTTACATTATTTTATTTCTGCTCACATTTGATTTTGTCACTGTTATGTGCGCACGTTAGATATGACCAGATTATAAAAGCATAATTGAAAAAGAATATATGCAGACATATACAGATATTCACTTATAGTGAATGTTGACATTAACTAGACATCATTACAAATGACTTATGCGCATGGAAGAAAGCATCTTTTCGTTGTCAAATAAGTAGCAATGTAACAAAAAGTTGTTAAGTAAAGCAATGTAATGTAACGTTCTATGACTTTAGCTTAAAAATAGGATTAAAATTAATACTACTTCGATTCGGCATGAAAATACCTACTACATCCAGACTAATTAAAAGTGTGACTCAATAATAAATTCTTCATATTTATCAATTTAAAACTACTAATAAAACTGTAATTTCAAGAATACATAATCAAAGAAAATTGGTATCCAGATCATTACAGAAATATGCGCGCAATAAATGATGGGAACGAAATACAAATTCAGCTAATAAATACTTCATAAAAGCAAGTATTAAGTAATCATATAATTACTTGAGCAGTTTCTTGTTGATCAAATAACTCTTCAATTTTACTCTGTAACTGACTAAGACAATCTTCCAAATCATGATGTTCAGGGACATTGCAATACAACTGATGATTTGCACTAGATGGTTGTGTAATAGGAGCAGGTGTTATATTTGAATCCACCCAATCCGCTCTGTTCAAGCGCTCATTACCCGGTACGGTTAAACCAGTCATCAGAGATTGGCTACGATGAACTACATGTAAACAAAACAAAAAATATTTCACAAAGAAAATCTGAAAAGAAGCGTGAAAATAAGTTTTACAGTAATTTCATTAGAATTTAATAACATGGCTGAACGTATAGCCACAGTTACAAATTAATGCCCAACGATAAATAGTCAAGATGTTCAGTTTTCCGTTGTTTGCCTAATTAAAGATAGAGGAATAGACGTACTAATTGTATTCTGTGTAGATGCAAACAATTCCATGCATAATTCGATAATAAAAGATAAATGACCACCAGTTAAATCTTTTAACTATTAGTATGATATGATACACATATTTTTTTATCAATGAAGTAGACGACAGTGGTTTGTCAAATAATAACTTTTTATTGGAGCTAACAAAAAATAACGGACTGTACTCTAACCTGTATCCAGTTTACCTAAGTTTAATCAATGTAGCATTTCAAAAAATACTACCTTAGTAGATTAATGACCTCTCATATTACTAAAAAGGAATTCATTTCCTGCATACAACAAAAAACGAAAAGAACCCATGTGACTTATTCGCTTCATCAATTTTGACAAGTATTTGAATAAAAAAAAACTACAATAAGAACATATTTTTTATATTAAAAGTAATATAATAAATATTCAGTAAATCGTAATCGATTATATGAGAATACACAAATGCACAGATAAGTAATTCTTGATGAAGTTAATATGATGGCATGGTGAATAATTCAAGTTATAAATAGAATATGAAATCAAGAAAATGTGTAAACATTAAAAGAGCATGACTAGATTAAATGCTACAAACAATAGTTGTTATTTTATTAAATATTACAGATCTCCGGAAACAGTCTATTGCATGTAATATGTAAGATACGTATTTTTTTCATTTATATAACAGTACATATAAACAAATATTTTATTGTCTATAAAATACATAAACTTACTAAACTGAAATAATAATTTCGAAAAAATAACTTCACTGATTATAATGTAGATTATTATTAAACGAGTATAGATATCCAATATATGTAATTAACATATAATCTTCCCAGTTTAACCAACAATCATTTGAATATACAAAGATCTGTTTAAGTAGATTCTTAACGTCAACAACAACATAAATCGACATAAAATAGTGTGCTTTCCTTGAACACGATATCAGTTATTTGTTAACGAAAAAACCGTACATACACAAGCATATAAAAAATGAATTAAAAAGTAGTCCTATAACATAACTGACAAATGGTATACTGAAAATACTTATTCTATCAGGCAAATTAATATACTTAAAGGAGAACAATAATAGTAACACTAAACCAAATATATATGATGCATTAGACAAAAAAAAGACAAAGTTTCTCTGAATAATGACAATTTTGACACATAAAAATTGTAATGACCTCAAACAAAATTCCAACAACAATAGAAATTAAATATGACAAAAGGAAGAAGTGCATCACTGAACATAAAAGCAATACAATACGTAAAGTAGAATTATACACCTACGCACCCACAGATTGTAGCCTGAATCTAATCAAGGGAAAGTTATATTATCAATTGGGTAATCACAAGGAAGCGCGTTCGATAGATGTTGTCAAAGTGAATGCAATATCAAGTGCGCAGGTTAGACGACTAGGTACGGAGAAGGATTGCTTAGCTGGGACTCGATGGTCACAAGCCAGATAACGGTTACCGTCTTCTACAGTTTTATGCAGACCACAACTTATTTCTGATGAGCACCGGCTTCCTGCACAGGTACTTCCGTCCAGCTAGCTGACATCCTCACACTGAAATACAAGCCGGATTGACTGCATTGAGATTAGGTAACGCTGGCGTGGTTGTGTTTAAGACAGTTGTTACTTTTAGAGTACCTATCTAAATTGTGATCACGATTTGATTCGCGTCACGCTTGCTTTACGCCTTGGTGACCAGTAGACATCATCCCTTAAACAGACTGACACATAAAAACTGTCTGCAGCTTCTGTTATAACCAAATATTAATCAAGTGAGGTCAAAAGCTGGTTGCCGGTTCAATGGAAAGCTTGAATGAGCAGTGGATGCATTTGAATAACGTCGTAGAGAGAGAGGGGATATGCTTCCTGCAGTTTCGTGAACAAATTATTTATAAAGACAGGGTTTCTGGAGGTTGCTTATAACTCTTGGAGACACGATGGTCTTTTTTGACAACTCGTGAGCTTGATGACACACAGATTCTTGCATCAGAAAATCGTAGAACAGTCGCGTGGGACTAAGAAACCTCGTGGTTGGAACGTGCCAACGAGTCGAAAGCAGCGGCTTTATTTGGCAATTATAGAGAGCTTATCCAACTGATCAGAACTACTAGGACCAAGAAGTCTGGTATTAAAAAAATCGTTGAGGTTAGTGGTACACCAATTAGCAACCTTCCAAAACGTCATGAACACATTAAAGGACAGTCCAAATAGTCTATAGTCCCAGTAACATCAGTTCGTTTGCTCAGTTTTTGACGGTCAGTGACTAAAGATCCACCTAAAGAAGTTGAGATCCGTAAGTAAAACCCTATTCTAAAGAATCACAAATCACCAAGCCTTGACATCCTACAACCGATATTTCTTAGGGATAATAGTGAACTAATGAACAGGTAATTGACTAGACCGTTTGGAAGAACTTTGAAAATTGAGTGTTCGTTCATTTTGGAATAAAGCGATCGTCGTCTCCATCATAAAAAGGGCTAAAGTAAGCAATGTGACGACTATCGGGTGATAATTATATTCTGGCGTCCATCATACTTCTCAGATTGTGCAAAGCGACTAAAAGGTTTGTTCTCAAGATGATAACTATACTCCAGATGGAAACGAAAAAATTGCGAAGACATTTAAAAATATAATCTATAGGTTGGAAATTCATAGAATATTATGCTGCATCTTAAAACTAGTAAGTTAGGTTTTTATTAGCAAAAAAGTCCATTACAACCAAGCTGTAAATTATCATCGAAAGACGAAAAAAACACTTACGAATTTGACGAGGATGAATGGAGTTTGTTTCCTTCTGTTGGTGACAGTATTGATTGTTATACTCAGGTTGCATATGTTTATGTAAATCATGTAGACCGACTTGTAAGCGTTGTAGATCACTAGGAGATACATCATCTGCAAGCAATATAAATGGAAAAGTTAGGTAATTTTTTCAAAAAAACGAGTTAGAAACTACATAGGCTTTTCAATTATTTCCACTGGAAATTGTTGTGGAATTCAAATCAACGATAATGATCCGTGATCCTGACTGATATAAAATCTCATGCCTTGCTTACACACCAGGTTATTACAAAAATGAAGAAGTATATGTTACTACTAATTACTTATGTCAAGACCCTGTTTTCTTTTCTTAATATCAAAATTATTGGGGAGTAGGTTTCATTGCTGAAATTATCAGAATATAATTCATATTGAATATCTTGTATAGGCTTGGGATTTGATTTGTTTGACACCGTTTGTTTACCTTTTGATGAATTTTCACATAAACTAACATTGGAATAAATGGTTCGGTAGTTTGAGCAAGTGGTTTCCCATTATATGCGCTAATTTTAAACGAACGGTTCTTTTATTGAAGCTATTTTTATTAAACAAGTGTAAGATAACTTCAACTATATAAATCTTTGCTTTGTTGCAAAGTTTCATCTATTAACTAAATTAATCTACAACTGTAAATAATACATTTTTTCTATTTCAAACTAGGGAATAAGAAGTGCAGAATCATAAGAATGTTAAAACACAGAACAATTCTTATTAGTTTCTGTAGTAAATTGTGCATATTATTTCCTTCTTGATAAAATCGCAAGATAACTTAACTATGAACTATGCCAAAATTTTAAAGTTTTAAATTGATGAGTATAAAAAGATTTTTTTTTAATGAATTATTTGCCAGTTCTACGAAATAAATGAATAAGAATGCTATAAATTATGTGTGATTTCTATTCTTATCATTGTTAATATTATGATGACATGATTAAAATACCATAACATTGAATTCTACTTCAGTTCAGTGTTATTACAAACTTACAATATTAGTAGTTCATCATTTATAAACGACTTTTTTCCAAAGTAATTATGCAAAAATCAATTTAAGTAATAAATGAACAATCTGAAAACAGACTGTTGATAACAATCATTTCTGGTCAAATTAAATTTTAGTATTTTGTTCGTCAGAACATAGATATGGATAATCTGAATGTTAAATGAAGAGAATATGGAATGCTTAGTAGATGCTTTATAAATAGAGGTCAAAAAATAAACTGTTATAACCTCGTTACTACTAAATTGTGCTACAATAAGGTTAAACCTGAAAAAAAAAAATCTGACAAGATGACTTCAAAATTATTGACAATGATACAAAAATAACATGGTATTGCTTTCATATGAGTGGTAAGTAAAATTAAACTTTAGCTAGGTAACCCAAGTGGATGGAAGCCTATCACTAAACGGAAGTTGTATTTAATCGTTAAGAGAATACACGTAAACACGTTTTTCTTCAGATTATTGAATTTTTTTATTGCATTATATAAGCATACCCAAGTAAAGAAATTCAGTAGTACTAAAACAGAAAAACAAACACTGAAGATAAGTGAATGAACACAAGAATTAACAGTCAAACGTTTGGAAAATCTTACTTGGATTAAGACCTAATAGCGAAGTGAGCAAATTATTTAGTGTGGTGATCGCTTCTTTTTGTGCATCCAATGTTGCTTTTGTTTGGTCCAATTTTAACTGTTGGCGTTCTGATAAAGCAGAGAAAAGTATAATATATAACAAAAATCTGAAATATTCATGAGATATAGACTTCTACTATCTACTGTATAATTCAAGAGCATGAGAGTGAAAAAGGAAGTAAGTGCTATTCTTCAAAATGAAGTAAAAATAAACTTCTGCCACAGACAGCATAATCTATGTACGACAATATAAATCATTTATCTTTTGTCGGCACAACGCTGATTGAGGGATTATGCAACAGCGTAAATGAATTGTCACATTAAGGGCCTAGTTAAAACGCTAAGAATGTAGAGGATATTCTTGATTGAAAACTAATTTTAGGGTAAAATCATATTTATGAAACTGAAATACATTTAACATAGTTCATAAATAAATAATCAGCCAGAGCAATGATATCAATGCAGTGAGTAAATGACGTTCAAAATATTATTATTATTATTATTATTATTATTATTATTATTATTATTATTATTATAGAAAAACAAAACAAACCTAATTTCAGTTCAGACTGATCAGAAATCTTTTTTGATGCCTCCAAATGATCTACCTGATCTCGAAGTTTGCTAATATTTGCTTGACAATGCTTTAATTCACTAACTGTTGCAGCTAAACGCTAATAGTAAGGTAAAAATAAAAAGTGGTAAAAATAAAAATGATTCTTAACACGACAATGTGATACAATGTTTTGGAGACTCCAATAAAGTGGGATGAAACGGAGTACATATAAGGACTTATGATAGCCTGGTCAAACCTACTATCCACTTATTATTTAAATCTGTAAATATTACAGAGATTTTTTTACTTCTAATTTACTTTATCCGTATTAAACACCTAGTGGGCAAAGAACCATAATAAAAAAATGTATGATCGCGAAGATTATAACGGCTGAATTCTATTGATATAATAATGGTAAGTATATTTTCCTGAGTATAAGAAATTTGGGAAACCGAGAAGCGATTTTGTTGCAGCCACACACCCAAGATATCACAAGAGGAAGAAAAGAACAAAAAGATGTTTGCAGTTGATGTGTGGGAGCTAATCACTGTTGGAAAACATACTTTTTATGTAATTCAGGTACATTCTGCCGATGAGTCCCAAGCAGGACGAAACGAGCGTCCTGGATTCCACTTGCCAGTCACAATCCAACTTAAATACTTTTTAAGTGTTTTGAATGTTGATACGTTAAAGAGATAGTAAGTGGGAATTAGTTGAAACGTATATTTGTGCTAAAAAACCCTAATTGAAATCAATAAAGCGATTATTATTAATACGAAAATTCGTCATTAAATGGCTCTAAGACTAAAAAATAACAAAGAATCGACACGACTAAAGATACTATTTGTTACGATTATGGAAAACTGATGCAGTTGACTAAATCTTAAAACTACAGAAAGACATAAAACTTTACCATAATAAGTCACTGTATCATTTTAATACAGTGGAATAAACTAAATACAAGACTTTACTGAAAATGCTTACTAAAAAGTCATACAAATAAACTTATAGTTTGCTTTGGATTATCAAAACATGTGGTCAGCTAACCTGGAACACACTCTCATTGAACAGAAAATTTCAACTCAATAATTTGCTTTTTACTTAATTGTTTAGTTACCGTTGAATACCAGGTAAATTCGACATATATAGTATTTAATAGTTTTGACACTTAAGTCGTTATTGAACGCAAACATACAGTAAGCAACATTTCTACCGAAAACAAATAGAATGACTAATTGGAGCAAGTAATAAATGAACCAAATAACGTGATAAATTACCTTTTCCCATCGTGAACGTTCGACTTCACGTTGTCTAGCTACCTCGGCATCGTGATTCAAACAGCGCTGACGTTGTAATTCCAATTCAAGTAATGAAATATGCCTTAATGCAACTTCAAGCTAATGAAAAGTGGAAAAGTTACATTGCCATAAACATTGTTACATATCTTAGAGTGGAAATTATTACGAAAATACAAATAAACAATACTAAATTGAGACGAGAAACTAAATACATTTATTAGGTTTTTTTATTGTTTATGTTATTATACCAAATCATCAGTAGAAATCAGTTGATTCTTCGAAAATTTAAACTCAATTACAGTGGTCAACTATCTTAAATGTATTGACCGACATGTGTAAAAATATCGTATTGTAACTTATTTCATATGAACGGTTAAATGTGTATGCACTTATTGATCAAGGAGAAGAAAACATTTGTTGCTGATATCAGAGGGAAATTAAAAAAAAAACGAGGGATTCAATAAACATAAAAAAGATGAATTAAAAATTGCTTTCTTCAGAATAGCCTGATGTCCATAGTTCTACATGATAAGCTATAACACTACTAATCTATCTGCTATACCACAAGGTGCACCAAACGTTATTTAATTCAATTGTAAAACGCTCTTTGCTACAATGATATGTTGAAGGTGTAACGAGATGCAATTTGTACAAATGTTATGACGACACTGGCCATCTTTATAGTCGATAATGAAGTGAATTACAAACTGTCATATTAACCCCCACCCACTATCTTCATATTTCTCACTACTCAAGTTTACTCTTACATAATTGTTACATTTTTCTATCAAACTTTAATCAACTATCATTTGATCACTTAGCAACATTCTTAATCCTCTTAATGGACATTATGTAATTCATCATTTCTATAATCACTTGTATCAATTCTCAAGTTCACTAATTAGTAATTCAAATACAAACCATTTTGTCCACATCAATGAGTTAAGTAGACATATAATTAATCCCAAATTGAGTTGGAATAATTTCTTTTTAGTCATAAAGTTATAGCATGATATGAAGTCAGTAAACCCAAAAATGACTTTGCGATATTACTGATTTTGTGTACTCTAGTTAGGTCATACATTCTAGGTGATTTTAAACATGAATTACTTCAAATCTATGTTATATATATATATATATATATATATATATATATATATCAAAACAAAAGTCTCCTAAAAATACAGAGCATAAATGATGATGGCCTACTTTCATATAGCAAAAAAATAATTAATTGCACATAGAAATGGATTATACTAACTCTTTCTGAATTTGCTTCACGTGTTCTTTTTAAGCCTTGACGTAATCCAAGGAGTTCGTCTGCCAAATGAATGAGCGCTGCTGCTTCTGATGTTGGATCAGTATCACGATAGTCATTACCATTAAGTAAACTAGTAGCGGAGCTTCGTAATACGGATTGCTTGGGATTATGAGTATAATCCAATGAATGTCTACGAGAATACCTTCTTTTATAGGTACCATTACGACATGGAGAAAGTGTAGCGTAGACTGGAAGATCACGAGGTATAGACCTAGTTCTTGGACGCCGAGCAATAACTCGACTTTTATGCACAGACGTTGGTCTAGGATTTGAAGAAGCTAGTAAAACATTCCAGAAAAATGCGTAAAAGTCAGCAGTTAACACTAATAGAATTACCAACACAACAGACACGATTGTGATGCAATAATATAACCGACCGACGAGATTGTGGGTGAAAACAACAATTACAAAGGCAAAAATACTGGTATTTCTGAATTGTATACGACGAAACTGGCCAAAAGTCTCATCTATGAGCGAAGACAATAATTTAGTTAAGCAAATACTTACTTCGTAACCGAAATGTGTTTAATGATCAGGAAATTTCGAAATAAAAAAGATGCGCAAATCGCGATGATAAAACCCAAACACAACATTCGTATAATCAAACAGTATTGTTTTAAAGAATACTCGTAGTAAGTTCATTAATCGATTAAGAGGTGTTATGGAGGAATGGTTCGATTTTGGTATACATCAGAAAATGGTCAATTTATTAATCGCCATGTGAAGTATGAATAGAAATTATGTGTTTCGAACTAATCCAATCTTTAACCAAGCTCAAAGTTAATTTAATGTTAGTAGTTGCAAAAAACCATGCCACATAAAAGTAAACACTTACATCACGGTAACTAATACCACTAAGTGTTGTCCACTAAGGATTTATAAGATTTATCTCATTTACTTGAGTAAAAATAAACAATATATTCCGTGGTAAGAATATCAACATAATATTCTGATAGATCCGGTAACTCTAGAATGAACAAATGATTTTTTTCAATGAGTCTTATCACTTTAGAAAAGAATATTTGACATCTAAGTTTTCAATCAAATCAGGAACTCGGTGTATAGGTATTTTCCGAATTCGACACACTATAAGATTTATTGTACTAGGTTGAACGCTACTAACGGCCATGAAAATTTTCCTTCACATTTAATTTCAGGCTCAGGTAAATCTTTTTGTCTGTAATCTTTAGTTTGAAAATTGTGGATTACTGGTGAGAAGATAACATCTCTCTCTCAGTTGTTGACAGAAATAATTGACGACAAAAACAAGTGCGTTGTACATACAAAAGAAAACTGTTTCAAAAAAAAAGAACAATAAAAGTACAAACATGCAATAAAATCTACTTACAACGATTAAGATTTTTTCGATCAATATTCCAGCTAGAATCGAGTACCTTATTTGACCAATAGCCATTGTAACTAACTGGATCTATCGGTCTTTTGTAATCAGGATAACGATGAAAATAATTCATTTGATGATCATAATCATCATCGACTTCACAAGGATCATTATTACCATCACTATTGCCATTCTGATGGTCGTTTACATCAAATCCGTTGTAGTCATTATCATCAATAGACTTTGTATGTGGAAGTAATCTACGTGTCTGAGGGTTAGATTGAAGATGATTTGGATTGAAACTTCTATCATTATTATTTCCAGGAGAATACTGGTGATAATTAGTACGTGACTGTGATTTGTATGTAGAAGGTTTAATTTCTGTAAAATTACATTCTTCATTATCATCTCCAGCCGGTGAGTATCTCGTCTTCAAGGTGTCGACGTGATTTCGCATCGATCGAATACAATCAGCATAAAACTATCAAGAAAACAAAAAAACAGGAAAGGTGGCATTATTTTTTAATTTGTGAAATATATGGTTACAGAATTCAAAGATTCTCTACGTCATAGAAAGAAAATAATGCTCGGTTGTGGGAAGAGTATGTTTATCGAGTTAAGTGAATTTTGGTGAAATGTATCTGATGGATGTTGCATTGACGAATTTCTCATGATTATGCTATGCCAAGCTTAAGATAATCAAGGCATCAGAGCATTAACACCTTCAGTCTACGTACATCAATCATCATTTCAAAAGACATTAGTGATACGAATGTTCACAATCTTCTTATACATAATTAATTAGAAATCGGTAAAATACTGTATTTAAGTTTCATTTGATTTTAGTTTAGAAGTTGTAGAAATACTAAGTTGGTTTTTCCAGGTTTATAAAAACAAAACATATTCTCACAAGAGGAATTATATAGAGTTTAGGCAGGCTGATAACGCATCTAACTGAAAGTAATGTCGTAAGACAAGTGCTAACGTTTTGTAAGTGAATAAAATTTTTTTCCCATACACAATATATAATAAGATTTTAAAAAATCAACCTTGAAATTGAATAATAACATGTCGTTACTTAATCGAAAACATATCATCTGATTGAAGTGAAATCAATTTAATTCATTGCAATAGAAACATCATTACTTATGAATATGTAGATACATTCAGAGGACCAATTCTCTGCAGAAAACATGATTTTATTAAGTTACGCGTCAACGACAAATGATAGATTTTCGGACAAAACACCTTATATGGTGTATAAACAAGGCAATAAACGATATATATATATATATATATATATATATATATATATATATCTTGGAACACTATCGTAAATGGAAAAAAGAATAACTTCTCAATACTAAGAAGCATATGCTTTGCTATTAATAAATGTATTAGAACAACAACTGGTGCATACATTAGTAATGTGAAATGAACATTAATCATAACAACTGAATTATCACTTACATAATAACTTAGCCAAATAGGATAGATTAGATCAATTTAGTAGTAATTAGTGAAATATAAGATATTTATTGTTTGATCATGTGTAGATTATAAGATTACATATGACAGAATAATCCTTTAAAAAAATCCCACTTGTAATTCTAATTCCATGCAGTTAAGTGAAATAATTAGTTTTCCATCCGAGAATAATAAATCATATATGGTCAAAGTTCAACAGATATCCGTCAGATTATAGATAAGGTCAAATGTAAGACATTAATAAGTGAACAAATCATATCCAATTAATTACACACAAGTGTGAACTGAGATATACTAAATAAAGATAAATTATTGTATCTTTGTACGTCAGTGTCAGAAATGATTGAATAATTTTCACAATATGTATATATGTATATAGATATATTAACAACTGTGAACACAGACAAAACAGTTGGCGTGATGTATTACTGCCCCTATTTCAAGCGTAATCAATTGATATATCTTTTTTTGCTTTATAAATGAAGTGATGGAGTGATATCCATTGACACATACATTTATACAAACATGCATAAACACTTAAAGTATAAACCCACTAAATTGTGTGTAATCGTTTTTTGTGTTCAGTGATATCTCAAGCCTAAGATGAAGTTTAGTTAACACCTGATGAATGATAAATTTACCATTTATTAAAATATAATTAAGCTGCAGAAAAATATTTTTTTAATAACTAATCAAATGAAACAATATATTAACATTCATAGGATGATTAGGGTGACGTGATTAGTTCTTTGATTGTTGTATGTATAAGTACACAGAAATATAATTTACGATGTGGAAATAGCATTTGCAAATGCATATTCTCTAAATTATGTGTTCACTAAGATCGTATACACAATACGTATAATATGACTACTAGTATTATTCTTATTCTTATTGGGAGAAGTAGAGTAAATTACATAAATAATTCACATTTAAATGTCTATTTATGTATATATACTATTGGTAATTATGATGAACATAAGGGTATACATATCTGCTACTAAATGGGTAAGATGTAGAAACAACAATCATTATGCACATACCAGACAAAAAGTTAATGAAGCGAGACAGATAAACTTGACCACTCAGTGATTTGGTAGGAGAACACAATGAATAGAAAGATGGGAAGAGTAGAAAAACATACGTAGTAAAGGTTGATTATAATTTTCATTATTACTAAACCCCTAGGATAGCTAAATATTAATATTTGTTTACATTTGTTGCATTTATATTCGATAATTTTTGATTTTGGTTATTTCCCTAAAGAAGCTCGGACCAGTTTGCCGAGCGAAACGTTGGAATTTTTCATTAATTTCATCCGCTGAGATTATTAACAAATATATTCTATTCATATGTTTTGTTTACTTTGAATTGAATTAATAAAGATGAAAGGATTCGATTAAATTGTATGAACCATCATTTTATTTACAGAAAGTGTATCAACGAGATTAATATAGTTTGTGAACTGCAATAAACTATTGCGCGAAAAAGAGCAATTCACTGTTAAATTTATAAAACATCTACAATGTCCTCATTACAGCTGGGCTTTAAAGGTTAAGAGGGGAATTATATTAAAAGGTATCACAGAAGACATAACTGTTAATACGTAGTTTAATGAAAAAAATGTCCTAATGATTGAAATGATTCCACTTAAATGGTCTCATAGACTGGTTGACAAACCAATAATTAAGCTATGTGTAAGTTATAAAATATAACCAAATATCACCAAAGATCCCCTAAAACGAACAATTCCGGATTGTTGCAATAAGGTAGTTCATATTTCAAACATTTTTAAAACCACTTCAATCACAAATAACGTAGAACTTAGCAAATACGTGGATTAGTCCAAATCTCTAAACAACATTAGCATGACGACAATAAATAAACAAAATTAATATAAGAAAGTAGTTCCGTAATAGGGAATGAAAAGGTATGTATGAAAGAATAATGGAACATAAGATCAATCAGTCATGGACAACGTAGAACCCCACGTATCAGTGAATAGGTCTGAGTTGCCATACAACATTAGATTGATGAGGTCAAGTTTACAAGATTAGTACGACAAGAAGGAGTGAAGCAAACGTATGTACGAAACAATGTAACTTAAGATCTAGAAGAACATAAAAAGTGAATGCACTTGCGCCGTTGTGACCAATTCTAAGCAGTGTCATGTAGCGCTTCCAAACACTGATCATATTGATCTTTAACTTGATCTGGGTTGCAATCAGTGGGAGTGTAGGCAGAGATAACAAAGAGGCAACGGCGTGTGTCTCTATCTTTTCGAGTTCTTACCGTCCCGTTTAGACCGACAGCGCATAAGCGACTATCTATTGGAATCTAATCAAGGAAAACCTGTTCAGCTTTTGAACTTAGTGCTATAACTACACCAGCAAGGCCTCGAGTAGTAGCGATGAGGTCTCCGGAAACACGAAGGGTGAAGCAAATTGGTTCTTTATTGTGACAAGGTAACGTCAAGTAAATGACTGTACTTGGATCCTGTATACGCGTTTCAGAGACGCAGCAGACATCGATGGAGCAGGAATCTAGAGTCACAGCTAAGGAGGCTTGTTGTCCTATTTGGCATAAGGTACGAACGTTAAGAGCTCCGACATATAGTTTAGCGCATGGTTTGAGGAGATCAGGAATAACGTTTTGTGAATTCGAACCATTAGCATTAGAGTCGTGAGGTGATAAAGTTATGCTAGAAATATTAATCGTAAGGATACTAGAGTTATTAGGAGTTGATAGTGGGATTCGACCTCGAACAAGATGATCTTGTACGTTGTTGGAGGTATGAGGGCGGTTATCACTTCCTGGCTGCCCACATCGTGGAAGGATATTACTTCTTGAGGTATTTGAAAAGGAAACTGGGTTAGTATTGGTCATAGTGACCTAAGAGCGAGATTTCAGAGTTCAAGGGACAACTGATTGAGGCCGATCACGCACGACTTTGTCATAGAAAGTTTTTGAAGTGTTAGCTCCGTTCTTTAGAAGGCCATACTGCCAGAGATGGAAATCCGTGGAGTAGGGTAAGGTGTGGCATTTTAGGGGTCGACCTTTCCTAACTTCATCCTTCGCTTCTGGGAAGGAAGCACCGCTGTAGATGCTGGTTATCCGAGGGAAACACCTTACTGCTGTCACACCTCGCTGCAGTCAGCAGTACAACTTCACCCTCAGATCATAGGTTGCTTCCTTTAGTCTTATCGCTTTCTAACAGACATGCTTGGCATGGTAGGACATGTTAGGAACATGCATTCCAGCCAATAAAACTCGGTCGAGTCGTCACGATAGGTAAGTCGGAACACGACGTCAAGATAACAACTACGGTAGAGTGACGCCAATTGACAAAATCCCGATGCATCCTGAACATGCTTGCATTGGTACTCAGGAAACTATTTAATAGTCAGTATTTCCACTAATTGAATCGCTATGTTCTACACAAACAATGTATGTAGGTGAAAATGCCTCATTGAAACTTGTTTATATCAAAAATAAACCTTGCTGAAAACAAGACATTGAATATTACCAATAGAAGACTTACATTTTGATTACTAGCTTGTTCGCAGTGATCCAGACTTGTGTACCGTCTTGAGTTTGCTTTATGTATTCTCGTTAAGTCTGCCCGTATTCGGTCCACTTCCAAAGAACAAGCATCTCGTGACATCATAATCTTTAAAATCATGATTTAATAAATAGAAGAACATAACAAAAAAATTTTCATAGTTGGAATAATTGTGAGTGTATTGTTACAGAAGTTCAGTAAGAATATTTTTGAGTCTATGACCATACAGACATCGTAGGTTACATTTATGGCAGTTAACAACAGATAACTATTTATGAAACTGTTTAGATAGTACCCTATTGTTTAAATCAAATTTCAAAAGAGTTAGACGCAGAGTAACAAGAGCTCACAAAAACCTATCCTTCCCAACGAGATAAAGTTTATCGTATGATATTGTCAATGCTGAAACGAATATTCGACAAGTCATACTGAATATATAATATGAATATCAAATCAGTTAACATAAACCTAGCTGTTTATTCAGCAGCAAACATTTCGTTAATAAATAAAACGTACAAGTAAGCGCATTTTCTAACAAGTAACTTCATTATCTAACAATGTATTGAGGTTAATATGATAATTCATGAAAGAACGCTTATAGTGGCCAACAACTTCGGTTTTGATTAAACAATGTGATTCTAACGGAGATAAATGGTAGATGTACGGTGATGGACTAAATATTCACCAAAAGATATATCCACTCTATATTCTATTACAAACAGTTCTACGAAATAATAACAATAACAAAACTTAATTGAAAGACTACGTTTTCTAGAGTAACACTGTTAAACTTGGTCAAATTTATGATTAGTAAGGCTGTCTTACCAAGTCACGAGACTGAACAGCTGAGCAACACACATGTGAGCACAACCTACAACTAATCAGTAGACCGCGGCTATATCAACGATTATTATGTAAATAATTACATTGAAAACAATTTATGACCACCCAGTAACGTTTGCTGCTGCTGAGATGGAGATATTTATAAAGGGAAAAGCTTTAAAATGTGGTTAACGAAATTTACATCACGGAAGTAAAACAATGCACTATTGTCTAAGCCCAGATAAAATTTTTATCCTCCAGAGTTCGCTTTTCCTGAGTAATAAGTTAGAAGAACAGGACTTTGTTTAAAGTCTACACAGCTTTGAAAAATTAACTTTCGATTCACTGCATTTTATAAAATTTCAATCTCATACAGTTTGTTAGTATCACCAGATTAAATAAAACTAGGACGACAATATTTACAAAATACATTGAACTCATTGCATTTCGTTGCGTTCTCTTCAGCTACACACACGAAATAAATTGTGGTCCATGTATCGTGCAAACATTACTGTAAATTAGGCGATATACAATGTTTATCAAGAGATAGACAAGATCGAAATAGAGGTGAAAATAAAAGTAGATGAAATAAGTGAAAGTATAGTAAGAAATTAAAGCGGACTGATTACGTAATGTAAGAAGCGGTTTATTAAAATAAACTGATTGGTAAACTGCTAAAACATTAATGATTCGGTAACATAACATGGCTATGATTTACTAAAATAAATACATTAAAGTCTAGTATGTAAATGATATATGTAGAATAAACTGAAAGTGACTCGATTACGTAAAAAAATAACAAGGACGAACGGAATTAAGGAAGGCAGGTGGGTCAATTGTGTTTAGAAATAAACCTACTTAGTAACAACTGTTGTCCAACTAAAGTACATGCACCAAGACATTATTTTTAAAACTACAGTTTAAAAATGACATCGCTAGCGAAATCATAACTCAGAGGTTGGGGAGGATACACGAAAAACATTCTATGCGGCTAAATTAAATGTGACGCTTCACAAACGACGCCTGATTTCTACAATAACGAAAGACGGACTGTCCGGACTTGCTACCACTACGTGGATTTATCAATTTAACTGCTCCTGTAGAGCCAATTATATAGGGAGAAAAATCTGACAGCTCTGTCACCGTGTTGCAAAGTATCATACACCCTGATTAGAGACAGGATAAGTTAAACAGATGAAAAGTTATATCTTAGCCCACTTGATTGACGCATGACATCGAATCGATCATAATAAATATTTTAGAATTATTTATCGAATTCCATCAATGATTGCACATGACTTACAAACCTATCTCCTACATAAGGTGGAAGATATTGTCACCTACATCCACAAACCAGATCTGTGTAATCAGAATAAGTTTGTACAACCACTCACTCTACCTTGGACACTGACATAAGCCATAATAAAGCGGGGCTAACGTTTGAAATTATAAGACGTCACTTTCCTTGTTTTCTTCAATTTTTCTTAATTTTTCTCAGATATCTAATTGTTATGTGTTTAAATAATTGAAATATAAGATCGACTAAATATTACAAACAAACTTTTGGTCACCTTTGACACAACATCACTCTTCACAAGCATCACATGAGAAGAAATGAATGACATAATTATCCAGTATTCAGAACACGTATCTATTCCGAGAAAATAAATGAAACAGTTGTTAAGAATATATACAAAAGAAACGTCGAATTCCCAATCAAACAAAAATTTGTATTGTCAAACGGATGATGTGGCTATGAGAAGTTCATTGGAACCAGATTCTCCCAATACACCAAATTTAGAAAAAAATAAAACTATTGAGATACATCGACAATATATTCACTGTGTGAAGATATAAATCGCGCAAATCAGCTACTAATACTTTTAAAAAAGTCAATTTAATCCTCGTATTCATAATGAAATATGAAGAAGTCACGTTCCGATTCCTAAATCTAGGGATTGCCCGAGGAAATGATGGGATATGCGAAAGATATATACATTTGAAAGAAATTTAGAGTAGGCAGTATTTGCAGGCACATTGGAAGAACAGAAAGGCACAGGTTTTGTTGAACATGTCTAAAAGATCTTAGACCTCAGAGGATTAAACAGTTTCTGTAATCCTTTTGCATGGCATTCGTTGGATACGGGACAAGAAGTAAATACGACTAATGATTCACACGCAAAACAACTGTATAATATTAACATTGACCGAAGCCATTGCAATTAAAAGATGGAAACTTGAACTTTATATCCACAAAGGGTTAGCAATGAACCGTGGTAGCCGATATGAAAAGGGATTATTATTATTATTATTATTATTATTATTATTATTATTATTTTATTCTTCAGTCATTTATTTATTAACACAAATCAGTCTTCCTTAATTCCATTTGTCTTTATTATTTTTTGTGTAACCAAGTCACTTCCAGTTTATTCTACATGCATCATTTATATGTTTTAGTATGTCATGTCATGTAACCAAATTATTAGTTTTAGCAATTTATCAGTCTCATCCAAACCCTTATCTGATTAATAAACCCCTTGACAAATAGTCGCCTAACTTACAACGATAGTTACGTGATACACTAACTGCAATTGTCTATTTGCAATTAAAGTGAATACACCGAATTCAGTGTCCTGTAAGTGTCGTTTTAGCTTTATTTAAATATCTAGCTAGCTCGGAATAATAATAATAATAATAAATTCGAAATACAAAATTCGAAAATTTCTTACCAAGTTCAATAGTTCTTCTGCGTGATCGCTTAAACTATGATTCTGGCTTGAATTATTCGAATCCGTCATAATTTTCTCAGATTTGTTTGACTCACTGCAAGATCGCGTCAATTTATGTTTCTTTCTAGTACATTTAGCTCTTACACAAGATCTCATTAATGAATAATCCCGACGTAATCGACATTTTGAACTTGATTTCTTACTTTTTCTATTGTTCGAACAAGCTTGATCACTAAACTGTAAAGTATCTGAGCCTCGAAATAAGGTACGAGTGGGGTGAGGTTTTGGGAGCCTGGATATATGATACTTCTTAAAGTTATCAAGCCTCTGAAAATGTGGGTTCTCAGGCTGTCGAACTACAAAATAAATAAAGTATAAACGATTTATACGCGTTTTTAGGACCAAATCTTGAAGTGACTGTCCCCAAATTCAAAAACTTACAAATTAAAAATAATACTTGACGCAAATCCCAAACTTCGCTAGTCAGAATTATTACTGAATAGAATTCATATAGTTTAAGTTTAGTATATTCTTAGAAATGTAGAATTCTATATCACATTGTGAATATTACAAAAATTCGTTCAAATATCACTTAATCCATATAAAGATGGGAATTTCAACAGAATTTCTCCTTTCTACACACTTTCCAAATTGATCAGCTAAAAAATATCCATTATAATAACACATAAACACTGGGAAGATGATTAAAAAAGTTGGTATTGAACAGTACATAGAAAATCTAAACAATAACGTGAAAATTCAAAGAAGATATAAGAAAGAAATTGGTGAAATTTACATCACAACAGAAAGTGAGGTTTGGTAATATATATTCAGTGGTGCAATAATAATTGTTACTATTGCGGGTTACAGTTATCAGTCCCTTCACATAATACACATTCAAAGAAATGTTTTAATCCGCTTTAGTATTAAATTGATCATGCTTGAAAAGTAGCGCGCACTAGCTAAGTATTTTCAGAATATATATATTATGATAAAGTCTACTGAAAAATACTTGTGTGATGGCAGTTAATCATATCCAAAAAGCAAATAGCTTCACTTACTATTAGGATTGGGTGATCGGATAAACTTTTCAGTATTAATATCTTCTTTTGTATTTTCAGTATACACATGTGACTGAGATGAATCAGATAATTGTCGTGAAACACTTGTACAAGGAGGAGTTGAAAAAGAACCGCCAACACCTGGACCACGTGCACAACCAAGTACATTAGAAACACTTGTTTGGGCATTACACACAATCGCTGAAGCAGTAGATTTAGATGGAATACAACTGTTAACAGGTTTGTGAACATCTATATTTTGAAGTATAGAAAGATAACAAAATGTTAGGCTACTAAAGGAAATGGTGTCAACCATGGTATTAGTGAGGCTAAATTAGTAAAATGAGCTGAGTCACGTGAAACACTGAAAGAGGAACAACTTACTTGTTCTGAAATGATAATGGACTATAAGTCAGTCAATTACAACGTAGAACTTGATACACGCGTACATCATTTCAAGTTGCCATGCCCCAATTAGCAGATAGAGATTAAATTGTCGGACCAGATCCCAGAGTAAGGGAGGTTGTAATAGAGTTAGTATTAAGGAAGGGAACAGAGATCGGAGATAAGATTTCATAAAATATGATTCAGTAAAAAGAAAATTATGATAAGTTCAGAAATTTAGAATTTGAAGGAAGACAAGAAGTGGATGCACCTGGGTCATTTCGAACGATTTTGGGCCATATCACATAAAGTCCCTAAACATTGGATACGATCATCACGCGTATCCCAACTAGGCAGCCTACACCTATTAACATGGATCAGCCCATTTGTCAATGACTTCATGAACTGGTGCCATATTTTGGTCTGTCTACTCTTAGCTTTCTTCCAACCTACTCCCACACCAGATTGCATTGCTCGTCGAGGTAGGCGGTGGCCAGGCATACGTAACACATATCTTAACCACCTCAGCTAATGAAGATTTACTACTTCATCAATAGACTTGCCGTATTTACTTATTACTCTATTCCTAACCCACTCATTGCTTACTCGGTGGTCCCAGCAAACACAAGCAATGCTTCGAAGACATCTATGATCGAATACTAGGAGCCTACGAATTTACTCTTTCCTTACTGGCTATGTTTAACATCCATAAAGTAAAACGGATCGAACTACTGCTCAGTAAACGCGTCCTTTGGTCAGAAGACGGGTGTCTCACCTACGCCACAAGTGACGCAAACTGGCTAAAGCCAATCGGGTCCTATGTATACGAGCCGAGATTTCAGCAGACACTAGACCGTCGGGAATGATGAGGCTCCCAAGACAAGTGAAGCGGTTAACATACAACTGCTTCGCTCTCTATCACTAACTTCGGTGCCGAATGAAGCCAATCCTGAAGCAACATCTTGCATTTAGATGGGAAGAATCGCATCCCAAACATGCTTACATTCATGTTTAATGTAGTTTAAAGATTCTACATCTTATCAGTATCTTCACCCAAGAGAACTGTATCATGTACATATTCTAAGTCAGCAAGTTTATTTCCTGAAAGGAGGTCAACCTCGGAGAAATCAGACGACAAAAATGTTAACTTTAAAAGCATGTCAATGATAAAATTAAATAACAATGACGAAAGTGGACAATCTTAACGAACACCACTTGAGATAATCAGTTCTGACAACAATCCGCCATAAGCTCTGACTCAACATGTGGTATTCGAGTAGAGAGCTTGTCTAAGGCTAACGCACTTCTCTGGTACACCTTTCAATGATAGACGTTGCTATATAACTAAATAAGCACGTAATAAGTGAAAATTTACAATTTATGTCAGAGTCACTACGCATGAATTGTAGATTTATAACGAATTAATGAAGTGGCGTAACACTGATTAATAGTTATTCTAACAATGGATTCTATTAACGTTTTGTTCCAGAAAACTGAAAATAATAAGCTATCACGAATTGTGGGATTCCTATTTATTCTCTGATTAATTTAATTACATAACAGTACACTTTATACAAAAAATCAAAATTACCTAAGTGAAATGATTCAATTTACTATACACACGAAAAACTCATGTGAGTTATGAACTAGCTTAATTTTTTATGAGATCAGACTGAGATGGCCTGGAAAAATAAGTTAAAACATACAACGCGTCAATAATAGGTGGTAAATTACTAGGAGTCTAAATAAGCATAGAATCGAAGTAAAAAAAATAAGCAATTTATTGCAATTTTGATTAAGTCGTACATACATAGATAAACCGCATCAAAGTAAGCCATTTTAACAAACATCCACTGATCTTATCTAGCCAGGTTGACATAATCATTAAACATAACTGATATCAAATGAGTCAGATTCAAATTGCATCATTTTATCATAACAGTAATGTCGATAAATATCTGCGCATGCCAATCACTTAGCGATGCACACCATAAAACCTGGTACATCAGTCCACTGGTTCACGTCACCACACTTTATTAGTAGCGAACGATCAATATCAAAGCAAAAGTAGTATGACAGTAAATGTATTACAACTTGTAACTTTTAACCATATGTTTGGAAGATTTTAAGTAACTACTTTTTGATATACTTTAAAGTCATGGTAATTTGATATTACTTGTCGAACTTTTGACAAATCACTCTCCGTCTGAAAATCTAAACGTTACTCGTACATCTGATATACACCTCAGAAAAAGTTCGTAGTTGTACATCACAAAAGTTAACCATTATTCATCGTTTAGGATTTCCTATGAAGTTATAATAACTAACTCAAATAAAATTCAGAAATTCGTACATGGTCGGAGCTACAGTAATTCAACTCTAACATTTATATATAAAGTAGATATGTTTAATCCCGTAGCACCACTTCAACTCTTACAGATCGTTAATGCCAAGTATGCTGATACTATTTACACTCACTAAATGACTACTTATATTTTCTCGCAAATCACTACTCATTATTACCCTTAAGTTTATTATCTAACTTACATGAGATACTCGAAAACTTTTGATAACTATGTGACGCAACACGCCTTTATTCTATTATAGACTACTTTGCGATTGTATAGCTTTAATAAGTAATATCATCGAAAAAAAATCTTCCTCACTGAAATACCTTCATTTTATTTGGTAACGTAAATTTATTATGACACAAACTATCCAAAACGTATTTTGGTGAAGCTAAAATTTAATCGATTATATGATGTAATCATTCCTATGATTATGAACCTAGGTTACATAGATTCATAAACTCTGTACCCGTATACCAAATGAAACGGGTGTCTTTTGAGGCTTTAAGCTTGTTAAGTGCATAGCTGGAAACAAGGACGCTACAATTCATAGGAGGAATATCTTCCTATCACTATTACTGACCATCTTATATCAGAAAACTTCGATCAAGCTTGAAGGGAAAATGATTTGAAATTAATATTCTGTGTAACATATGCGTAAGATGATCTGCAGTAGCCGATTTTGCTAGCCTCAATTGAAAAACAATACATAATTCATCTGAAAGGTTAAATGATCATTCTTTCAATCAACATGGTCGTAATATATTATAAATAAACAAAAAAGACGATGATAAGGATTAGTTAGTTACATATCATGTAGTATCAGTGCAATAATAAACAAGTAGGCAAATAATAGATAACTATTAGTAAAACAGCATTCATGCAACCAATATTTGTTATTAACGATAACAAAAGTAATGGGCGTAAACCACTTGGAGCAAATGTATGAGTATTGATTGTAAATTATTATATAAGATGTGAGAGACAAAAAGATCAGCATGAGTATGAGCTACGACTACTCAAACTGCAGTCACAGGGAATAACAAATGAAAGTATGTCATACATTAATGGTCCTCACTGATTTAAATTTTTATTTAATTTCCAATCTAATGTAATTAATTGAATCGAGTGGAATATACAGAATGTATATAGTTACCGACAATAATACTATGTCACTGTCAAAATGTATAACGCCATTAGTACTTCAGATGGACCTCATCAAAGGAATTCGATCCAACACAACCCTAAGATTCTGTTTATTTACATTAAATGATGAATATATTATCCAGTTTTTACTAGACTTAAAACCTAAGTATAAACTAATCAGATTTTAAGCTACTTCCTGTTAGGCCATTAAACAAACACTGTCGCTTATGTGGAATATTTTTGTTTTGCCAAGGACCTGAAGAGTAAGTAGGAACCGAATTCAAGTACACGATTTAATTAGTTTTAATTCAGCTAAAGATTACACACTAATCTATTGATTGGCTATTTGAAACGGCATTATGCATCTCAATCTAAAGCTTTACACTACAAATATATTAAGAAAGTTGTCGAAAAATTACTGTTTATGAAGTATGATAATCATTCAGAAGCAAATGCATTTAGTCATAAAAACGCTGTGAATAAATTGAAAAAGGAGCATCCAATCCAAATGTCTAGATCATCGTACGAAAAAATAATACAATGTTTTAATTAGCATAACATCATATAACATCCAAATAAAACTGGGTAGTATATAGATCAATTCAGAGTAACAGGATTTTTAGCGAATACTCGTACCACAAACTGGTCACTGAATATAAATTGAGGTTGCAGTGTTCAGCGACTAGAACATGTCCGGTGGTGATGCAACATAATAACAGGGGTGAATAAATCAAACATCAGCTACCATGCAAAACAAAATAACCACGGAAACATTCACTTTTATTCTTTATTTATAATTAAATGTGAAGAAATAGTAGAATTTTGACTATGGGGTAGTTAAGAATTTATCGAAGAACAAGATAGGATACCACTGCAATAAAATACCAAATATGATAAGATAGAAAGGTTCATTGAATAGACAGATTCGATTTTTAAAAAGACTGTTTTTAAACTAATGTCCTGATATGACTATTATCAACAGTTCGTAGCCTAGAGATAAGTAATTTTCCAATCACTTTTAATTATAATGTAAAAAACATGAACGTCAATCATACAAACACTGTAAATCATACCATTGTGCGAACTTCTTCCCAAATGATCCAAGGTATTTCTTACATCAATAGAAACAAATGATTTATCTAGATGGTTGGTTGTCAGAATTTCATTCGCACGAGGAGTAAGCACAGATAATAAGGCACTACGACCAGTTCCTGTTGTACGAGAACTGGGAGTTGATGGTGTAACAGAACGTAGAGTATTGTCATGTGATAATATGGACTGATGACTCTATAAGATAATAAAAAGGATGCGAAATATATTAAAATTTAACAAGCAATAGTCTAATATTGTCACACATTGTAATTAGATCGAAATAGTTTGAGACGAGAAAGATTTGAATTTTAATACCATACAACCTTGAAAGTGAAATAGGGGTAACTGATCACTGATCAGTGATTAGTGTGATGTTTGTCTGGTCCCTTAAAGTGCTGGTCAGATTCATCCAGTTGACTTCTAATGTGACCACTAGTCTAAGTGATTCCACATAGTAGCAATATGTTGTGACGCAAGATGGTCCACATTAACGGTCAGGTGGCATTTATACCCTTAAAAACTGATTAACATAAAATTTAATACTCAAATTCAAATGTTCTCACTCAATTAATTACAAAACAATTAATTTCATATTGAAATCTGACCAACATGTGCATACCCAGAACATAAGAAGTTCACTGTTAAAAGTAGCATATACGGTAAACACTGAACATCAAACAATATATTGTAATTTGTGTTTAAACTATGGATCACAGAATGTGGCTCTTACTTATACCAGGATATGATAAGAAAATTACGATACACTACTATAAGTAGCACTTTCTTAAATTACAGGGTGACCAAAGATATATCAAGAGACAGGGAAATGAATTAGTAAATTATCTATATTCGAATGCAGTAGCATGACTAAAGGTGCATACTTCAAATGGCTATCAAACAAGTAGACGCACTTCAAGTAGATCATCGTCATTGGTAAATCCTTGAATTTATATGTTGCTGTGAAAAAAGTATTTTTTAAGTACAAATGCGATGTGCAAAACTAACGCTTATCCAGAAAAGCAAACACCATTTTATCTTACGAAACATTACAAATTCGCTATTAGTGCAAGAAAATTGATCAATATAATTATTGTTGAGGAACAAGTCTTACGAAATTTTACTTAAATGCTCAAATCATAAATGTCTCTGGTCAAAATGATGAAAATGGGCGTTTCCTGACTTTAAAATACTTTTTATGCTTTACATAACAGCATTACGTTTAGTTTGAATGGGCTATTGCCGTTCAATTATTGAAATGGAATGCTAAAAATCATCCAATAGATTGCTGAGATAGACAAATAATATTGACTCCAAATTAACAGTGTCTACCTGTATAATAAAGTAAAGTTTTAATTGGCTTTGATTGACAGTTTAGTCAGTGGTTTGAAAAGATTTATTGAATACAACATACAAGAAACAGTTTATTAGCTATATAAAATTATGATTTACAAATTGGCAATAATATTACTGGACCATAGTTTTCGTGGGAACATTTGGGAAAGAGGGCATTAAAACAGAGGTAAGTGAAATATCCTATAATTAGAATACGAAAATATTGAGACACTATAAAAACGACCACTGTGTAAAGAGTAAAATATGGTTAGTTGAATTAAGAATGTGGTAAACAGAATAATACAAAAGAATTCTTACGTTTTATACCAATTCATTTAATTTAGGATTACATTTAGTGAGCATTACTAATTTAATCAAGTGAATCTGTTAGCAAAGTACACGGTGAATACGCTATCAGCCAATATTCAAAGATAATAATGTGGTAGTTACTCTGATTTATGTAGCACAACAAACTTAACTCATTGAACTGACTTGGTACTGATATTAACGTATTCGTAAAAATGAGAAATTTAAGAATATTAAAAGACAGATATAATACTACTGAGTGACTTGATAGTAGCCTTTTTTTTGTTGATAAAACCACGTGGCGTTAGATTACAATAAACATACCCCTTTCGTTTTAGAACAATCAAATTTCCGAGGGCTATCCATAAATTCTTCGCACGAATCAAGTTCAGAACCCCCACTTGTTGTCCCATTGCCATAGATGAAATGACCACTTGATACAATTTGTCTCGGGTCAACATTCTTATTTGGAAGACTAAGACGTCGTTCACGTTTTCGATGAGCGGAATTTTCTCTCGATAATTCATATGGAAAATATTCAGGATTCCTGTTTGATTTAGAGAGATCAGCCTATAATGTAAGAATATGATAGCTTACGTAATAATAACACTACACGACTAAGAGCAAACTGAATGAAAGTTTCAGAATTGTGATAGGAAAAAATGAATTACCTTTGCAATGGTTATAAAATGCTACTTTATTAATAGACCTATGATATTATAATTATTTGTAGAGTTAACTCTAAAAGTGAGGTGTAGTTTTTTAATTTCACCAGACTACTTATGTAAAGCATACAAGCATTTTTCAACAAAGCCGCTCAACTAGCTCTCCAATAAAGTATGTTGAATTCCATACTTAACAGACTAATCATTATAAACGTTAAAGACCCTGGAATCAAACATTAGAAGTGGATAGTCTCATTATTTATAGTAAAAAAATATTCAGTGATAGAGACACCTAGTTTAGTTGGTCAAATGGTGAATTTTATGTAAACATAAGCACCACGATGGTAAGATATAACAATTCAACGAGATGAATATGACTGAGTGGTTGGTAATGGAGAGCTTGTTGGTTTGATCGTATAAACACATAACAACTCATGAACTCGATAATTATGTAAGCAAAACAAATACCATTTTATGATTGTTTCAAAAAGAGGGAAATATCAACTAGTCCGTAAACTGAAAACAAAATCATAGAATTTCAATAACTAAGTCTCTATTTGCACACACACTTAACGTTATGCAAATAATGTAATAATAATCATCTGTTCCCAAAGACGTAGATAAAATATGGCTTGAAATCGAGACAAAATGTCTAAACAAAATCACCTACACAATTCACTTATCATCCGCATGATACAATAGGACCAGAAATGTATAACTGGATAGCAAATAATTAAGTTCATAAATCGATTTGTAATCAGTAAAAGTTAACTGATTAAGTATTAAGATGATTCTTTGATGATTTCGGTACTAATTATTGATGTAACTAGATTGACTATCATAATCTATTTATTTGCATACAAATACGATACGTAGATGCTATCATAACTCGATCCAATTGTTAGTGAGTAGGAAGAAATTAGATCTATTTGTAGTATGGTACATTCACTTCACGAAATATTAACATGAAATTTAGAGACGTATTTGACGTAGGCATACAATAATGAATGATTGTTTTTATACTAAATGCCTAAAAATATATTGAAAAGGTAGTTTATGACCAAAAACTACGAAGGCAAAGCCAATCGACTGTTAGCTTTAATACACAGAAGAAGTGTAATGCGGAATTTATCTAAAGACCAAATAGAAGCACAGTATCGATTAACTCGAAGGAATGCAATTACAATTACAATAAGTAAAGAACGACAAAAATATGAAGCAATTCTTACACATTCTATTTTTTCCGAAGTCGATCTGGGTACAGTTACAGATGAACTCAAACATGAATTAGTGATATTATTTCGATTATCTAATCCATTTTCATTGGATTCAGATTTTATTAAATGAGTCATGGTCCACATTTTACGAAGTTCTTTTTCTAAAATTCGAATACGATTATTCACTTCATTTGTAGTAGAATTAACAGCTTCCAAATGTGCCGACTGATTATTTGTATTAACGACATTATTATCACCATAAACATTGTTTTGTATATTCGATTCATCGGCTCGAAGTTTTAATAATTCAGACTAGAGTTTAGGAAAGTCATACAAGAATTTAAAAGTAAACGTCAATTAAAAACAAGATAACAAGGGTTAGCTATGATGACCATATGCTATAATGTATTTCAAAAGGGATATATTTATTCACCATACTGAGGACAGTGATGACCACTGAAATTAGTTGCAACTCTATGAAATGTATTCTTTAAACATGATTAAAAATATAATATAAACAAAAGCATACACATCAGTAGAACGCATGATTAAAAATAGCCGATTTGATAAATAATATATGTGATATTTGTCTTCACAACCCACCCTCCTTTGTGACGTAGACTATATATATATATATATATATATATATATATATATATATATATATATATATATATATATATATATATATATATATATATATATATATATAACCTGATCTCGGGGTACGTTTCATTTACCTTAAATATTATTATCATAGAACCCAGTACGGTAAAAACAAATTGAAAAATAATATCCGGAGAATAAGAGAGGCTAGTCAAATAGTTTACAGAGAAAGTGAAGGAAGGTTCAGAGGATAAAATTAAACCAAAACTAACTGAAGTAGATTTAAAAATAATAACAGAATTTTTAGTTATGCCCCCAGTAATATCAACAACGAAGAATAAACGAAGCTTGTAGTGTCTTATTTATATGCTTCTGTTTAATTATATTAAGACAGGAATTATGTTGGAATATTTATTATTATTACATAGAACAACGCTTTTCCAACAGTTTCCCCTTTAAACTGAGAGCATAAACTCAGTAGATTATCCAATAAAAATTAAGTCCGACATTCTGTATGTGTTTTCAACCTATTAAATACTTACTTCGTTTTAGTTTGCCTACCTACTCACAAATTAAGTTACGTAACTTGCAACCACTAAATATAGTTATTAAAGGTTGATTACAACTTATTACTTTTGGTATATTCGTACTGCTAGTACTTCTGTATCATATTTTAAATTGTGATAACCAACTAAATAAAGCGACCATGATTAAATGTAGTGATACATAGAAAATATTTGGTAAATATACTTTAAATATGCCCTACACATTAGATATTAATTATTTCATTGATGAATACATAAAATAATACACTGTAATTAAAAAACGGTAACGGTGAAAGAATAGCAACTCTTAAGAAAGCTAATACTAAAAGACACACAAATTATTGCAACGATATTTTACAATGGAATTAAGAATCATCTAAGCCCTTAAATTCGATTGTCAATAAGCGTAATCGGAGGTAAAGTAATTAAATCAAAGCAAATTACTCTACAGCTACTTATTTGGTTAGAGTTACACGATAACAGATTTCAGTACGAAGCAATATAATCACAGTACTGATAAATTTTTATATATACGGCAGCCTATCATCCTATCATACCTTAGTGCTGTTAAACATATTTCATCTGTTTACAAGACTTTTTATAATAAAGTAGCTCACACTTATACTGAAATCTCTAGAATGCTGCAAACAATCGGTTCGCTAAGTATGCTAGCCGAAAAGTTGAAGGTTTGTAATTGATCACATATTGGTATATAATGATACGCATCAGTTACATGCGCCGATTAAAAGTCACTTGTGTAGAGGGTGAATTATAACCATTAGTATGGATGATACCACAAAGAAAAGAAATCTGTTTAGCGTCAGATAACTGTACTATTTGAGAAGGTTGAAAAGACACATTTTCATAATCATTAATTTTAAAATTAAGCTACGATGATGGCATTTCACTATGTACGAAGGTTGCAAATAGATTTGATTAGTACAAATGTGATGAATGTAAGTGAAGTTTAAGATTTGATTTTATGGCATTCGGTTAACAAAAACTTGACATGGATATCAAAATCTCGTTTGATTTCTATCAATTTTCATCTGATAATATGCAGCCGAAATGACCACCAGTCTTTAAAAAAATAGCACTTCTTTCACAAAAGAGAAGATATGGATAAGTGGCGACTTTACATCGGAAAACCTGCCAGAAGGTTCCAAGCATAATGTCTAACGTTGAAGTCAAATTCGCCGGAATTTGTAAAGTCGATTAATTGGTTGTGAACCTTTATTCTCGAGGGTGGTTGGTATATACGTTAAGCATACCATCATCTACTTTGGAGTACCATGCCAATGAGCTCAAAAGCAGGTTGGAAAAAAGTACAAATGACCAAACAGGGCACCAGTATTCACTAACTAAACGGAGGTGGGCTCGAACTCTATGGATGAAGTTAAAAAAATAACAATAAAAAGTGGCTAAAGAGATTAAGTGATTCAACTCATAGTGGATCAAAGTAGTATGAATGTATTCATTTGGGAAGATTTTGTATGATTTTGTGATTAACCATACTAAAATGAAGCACGACAACCTTAACTGATGCATATTTGTGTTAAGTTCTATGTTGTTAATTTTTATCTGCTCATTTGGCAGAAAATAACTTTTCTAATGACTAATTAAATTTGGTTCTAGCAGCCGCACAGGATTAAAGAAATGCACAAACTCCCATTTGGCTTATATAGAATAGCCAGTTACCAACGACTGAGGAGTCGATTGGCTTATACATTATGTACAAAATTAAGGGATAGTTCAGGCAAAAAAGAAAATGAAATAAATACGTATTCATTTTCATGCTTATCATACCGAAAATTTCTATCCCATGCAAATCAATACTGACTATCTTGTTGTAATATGGTGATATCACATATATTTAGCATCAGTTTCTATATTAATCTAACTTGACCCTACATGATCTCAACTCTCGTGCTCTGTTAAAGCAATCTTCACGCTTTTCTAACTAGAAAATTACTATGTTGAATATACTAAACAACTACTATAAAATAATTAGGAATTGGTTTATTTTATTTAAGTAGAATATAATATGGAAAAAAAGATGGTTTATTATGAAGCTTCAGTTTAAAGATTATAAACTCACACGTTTATATTTCAGAGCAAAAGAATAAGTCGGTTTCAGATAATTAGTCAAAAAGGAGAGACTATAATTTAAACACTTGGTAACTAGACGAATGTCATGTCAATTACTGATAAATACTATGAAACCATAAAAACACTTAAAGCCCAGGCATTAACGATAAACTTCCATAAGTTGTTTTTAATGTTTTACGAATGAATCATTAATATCATCAGCCTACAACAGAGTAAACGTATGTATGTATAATCAACATAGAACCTGACACATGTGTGCAACAGTTTAAGTTGCCATACCTCAAAAGCACACAGAATTAACATTACACATTAGAAGTAGAAGTTACTTCAATGATAATAATAATCAAAACAAAGAAGAGCGAACATATAGTTCAGGGAGAAAAGAGATGGAGCATGGAAATAAAGTTACGAAATAAATTTAAGCTCACGATTTAAGGAAGGACGATGAGTGAATACATCTGCGCTATTGTGACCGATTCTGAGCCATGTCACCCAAAGGTCCCAGCAACTGGTAATGGCATTCGAGAAGACCCCAACCAGGCAGTCTGCATCTACCGACACGACTCAAACCAGCAATTACTGACTTCATGGACTGATGCCATGTTTTGGTTCGGCTGCCCCTAACTCTCCCCCATCTTGTCTCTGTATCAGCCAATATTCCAAGTCGAGGCAGACGGTGGTTGAGCATACGTAACACATGTCCCGGTCATCTAAGTCGATGTAGATTCACAACCTCATCGACTGATTTACCAGCTTTGTCCAATAGCCTTTGTCTAACTTCATTATTACTTACTCGACGATCCCACCTGACGCGTGTGATGCTTCAAAGACATCAATCGTCAAAATCTAATAACCTTCGAGTGTCGTCTACCCTTAATGGTCAAGTTTCATGTTTATACAGTAAGACGGTAAGTACTTATATTATAATTCAATTTTGTACAGCAAGTCGGTTAGTGAATGCCTCAAAGACCAAAACCCAAAAACTAAATAAGAAGAGCATTAAACGTGGTAGATTCAATTAAAAGTTACGCTCACCCTATACAAACAGATAAACCCATTTTATAGTAACGGAGTCAAGTAACCTATCAATTTATAATGGATGTGATTATTGATCCCAATTTTAACACTTATAAGTGTCTCCAGAATTCAAATGAAAAACAGTTTCCATTTGATCAACTTGCACATTTATGTTGACGACTCCAGTTGCAATATCTTTATTGGTTTATACTTAGCTAAGTACCCAGACTTCCAAGTAATTAAGTCTGCAGAGGGGTATATATATATATATATATATATATATATATATATATATATAAAAGAAAACTTACACATACCTGTAATTTGGATAATTTAATTCGGATTTGTTCAACATCCACTGGTTCAAACGATTTGCGTAAAAGATTATTCTCGGACTGTGATGATCTGGTTACCTCCTTTTCTTCCAAAACATCAGACTATTCGTTTGAATGTACAGTTAGTGAGTGCAATAGCAGTAAAACATAAACCGAAAATTAACAATCGATACGCTACCAGTGGATAGGTAAAAGTGATAAAGTATAAATATGAAATTAAATTCTTACGCTCATGGAAATTAAAAGAATTCACCTAACACACCCTAAAGAGATGAAGAGCAATTCATACAAACAAAAAAACAGTAAGAATATATCTGTCCGAAAGAAGTATTTACTTATTGTATTTTGAAAATATAAGGTAGACAGATGTTTAGTAACCAATGATTAATGAAAACAACTGAAAATAATGGCAACGCCTAATTGAAAAGTTCGAAATGTGACACGAAACATGCACATAAGAAAAACTTCAGTAGTTTGATTGGGTGATTAATATATTAAGATAACAGAAAGATAGTAATACATATCAATGATTATAAGCTTGATTTATCAATAGACGATTTATCAACAAAAGTGAAATTCTAATCTCTTCGACAGATGGACTCCTAGACACTCGTTGATACTGGTCAAAGTAGAAAATAGTTCAGTACAATGAAATTTACGTCTAGTTTTCACTATTCCACTAATTTTACAACTACTAGCAGTTAAATATGCAAAATGACATCGTATATTCCCAATTTAAAGTCTAGTTAAAAAGGAAAGTAATTTGCTACACAAGTGTAAGATATGCTGATTGTGTTTTATAAGCAACACAAATTGCTCTAATGAAACAGTATCTTTGGATTTGCGATAAAACAGTTACTCATAAGTAGTTTCTACATACTAATGATAAAACTTTCTGAATTTGGACACTTCACTGTTTTTTGTGACAAAATTACTTATTTATGTTACTTATATCAGCTCCATGCAAGTTTTAAGTAGACTAATATTACATATCGTACTATAATCGATAGTTTCTCTCCAGTTTGAATATCCTTTCCTACAGATGGAATTCAATAGATGGATTTTAGTCGCTTATAGTCTACAGCTTATTCACAGCGCCTGTTTCGAAGCGGCAATACTTATTATTTATTGGCAGCATTATGTATTGTTAGATATGTCTTCAGATGAACTTATTATCTTTGACTAGTTTACACTTGATTTTTAGTAAAAAGAAAAGGTTTTTGGTTTGGCAAAAACTACTAATACCTTTTCGAGGGTAATTAATAAAAACCTGACACTGATAATATCGTATGCCAACTTCTAAACTTAAACACGCACCCCCGCCCCAAGTTGCAAATCAGAAGATAGAAGAAATAGAATGTAGAATATACAAATTATAAAACGTAAAAAAAATCGTTATTATAACTCATTTAATCAGCAAGTACGAGGCATATCCCTGGTGACAAAAGATAGGATGGAATATCTTCGGTTCTATCACAGCCTCGTCAAGATTTCTGAAAGGTACTAAAAAAGTGCAGACGATTAAGAAGGAAGCACACATAACTACTTGGTATCCTTCGAATGTTCTAGTACCGCTGGTGGAATGAGCTCTCTACTGCTTTTAAAGTGCTTCCATATGGCCACAAGCTTATAGACTTCATTTTAGGGAAATCCTACTCAGTACTTTCATGTGACATGATAAAGACAAATATTACTCGCTTAAAACCGGGCTGGTAGAAACGTAAGATTTATTCTAAGGGAACGAATGGTGTACGAACCAATTTGGTCACAAACTACCATAGAGCTAAATATACTGGTGTTAGTGCATTGGTTCGTCGATTAGATAATTAGGTCCATGGCTAGGGGAGTTTATTCCTAATAAAACCATTTGTTCAAACAATGCCTCGAAGTATTAACAAATAGCTCGAAAGAGAAGGCAATGGAGATTCTGATGTAGCCTATCACTATACTTTTAAGAAAAAGTAAGTTGGAACTTATTAATTAAAAACCTACATCAAATATATCCTAAGAGAACTAATTTATTAAATACTATACATATTTTTCTTTTGTTTCTTCGGCATATTATGATTTCAACAGTGTAACATATTCTTACTGCAAACAGTACTGGGAGTTAGATTTGTAAAAAAAAGATAAACTAAATGAAAATATATTCACAGATGAACTTACAGATTTCATATTAGCAAGAAGTTTATCAGGTGTTGAAGATCTATGAGTTTCATTATGAGATAATTTATTTGGTGAGGATGAACGATTAGGTGTTGAGTTCGGGCGAGGTAAATGACCTACAAAAATTAAAATGATTCAACTTTCGGAAAATCATCAAATTAAGGTTAGCTATAATATAGTGAATATAGTAGATTAGAATACACTATTGCATATATTTACGTACACAAAATGTAGTCAACAAAGCACAATAGTGGTGAGAAGCAAATAAATGTGTGCAACTCAAAAACCGTAATTATCAGACTAACTGTAATTCAACTTTTTTAATATCCAAATCACACTATTTGCTAGAATTAAGTAGTATAACATATAAATTATAAAACCTTAAGGTAATTTGATTGGAAATAATTTGTTTTCAAGGAAAATTAGTTGCCAATCTTTAACTAACAGCTGACATGCTAAACTAATCCGACAGCAACACTGATTTTTGCAGCGAGCTTTACATAAACTTCAGTTAAACAGGTCAGAAATCAAATACACTATAGATTAATATTGTTACCACCATTAACTAATTTTAAGAACGTAACACAAGAGTATCAGGAAATGTGAACTGAGTACATCAAACGCATATCTCCCGTCTTTAAGGCCTTGTGATGTATTTCACTATGGTATAACTATTATTCGGATTGTTCCAATTATTACTGGTTACCTCTAAATTGGTGATAGAAATGTAACAAATCAATATGTAAATACTTGGATTTCACTCCGTCCGTCGTACATCTAGTTGATAATGATTACGTGAGATCATCGTACTATATGCTGCAACAGTTTCCGTAATGATGAGCCGGATAATCTTCACTCCTGTTAGACAAAAGGTGACTAATATAGCAATTTTAGAGTACTTAGTGATTGATAAGACATCTAAGCGTCATAAACGTATGATTATTTACAAGGACCACATCGAAAGTAGTCTCATAAAAATTGGCAACTTTTCTACTAAATTCAGACTAAATCTATTAATTACAAAGTCAACCAATATTATTGAATGCATAGTCTACAATTTAATTGTTTGAAAACGATAAATGTTATCTCAGTTGACATTGTATACAACAAATTGGACTCATCAGAGCAAGAACAAATACTTGTTCTCATGAAAATAATAAAGGGAACAAAGTGTATGAAATTAGACTCACTTTTGTCATTCGATGTCGCTACCATATATGATATCGATTAAAGCAAATGTGTCTGCTCAAATTCTGTCCTACCACTAGTTATCGAGTTAGACCTGTTCTTTTATAAGTAAAATCAGTCACAGAATTGAAAAAGTAACTGAGTAATTAGTAAGGTCTACCCATCATCTGGAGAGATAGTGATAATGTAATGTAGAAAATCGATATGAAATATGGATCTGCTGGTAGAACAACACGAACTACTCGTTGAGACATTAGCTTCAAATAAATTATTAAACTCAAAAATGGGCTAATAGTTATACACTGATGATATCAGATATCAGAACTGTATCGTATGTATTAATTCGATGTTACGAATTGATCTAAGTTAAACAACCAATGGAAACAAGAAAGTACTGGACACCTGTTTCATCGTAGTATGAAGCTCTTCAGCAGTGCGCACTCACGACACATCACGAAATCGAACCCAGGACTTTCAGGTTTTGAGGAGAACGTTTAACCACTACACGATCGAACGGGGCGACATTCAACTGTCAATATTTCTAACTCGGTCGATTCGCAATATATTTGTGCAACGTTATCCACCGTCATAAGTGAGTAGCTGCCTTATACCCGATATGGTTAAACTCTACTGGTCGCATCTGTACATAGTTAAATGAAAGAGCCATATAATATATCACCATCAAAAAGATTAAATAAGACTCGGTAGGGAAGAATAAGAGACTGACGTTGTTTTGAATTTATTCATCGTTAAATTTTTAAAAACGCAGTACATACTGCATCCTAATTTACATTAAAACACACAAGATGATGGTGATCAGAGAAACAATAAATAACTAAGTTTTTGCAAAAACGGAATTCGTGCTTACTGGGATTGTCACTTAAGCTGATCATATTGGATTGTAATTCGGGATTAAGTTCTTTGCTTAAATCAGTTGGTGGCACCTAGTAAATTTAAAAAAATGACCACACAATCAATAATCCGGACATGGCATTATATTTGCTAAGATATGCAACAAGATAATAAAAAACAAAAACCGAGGCTGTACTAGGTAATTTTACATGTACTCAGAATGTTTTCCGCTTCGTCATTAAGTTAAACTAATTCTATTAAACAATGACATAATTAGTATTTTAGACAAACTAAAAGTAAAGTGAAGTTAAATCCTTAATTATTACCCGAAAATTTAAAATCTTCGAAATATATTAGCAACAAAAATAACGGTTACTTTTGAAAATATGACCAAATACTACAATCTTAATCAAATAAACAATTACAACAAAGAATAGATATAACACTTCACTTATAGTATTATAACTTGCGAATAGGCTGTCATTTCATTTTTCCCATTCATGGTAATCCCACTCATGAAGAAGTTAGTCATGATGGCTTCATCTGTTAGGATGTCTTATACAATGAAAAATGAGATCCTTCCTCTCATTGACAGTTGACTGTCACTGCTGCTTTATGTTATCATAATGGTATACTAGTCGTATTAGTAATAATATTGATCTAAAGAATTCGGTTTCTCCGATAATTTTGAAAAGAACCTCTATAACTAGAAAACAGCAAAATGAGACTGATTTCAGAAATAAACGAGAGTGCATTGATCAGATATTCACACTCTATCAAACTATATAAGATAAGGATCCGACAGTAGTTATAATCCTTGATATAGTAATATTCGACTCCGTATACTTAGAGATACTGTGGGAATGTTTACCAATAAAAAGAGTACGTTAAAAGTACATAAACCTTATGAAAGATCTCCACTCGAACACCATTGATCTAGTTAGAGCTCATAGCGAACTGTCATTAGGACTGATTACCTCAAGTGCTGCTCGTCAATGTTGCCCCTTATTCTCCTCTCTATTTAACTTCGTTATAGATATCCTCCAAAAAATTATACTCCCACAGGACTTTTTCGGAATAGATCTCTTACCAGGAAGCCCGCCTACTAACTTAGAATATGCAGACAATATATTCTTATTTACTAAAAACACCGAGGACATGTAGGGTTTCCTGGACACCCTGAGTAACAACGCAAACTCATCTGGGATAAGTTCCTCTACCGTAAATGCAGAACTTCCCTTCAGAAATGGTCTGCATCAACCACTCCACTTATGATTGGAGTCTCGTCAGTCATGGTGGGTCGGTGTCTGATAAAATCTCAGCATAGATTCAAGAAGTTCGTTTGGCTCTTGTAAACGTGCAATATTTGTGGTGCAGGAAAGATATCCGTCTTTCAACTAAAAGCCGAGTATACTGAGTAACGGTCTGTTCTGTATCAACTTATGAGTATAAAATAAAAATTATGAAAATAAGAGCGGCCAAACCGAAACGCTGAATCAGTTAATGAAGTTGCTAACTGTAGGTTTGTAAATGTAATGTAAATGTAATTCCCGTCAGTTGATTACCACTCAACTATAGAAAAACTAATAGATATAATTAAATCATAAATATCTTTTACAAAACAAAAACGACTTATGAGAAATAAACAATAACAACATATTACATATATAAATATTCTGCAGATTTATACTGCAAGTTCGTAGTGTACACTTACATTGGCAGTAGTACACGGATCTGCAAAATTATAATTATCATTGTTATCACCATGATCACTTTTTAGCTTAGCCGAATTAAAACAGCTTTCCAGACGGGATTTATCATAATCAGCATTATTCAAATGGATTTTTCTTAATACTTCGACAATATTTTCAGGTGAACATTTATTCAAACGGTTGTTTGATGAAGTATTTGTTGGCACACGTCTAAACATACATTTACCCAGATAAGGTTGATCACCAGTATCTTGGATCTCATAGAAGAAAAGAGAAGCAATAATTATAATTCTCAAATAAATAGTCTGTTAAATAAGAAATTTTACGTCCCAGATTTATGTTTTTACAGTATGAAATTAGTGGGGCATTATAAAGTGTACAAAGGACTAATTTGCGACTGGAACAAAATGCAACCAATAATATAAATTAGACAAGGCTGAAACCAAGTAGTTTTTTACAGTCGACCATGAAAAATATCACAGTTAGTTGTACGACTTACGAAGAAATAGGAATCAATTATTCGACTTATAGTGTGTCTGATTTATTCTACTTTCAGACTTGGATTTCTTCGAGTGCATAGCTGATGAACTTAAAACTACTGAAAGGTAATTGTAGAATCAAAAAGCAGTTTACTTCAAATAAAAATTTTAGTGATTCTCAGTATATGTCAAGCTCAAAATATTCTTGCACACAATCTAATTATATATTGGATGGGTCTAGCTATTCCCTTGGCTGTCAGAAGTAAGTGGAGATTAAGTTATATGTAGTGAATCCTTGAGAAAATATTCGGTATACCTGAAGTACAATCCTCATGACAATTTCTGAGGTATTTTCTCCTATCAAATAAATTATTAAATAATGGTATACCAAAGAAGTAACAACTACTTAAGCTAAGACTTTCAGATAGAACAAACAGAGAAAAATACGATGAGTCATAACCAAATTAGCCGAATGTTGTACTAATCAATTATTTTGGAGAATAAAGCAACAAGCAGTGGATTCTATCGATCTTCGGGGAGAGAGTAAAACGATTCCAGACAACATAAAATGGAATACACATGTTAGTGAAAAATTAGAAATACAAGGAATGGACAAGGGTGATAAAGCCCAAAGGTATAGTAGTATAGACCAACAAATATACGATAAAATCCAGTCTAATAATTGTTGCATTAGTCATACGAATGGGAACTACAATTTCTAGAAATGAATACGCATGTGAATTATAATTAGCATTTAATTAAAGCTTGCTATTTGCTAATATGGATTATGATGCATAAGTTGTTGTACATAAATAACTAGTATTAAACAGGGGTTTTTGCAATTAAAGTGACAGCAAATGTTCAAATAGGTACAACTACATCTCATTATAGAGAAACGAAACATATTTAAGCACATCAGGTGAAGTCATGGTGTAATATCTTTCGGACTTTATACCAAATTATGGAGTTATAGTAACTGTTTAATGCCATTCCTAATTCCATCAGTTACCTATATAAAGTCAAGCATTTCACAAGAGTTGAGACTTGTGTTCACTATTTAATCAAGGTTACTTTCCGCTTCGAGAGTAAAGATACCTGCATATATTCAAGTACGATTTAGCTCATCATTATCCTATCTAAAGATTATTTATGATAAAGAAATGTTTAGATTGACATAAACTGATTCATTAACTGCATAGTACCATTATTACGACCAGTGATATATTTATGTAGCAACGGGCAACAGCTTTAAAGAGTTTGTGATCATAACGAGATTTATTGTTCTGGTTCAGTTTCTTTTTGTTTAAACTATGATATCAGAACCGATAAAGAATTCTAAGGGTAATTTTGCACCTTAAAAGACTACTAAATCAAACAAACTAAGAAAATCGACTGAAATATCTAGTATCGAAAGGAACAGTCATTGAGTTAGTTATTATTTACTACTTAACAGCACAAAATGTAGCGCAAATGGGTGAAAGAAATGTATGCGCTACACCATTAAAAACATAAGATTCTGAGTAAATGAAAGAGGTAAGACGATTATAATCAAAAAGGTAGAATTTAACAAAACAGCAAAGAAATTAGAAAGTAGGGGATACAGTTTCGTTAGATATACGACCAAGATTTCATTCAGTTGAGAAAAGTCACTGCACTTTTATGAGGGTTTTAATAAGAAACTGCTGTAGGATTGCCGTTGGTTCTTGTTCTGTCATATCAGATAAGGTCTTAAGCCACTGATATGAACCCTCTCTAGGACCAGAACCAAGAAGGCAGGATAGACTGATAGATGTTAGTCTTATACAGCTTTTTTGCATTCCATTGAATCATGTTATAAACTGATCACCTCTTCACTTCTCCCAACCAGTCCCACCGTTGACAAATAATACACCATAAGGAAGTCACCAGGATGACAGCGTTTTTTAACCTTTCCCTAGGTAGGGCTTCCATGTCCATCAACCTTATTTTAAGCGCTATGCATTCGCTTTAGCAAACAAAACCCGACCAAAAAAGACAGATTAGCACTTCTCTGGCGCCGGTGGCAATGTGGCAGCACTTTGAGAGAGAGCAAATTTTCCCCACTCTAGGCCGTACCACTGCACTTCGGGGGCTAGCATAGAGTTTTGTCCAAAATGTCCGAGTTGAAAAACATATACAAGCTGTAGTTCATCACCTCGTTATTGGAAAGTAAACTTGTAATTATTAAGAAAACAATGCAACAATTAGGATTCTGATAATGCACAAGAAATAAACTTAAATTTTGAATGATTGTTACTCTATGATTATAGATTTAAAGGAAAAGAGCACAAGTGTATATTTTCTATGAAAGATAGCTCAGTCGTTGGCCAACCACAATCTTCAAATAAACTGTTCATCTATTCTCGAGTATGAATCCCTATTCTAAGCAATTTGAGACGATACTACACTGAAGATATATTTTTATAATCCCATCTACAAAGAAAATTCGCACAACCCTCATAAGAACCAAGCAAATGAAATTTTTTACTCTATGCTTAGGATAAATGAAATAACAATGACTTTGGTCGTAGCGCTTATAGCAACATAGCAGTTAAAAACCTAATTGTAAGGTAAAATAAAACATTACTTACATGATGAACATAAGGTGAGTTACTTGGTTTCGTTAGACATGGACTAACTAGGCCCAACTTTTCATCAATTTTGTGGAATGCTAATTCTTGCTCTAGTTCAAAATGTTTTAAACATGCACGAGCTAACTCCTCGGATTTTAAGTGGAGCTAACAATTTTTGAAATAAAAATGCAATATTAAGCGGACATGGTTACGTAAGCACAGCAATTTAATAATATATTTGGTCTTACACTAAAAAGTGACCTGGCGAGAAGAAATGCTATGCCCCACCCATTATCATCTCCACCCTCTTCTTAATACATTAGTAAAAACTTATAATGTTTATTAAAAAACCAGGTCAAAAAGAAACTATGGACTGTAATTGGTTAAAATGAGAACAGAAAGGTAAAACGATTAGTCTTATTGTATGTAGCGTTCTGCTGTTTTGAAAACATGCTTACGAGGAGTCAGTGAGAGGACATAATAGGAAAAATTAGTAGGTATGCTTATTGATATATCCTTACGAAAAATTCTTGATATCTGATCAGCATCATAAGGAGGACTGATTAAGCATTGTAAAATAATATTCACAGGTATTCATGTAGTAAACTTTCAGTGACTTGCTATTTTAAACTTATGTCGGGAACAAATTTTTAAACCACCATGGTTAAAATTGGCCAACTGGTGAGGTTGCGATCAAAAGATGCATGTTAATCAGTATTAGCCAGCCCGTTGAAAAGAAGAAAACACGAATGCTAACATGTGATTAAAATGACCACATTTTTAACTTTTTGAATATATTTCCAGTTTGCCAACAAGACTTAGTAGTTTAGTCGACGAATACTAACGAATCCTTGAACAGCTTAACGTAAAACGAACAGTTTCAAATGCTGGCCATATATATACATAAAAAACAGAATTTCAACGATGACAACCTCAAGTGAATAAGAAGAGAGAGGGCGAGATCGCTTTCACATCAGATCATCTCTAATGCTGAATTATCACCCACCGTTCGTATTTGGACACAACTTGTGCGAATAGATGGTTAATGGAATGTTCTGAGAATATCTAAACAAATTCATATCAGTAAGCAGGATGACTCCCAATAAAATGCCTCTACGTACAAGGTATGCCACCTCCCTAATAAAAGAACCGACATTGCATGAGGCAAGATAAAAGTATTTTAAATATCTGTATCGAAAGGTTACAGAGTTCGCATAATACTACTGATATAAAGAAGTATATTTCTAGGATTAGAAACTTTTAGATCATCCCGAAGATTTATGGTTGGCAAGAAAGTGATAATTTTCGATGTCATGTCATACATAAAAAATATGCATCAAGTGATGAATAAGCAGTTGAGGCGCAACCGGCTTTTAATTTTCTGCTTAACCAAGTAACCATTACTTCTGTATGAAGTGATTAAGGTGATGGGTAGTATGCATGCATACAACGTAGATTATTTATAATTTTTAGACTGCATAGAATATTCAGCTTGCTTTAGCGTAACAATTCTAAAATATTGGATTTAAATTAAAAGCCCGTTCAAAGGCTGTTAGTAGTTATGCGGATGTATGCCTAAACAAGTAACAAGATAGCCATTATGAGAAACGAAAAAAACTTTTCATTACCAGTTTGTCTTTAGCATATAACTCCTCTTTTAAATGAGACATTACATCATTCTCTAGCTTTCTTTTGTGCAAAGCTTCACTTAGCTGAGATTGCTCACGCAACAGGTCTTTTTCCAAAAGTGAATTTTTGGTTTCCACTTCCTTCAACTGACTTTCATATGTGTCCAACTTCTTTAAATATCTAGATATTTCAACTGAAAGTAAAACAGTGAAAAATCAGATTACATTATGTTATCCATTCGATGAAAAATTATTTTAACCACCATTGTAATCTCACCTTGGGAAAATCGCTGTTCCGCTACCTGTCTCTCAAAAGGAAGAACTTCTTTATTGTCCAGTAAGATAAGTGAACATAAATGAAATATGACAAAAATCCGGTAAAGTGACTGGATGTCAAATTTTTCAATAGAATTATTCGCCACAGCTTCATCACCGCTAGAACTATTACAAGTATTTATTATAAGTTGGTTAACTGCAGGATTGCCTTCAAATGTGAAAACCGTGAGATTATGTAAGGATCTTAAGTATGTTACTTGATGGAGCTGTAAACAGAAAATCAGAAAGTGACAAAATCACTGTAAACTAAAGTCAGCAAAAACGAATTCCTTAAATTGGTATTTAGTTTAATTTTACTTACCAAAACTATCTTGCTATTGAGGCAATAATAATGTAAAATACAATTAACGTAACAGATTGAAATCAACTTTATTGCAGTTACTAACATGAAGTGGTCTAACAATGTCATGAATTTAACGTTATAAAAAAGTTCCGGATTCTAATTATTTTAGACAAATCTGTAAAAGTAGATTCGAGTAAAGTAGGCATGGGAAAATAACTTATAGGATGCCTAACATCAAAAGACGTAGCCAACCAATAACACAATTGTAAGCTTACAATGGCAGCTGAAACTGTATAAATCAACAATACTCATCTTGTTTTCGCCATCTCTTATAAAAACTTTAATGAGACCAAGTAACAAAGCACATTTACGAATACATAGAGGATGACAATGCTTAATAGCTGTAGGAATGAAACTAGGCAGAACAGAGCTTGGATCCATTACCAAATAGTTTACACTTGACAGCTTTAATCACTAAGCGATAGGTGTGTGGTTTTTATAATGACTTACGACCGAAACGACGCCATACTAGGTTTAGACATCCCATCTTACGTGAACCTTAGTTGATTGATTAAAGTAGCACATACTTCATAAAAATGCGCCAAGTCTTGTTAAGACATCCTTAGTGTAATTAACTAGTGGATAATTATGAACCGAGACAATCAAAAATATGTTCATTGAGTAAACTGCCTAAGTTTGATCGTCTTGATGCATCGAAAGTATATTGTTGTCACTCAAATTAAACCCAGAGCATGTACTTAAAGGATTACTAGTTTCAACAAACAGTTTTATCACTATCACCTTGCAAGTAAAATTATATTTTTGGGGTTGCTCCTGCATATTTTAGTCACACATTCCGATATATATCAAATACACTTGACTATCTGATAGTTGAATGTTTTTAACATTCAAAAAATAACTGCCAATGACCAAGATGCTATTACCCAGAAAAAAACGGCATGCAGTGTGATACTAGGATGCTTGGAAAGAATTTCATACTGGCAACATGTGAAGTAACTCTGTCTATTATGTGAAGTGGCGATCGCGAATGCGACTGAGAAGCCCATTACTAAAAAATGTAACTGAATAGAACGAACTCTACACCGTGTAGTCACGAAAGTGCTTATTGAAGTCCCTCATGGTATAAAGGTATACTCAAATTACTCAGTTTCTACTATTCATTGGTACTGTTATATGCTGAGGATATCGAGATAGAGGTGATACAAACAGAAGGGGGTGGTAAGGAGCTTTTGAAATATTTAAGGAAATAAACAGAATGTCATAATATTTCGAACTATCCAACTGATGTCCCAAAGTACATTACTATCCATACTGGCCACTAAAACAAAAACATGTATATGTTGAATAACTTCAAGTGACTGTACAGATACTCGTGTAATGTCGTCAGACAGCGAGTATTAGAGAAAGGTGGCAAACTAGTCGATGAAGTTATGGAATCTTCAGCGACTGAGGTGGTTCGCACATGTGTTACATATACCTAACCACCATCTACCTCGACGCGCGATGATGGTTGATATGGGAGTAGGATGGAAGAGGTAGGGGCTGCCAAATCAAAACATGGCATCAGTCCGTGAAGTCAGTGACTGCTGGTTTGAGTCGTATCGGTAGAGGCAGACTGAATTGTTGGGGTCTTCGCGAATGCCGTAACCAGCGTTTGGGAAATTTGGGTGGCATGGCTCAGAATCGGTTACAATGGCAAAGGTGTATCCACTCTTTGTTCTCCCTCAAACTGTAAGCTTATAATTATTTCATAGCCTTATTTTCACGCACTAATTCTTTCTCCCTGAACCATATTTTATATATTCATTCTTCTTTGTGTTTGTTATTATTATTATCATTGAAGTAACTTCTACTTCTGCTAATATGGTGTTACTCTTGCTGTGCTTTTGAGGCATGGAAACTTGGACCGTTACACACGAGCCAGGTTCTATATTGATCATACATACATACGTCAGTTAACACTTGTAAACCCCCTTACACAGAGTAATAATTGATATAGTCTTTATAATCCTCGAGAAAATACGGAGCATCCAGTCACTTCGATAGGTAGCCACATATTTTTTGAAAGACGCATGTAAAAAGGTTGAATTACCGAAGACACTGACCATCACTAAGACAAACACGTTTTCCACCTTTGGAGAATAATAATTCAATCCCCACATCGAAAATAAGAAAAATATTAGATACGCATCAGCTACAAACGTGACCGCATATTTATCTTATTACTTAGTACAATACTTTGTATCCATATGACTAAATCGTATGCATTTATAACTTACAGTATCGATTTTGTTGCAGTGCAAATGGATTGTCTTCAGCTTCGGTAATCGTTTAGGCAACCACTTTGGTATGAATGTGATTTGGTTTTTATTAGCCTTCAGTACCTAAAAAGTGAATGTATAAGAAAAATCCATACCAAAAGGTTTGACAAAGATTGGATACCGTCAAGTGACGTGAGGCAATTGTTTGAAATATTCAAAACAGTCAAGTTGTAAAGGGTTGATATGCCACTGATTTTGCATATACGATTGAATGATAGATTCAACAGTTTCAATTCTCGAAACTGTTCTAGATTCTCTATCGTTTCAAATTTGTAATCGTTGTTCTTATTAGATAAGTTGACGGCATACACTTGCACTGGTTCTTTTAATGTCTTCTTCACAAGAAAGTTGGGCGTCATATATTGCACAAACAAATGATCTTGTGAATTGAAATGAGATGAAAAACTCGCTCTTACCTTTCGAGTTATTCAGTGACATTCTTTTGTAACTTTCGTATTAGGAATAAACAAGCCACAAGATACTATAGTAAACAGGTTTCAAGGATTTTTATGTATGTCCAGTAAAGAGATATGTGGTGAGCCGAAACAGTGTGCACAAAAGTACGTCATGGGCATTGAATAGTAAACAGGAGAAAATGAAAACTGATAACTCAGAAAGCATATAGCAACTCCCTTTTATAAGTAGCTACATGCATGAATTTCATACAAGGATCCAACGTAGTGACCTAGAGTGCAATTAGGTTTATATATTCCAACAAGCACTAAAGTGAATATATTTACTACACATTTCTGCAAATTTTTTAGGACAATAATGTCAGGAAAGACTAAAAAATTTATTTACTCCACTAGTGTTTGTTTATGAAAACTTTTGAGTATAGGCGTTTACAAAATGTGTGATTCAGTCAGGCGCCAATTTGAGTCTCGTTTGTTTGTGACTGTGGACGATCTTATTAGGCTTGCGCTTACAATAATTTCATCGCATTCACTTCTTTTTGTACAGTCTACCTCTCCTACCAAAATGGCTTACTTCGGTTGATGACCAGATAACAAGATTTCGAAAATTACTGTCATTATTGATTTTTTAATTTGAGCTTGAAAGTTCGTGATATTTAGGAATGCATATCAACTGGTGAATTGCGCCCTGCGTCCCTATTAAATGTGCTCGAGTTACAAAACTGGAAAAAGAAACAGGCTGGTTTTAGTGTAAGGTATTTGTATTTTGAGGAACGTTTAGGGACATTTGAATTCACACTTACATCCAATAACTGAACCTAGTTTATATGCAGACGGAATTTACGAACTAATAAACGCATTTAAAACACCACAAGGCAAGTACCTTCGCACATTGTTTAATTGAAATCAACTATGTCAATAAAAAAATAACATGGAAAAATTAGTATGAGATGCCTAAGTTCATTACCCTTCAACTTCAGTCATCTTAGAAAAATTTATGTCCTGTACAGAAATTGTGTGCTTCTGTTGTAATGTGCACTCCATGATTCATTTTAAAGGTCCGTAATATGAGTGCCATCGATCAGTCGTGTATCTTTTACCAAAGTGTTTTCGATACCACTCCACTTATGTAACCAAAAAGATTTGTTAGAAATCCCTGTAATGCATTTATAAAAGTTGAGAATTTACTGGAATTCAGTTGAAGGGAACAGGTTGCTTAGATTTGGACAGATACAGGCAAAACAAATTTAACTAAGTTAACAATGATTCTTCACATCGGTTAACTCATCTTTATACAATAACTACATAATACTCAGGCCACTGGTTGAAACCTGATAATAAAGTTAATAGCCTAAGTTTATGAAAAGAAATCGACATGCCAAATTACGTTTGAAAAAATGCTAATAAATGTTGAAGACAATGATGATTTCATAAGTATTCTTTTGTGAAGGGAATTCAGACCTGACACCTAATTTAGTACCATGTAGAAAGTGATGCATGCTAAGATTCTTCCTGTTTTGAACAATTCAAGTAACATCCAGTGTAAAAGGAAAAAATCCAGGTTGCATTTTAGGTCTTGAGAGGCTTGATGTGAGCTGCTCCTTAGAAGGAAGTATTCTTTATGTTATAGAATTAAATGTGCCTTATCGGATTTCTTGCCTAAAAGTGGTCTTTTTAGTTTATTCCAACTGTAGATTTGTGTTGTTTTACCTAGTGGTTATACTAAGATGTTCAAATAAAACTAGTAATCTAAACTTACAATTGACATTTAAAGACAACAGGTGGAATCAAAATTTTTGTGCTATTGGATTCAGGTGTAGAAACTTCCAGTGGTCAGATGTGATAGGGTCAATCTGTTTGTGTTTAAAGATTATTCATGTTCAAGTCTAATTATAGTCAATGCCAACTAAGCCACATGCGTTGTCATTTGTCTTGGATTTCTGAAGATAGCCAGGCTGGAGTTATGAAGAGCTGTACAAGAAACTGCACAACAAAAAAGTATATTGCATTTTCATGTCATTTATTATCGATACATTAGTTTGTCGGCATTATCAGTAACTGAAAATTCGGGTTTAATAATTCGAGGGCAAACTACGCCAACAGAAACCCAGTACCTACTGTAGTATGTACAGATGAAATTCACTGAATCCCTCAGTTATATGAAAACAAAATAAATACTACATGAATCCAGTACTACAGGGATATGTGAGAACAAAATGTGGAATGGATGTAATGTGTTCATTTAGATACATATACAAATAAGTGCTGATATAACAGAATGCGAAAATATGAAACTTTGTGAAAGTTTTAACAGGTAGCTAATTTACGGAATAAATGTAGATTGGCAATAAAACTAAAGTTATATTAATACAATGGGTAAATCTCGTAAAATGAAGAAATAGCAATGCGCTTGACAAATTTTATTATAAATTGATAACGACGTATGGAATCAGATCGATGGAACATTTAATGGTATCAGTAGTCTGTAATAACTACTAATAGTGTCCACGATAATGATTTAAAGTGGGAAAGTATATAGTTAGGTGCAACAAAATAACGAGATTCAAACAGCCAGTACTAAAGGCATAGAAAAATAAACACATATGATATGGTAATGCAGTATATGTTTACAATGAGCTATGAAACCATAACATGAAAACAGTGCAAACCCTTCAACCTAAACCATGAGCAGTTGTATATTATCGTCAAGACTATATCACAAGAAATAAACAAGTAAAAAAATACCATTTTTGTCATCAATATACTAATTGTCTTGTTTAAGCTTCATGGAATTATGGGAACCGGTAGTGGGTTATCATGAGAATCAATTGGTTAGCTATTTTCAATAGTTGAAACACTTATATTTTGTTGATGCTGATCAAAAAGCATATAGTTGATAGCAAGGACTCTATATGGAAATGTATTTTGTACATAGTAAGTTTGCTTCCCGAACTACAATTAAGGCTTTTTAATAGCTGTGTGGTAACAAACTTGAACTACGCATAAGGAGTATAGACGAAAAATAAAAGCGCTATAGAAATAAGTTTAATTGTTTCTACTGTAGACTTAATTGTTAAGTTAATCCACATCGCATATTGAATGGTGTGATGTAAGTACTCAATTTAAGTAGTCCTTCGTACAAGTTACACCATCCATCTACTCGTTTAGCCTAGCCCACATCGACCAAAACGGCCAGGCTTCTTGTTCGATACAAAAATGCTTAGTGATGTCTGAGATTATAACAGTTATAAAAACAACGATACACATAGCTTTGTGATTGGTCCATTGAAGCATATTACTTAATACACATTATCCGCATAGTCTTTTTCTTATCGTCCTTAAAAAAGAATAACCTCCAGTAAATGTTTAGGATGAACGACGAAACGTATGGTAGGGTTAGGTATCCCATCGGCTCTACAACACCACCATTATAATTCCATAATGCAGAGATGTATTAGTTATACAGTTGATTTCGAAAATACATATACAGCTCTGTACATATACTGAATTATTCCAAATTCACTATTTTTGAATGAACTTAATATAGTTTTTACAAGAGATGCAGTGTAGTGCAATTAGTGAGTCAAACGTCAACTCTCAATATCTAGCCTAATAAGATATTTGAAGTAATAACGGATAGTTTTTACCGCAGTGTATAGTTGCGTAGATTGCAAATTACGTTGCATTCTTTTTCCTTAGCATATATAATCCCTCCCAGTTTGTATTTGGTTTTGCTTAATTTATGCTTCCATCCCTTGTTGAATCAGTAACCAAATTATGTTATTTGTAGTAGTAGACGTAGTAGACATCCTAAACTATCATTATCTTCAGTTAGAACTGATTCTGGATGTAGTGCAGAGTCCTTCTACCGAGCCGTCACTCAAGTCTAGAAAGACCTCATACAAATATTTTAAAAATTCAAATAACGTAGATCTCAACTCTAGTGTTTGCCGATCTCTGAACTCTGTTTTCAGTTAAACCAATTTAAACTCTACTATAATCACCCAAAATTCTTATTCCAAAAGCCCAACAGGCTTTCACACACGTCGTCGTTTCCTATCACTAATAATTTCAAGACAGTACCCAATTAATTAAGCTATGTACGTGAATTAGCGTTTTCACAAGCTCATAAGGAATGTGCCTACTTAGCTTTAGACAGATAGTAGAAACCAAAACAACAACTGTTGATAATTATTATTCTCAAATAATTGATTCCAGTAGATGACAAGCTATTGCGATATGACAGGTATCCTTACTAGTGTTAACGGGAGTGTACAGTCTCAAACAGAAAAGTGGTTCATGCACACGATAAAGGGAATTACACGTCCTAATAATTTTGACTCCTAACTCCAATGACAGCGTTTTTACTTAACCACAAAATAATCACAGCACATACATACCATAAATCAGCATCGTGTATTCACACATACTGGACTCGTATAGCACCCTCACTCTCCTCTGTTGTGTAGTTGAAAACTATCAGATATTATTGATTACTCCTGGAATTCCCAAGCTTTGAGACAACCCAGACACTGTCCCTAACTGCATCTAAGTGTGCAATAGTTTCCTTTGACATAGCAGCCTGCTAATCTAGAACACCCGTTCTCGCTAGTCACTGTCAGTGTGAGGGCTAATAAACTCACCTGATAGTCTCAGAGTGGTCCTGAAGACTAGTTCTGCTACTGAACATTGCGGGTCGGTTTTGACAGCTGTTCTTATTCACAACATAACTAATGGCAGGAATTCTGTCCGCTGACTTGGGTTTGAATGAGATATAAGAGCGGCCTTCAATTGACGATAAAACCGTTCTACCATCCCATTTGCTTGAGGATGATATGCAGTGCAGTGTATTCTGTTGGAGCCTAGAAGTTTAGCTAAGTTGTTGAGTAGTTCAGATTCGAACTTAGCTCCTCTGCCCGTCGTTATTGTAATAGGTGTACCGAAAATGTTCACCTAATTCTGTGTGAAGACTTTGGCTACTATTTCATATGTGTTGTCCGTGATTAGTACGGTAATAAGAAACTGAGTGAACCTATCTATGCATGTAAATAGATACGTAAATCCATCTGAACGTGGTGAAGAGCCTACTACGTTGCGAAACGCACACCCGGTCGGGAAAAAACCCCAATAGGTGAATTTGTGTGCCGGCTAACTTTTGATTGTTGACTCGCTGAACGCTCTCTAACCAATTTATGTACACCTTTCTGAAGATTTGGCCATATGTATCTGGTATTGCTTAGTTTAGGTGAAGATTTTACCTCAGAGTGAGACAATCAACGAAAGTTATTAAATATTAATTGTCGCATATTTTTGGGGACGAAAGGCTGAGGCACCGACATCGTCAAGTCACAGTAAATCAGAACACCTTCCATAGGTGATGGCAACTGTTTTAGTTTGAGACTAGAGCTTTAATCTTTGGTAATTCTTGATCACTTTCCTATTTGCCTCTCAGTCTCGAAATTTACTGTAGACTGTTGTATTATATTCATTTTTAGTCGAGATAATGCGTCTGCTGCCTGATTGTCTTGAACTTTTACGTGTTGGATATCACTAGTGAACTGTGATATGTAGTCGAGGTGTCGGACTTCCCAGAGGTGAGTATTTATCAGCTTTCACTTTTAATACATTAGTTAATGGTTTATGATCCGTACAATCTTTGAATTTCCTGCCTCCGAGCATGTATTAGAAATGCTTGATGGTTGGGTTGATTGTGAGGAGTCCTCGATCGAAGGTAGGATATCTCGATTTTGCTAGAGCGAGTTTCTTTGAGAAAAATGCACTCGGTTTCCAGGCGTTTTTAACTGGTTGGTTAAGAGTGCCGCCTACGGCTTTGTCTGAAGCATCTACCATCAAAGCAAATGGGTAATGAGAATTTGGATATGTTAATGTAAATGCTTGAGCAAGTTTATCCTTTAAATGGTTAAAAGCCTCGACGGCCTCATAGGTTAGCTTGAATTCCTTCGGTTTTCCTCGAAGTGAATCCGTCAATGGTTGCATTAGTTGTGCACAACTGGGTATGAATCTGCGATAAAAGTGTATTAAACCAAAAAAAATCGAATTTGTGTTAGAGAGCTTGGTATGTGGTATTGTTTAATAGTGTCTACCTGTTTGATCGGTGTAATTCCATCAGGGCTTATGGTATGCCCAAGGAATTCTAGTGTTTCCACACCGAAAACACATTTACTTTGATATATGTTCATGCCATTTTTATTTACTCGTTCAACACTGCCCTCACATGTTATTCATGTGATTTTAAGTTCAGACTGGCAATTAATAAATCATCTATGTGTAAATGGCATATCTAGGAGTAGATTATCCATAAACTTTTGGAATGTTTGTGCCGCGTTCCGTAGGCCGAATGGCGTGCGCACAAACCCGAATCGTCCACCAATGCTTGTCCTCGACTTTATATGTCCTCGTCGGTCCTGCTAAATAACACCCCCCCCATCTCGCCGTCTTCAAACAACATAACGTTCATTTGACATTAAACAGAGAGGTGTATACAATACCTGCATAAAAGTTAGATATTCCACTGACCCTACATCGTACAATAAACAAAGGGAGCCACCATTCAACGGATAATCGTACAGTGGGTGTCCAGAACAACTGGCTGTAGCACAAGACTCAGGTAAGAGACAGTTACCACGGTTTATAGGGTACACAAACAAGATGATAGTCTTTTGTAAAGTAGAGGAATAATTAATGAAAAAAGTGTAGTTACAAAGTTTAATATGTGCAATACTCTAGTTTGTCACTGTAGCTAGAAAATTCATTTACAATAATTTACAGGTTCAAAATTTCCTACAGTACCACTAAAGAAATGCTCCTGAGAATGTCGTGTCACTTCTGTTAAAACAAGTGCTAAGAAAAGAAAAAATTAGTTATTTTTCATGTAATTATTCGTATTTTTGCTATTTTTTTTTGATTGTAAAGTAAGCGGTAACCGGTACTGCTCTTCATTTCCTCCGCTCTGACCTTACTAATTGATTGTAGTGTCATTTTAGTGTGCTAATTACTCTAATTGCTACAAGGTTGCTTTTGTAATTATATATACAGAGTTGGGGATATAATATAATTGAATTTTCCTAGTGCTGCGTTCGTGTTTTCTTGATTTTGGCTTGGGGTGAGTAAACAGTTGTCGAGTTATTGGTCACGGTTGCGATTATTAGTTGGCGTAGACAAATTTGCAGATTAGAGTTACGGCTAGTTCGCGTATAACATTAGGCGTTTTTATCCTGATATAAAAACAAGTTGATCTTTCTGCAAAATTGCCCACCCTTTATGTTCGCTGCTTTCAAAGAGTTCAATTATTTTTATGATTTAGCTAATTATATTTGTATCTAGGGTACTTAATATGCCAGTCACCGTTAAAAATCACCGCCACTCACCATCTTGCAAACAACATACTGGAAGGTTATCCTTCAATACGCCAAGGTGGAGCCTCACGAACTTATTGATATTGCCAACAGTCTATTAAGGAAGCTACTTATTGCATTAATTTTTGCAAATATTCTTCGCTCAATTCATCTTCAAAGACAAACTTTCAATTTAGGCAGAAACGAAGCCAGTTATTAACTTGAACTATAGTCTTCAAGCTCATTTCCTGACTTTTCCCCCTTGTCATCTTGATTCTAAGTGATACTATCAGTAGAATGTTTATGGATAAACAATATTTTCACAGGTTAAAACTAGTTACCCACAATTTGAGTTCCTGTTCTGTAAGAACAGCTGACCAGATGACCTGTGTTAGCCGTAACGATTGGAGTTGTTCATTTGACCTAACTTTCCCTTGAATATGTCAATAAATATCGCTACAAATATATCAAAGTTCTACTTGTGGAATACATAGTTTGAGAGTTGGATATCAGTCGAAAGATAATTAGTTCTAAACTTATCAGTGTACATGCTGAGTTTTCATAAACTCTATGTCCTAGGGGCCAATGAAAAATGAAGGCATTTTAAACTTAAACTTATTATCAAGTAGCTTGAAGGCTGTGATTAGGTCATTTTTAGGTTGACTGCATTACAAGTGAAACAGCGCAAGTGTCGCTGACTGCCCAGTGTACGATAGCTTCCGGATTTTAAGAATCCTGTCAGCCGTGATTTTCTGAACCATTTCAACAACTCACTATCATTCTGAACTTACTGGACGATGAGTACCAAGTTCATAAAGGACACCTGTTCTGAAGATTATGCGATCTCATTCCTTCAGTAAGCTGTCGGACGCTATATGTAGGTCTTGGCACAGGCTAAAAGTGTTTATGATGAGAATTTCTATTTTAAATAATCTATGATGTATTTTCCAGGTTCCCTTAAGTAGTAGGCTGAAAGTAGATTGTTCACTTCTGCAGCTTTTGTGTTAAGTTTAGCTAAAAATCGTACAAATGGTGCAATTTCCGAGGGACAGTGCTACACCCTCTTTTCGTGTATTGGAACTATCAGCTATATCTATTTCGGAATCTTCTAAGCCGAGCTCATAACCATGATGACAGCATCAGCCACATTTGTTTAGAGATCGTATTAGGCTGTCTGAAATTTATCAAGTGAGCATGGTGCATTCATGTATCAGATTCAAAGGCCATTTGTATAGCCTTGTCCTTCAACCTTAGTGTTTCAGGCCCCACTTCCCTGATCACCCCAAAATCCACAGCCATCACAATTTGTTCCCGCCTACTACCTATCGTTTTAATTATTATTCAGCCTCATCTTCTTCATATGATTGGCAAGTAAGGTGTATTTGCTAACTAACACTCTTTATCTTTTAATTTTATACACATTCTGCAGTAATTGCTTACTTTCATTTTTGGTTACGAATGCCACTTTTAGCTAAGTTGTCCCGTTTTTCTATGGACAGTATTTGAGGCTTCGTGCAATAGATTTCATTCGCCGTGCTCCGGGATGTCCAATATGAAATCAACGCGAAACCTTGGTTTGCAGACATTTTGGTATTACCATACGACCAAACATTAGGCAGTCACTGATAATACGAAGAGAGTCTCGTTGATAAAATAATTCTTTCTCATCATCCACTATGTTCTTCAGTCACTTGTTTGCGGCAAATTGTTTGACTTTCTGAATTATGGCATCACTGAGTGATGCTTGTTAAACGTACTTCACGGCCACCGGTAGAGCTTGAATTGTATTAGATAGGTAATTTACTGAATAATCCTTACTGGATAACGTGACAATTACTGACTCTCCAGTATTTTCTGGGTATTGGCTTATCAATCGTGATAGAGCATCGGCTTGTCCGAACTCTTCTGTTCGACTAAGGTGTATTGAAAATCATATCCTAGTAGGATTAATGCCTATCTTCACATGCGGTTTGCTGTGTTTGCTCGTACCCCAGATTTTAATTCAAACACAATGAGGGGTGTTTTATGGTAAGGATAAAGCTTCCTTTCTATCTAGCTATATCTTATCTTTGCTTGAGTTAGTGCACGGGCAGCATGCATTATTGTTTTTTTTCTTTTTCATCAGGAAGTACATGAGATATAACTGCACCTATATCATAACTCTAAGCGTTTGCCACGACGATTATTTGTAATTAAGGAATGTAGTGTGTTAACAGCATGTTAGAACTCAGTACAGACTTCAGTTTGCAAAAAGCTGAAGTGCATTCCATGGTCCAACTCCATGGTATAATCTTTCCAGTCAGGTGCTTCAGTCGACGACATATTTGATGCAATGATGGTACAAAAGCTGAGTAGTAACCGGTCTAAGCGAAGGAACACCTGTAGGTGCTGGCACCTGTTGAATAGCACGAATGTTTTCTGGATCTGGGCGGCGTCCACTTTAATCAAAATGAATCCTAAGTATTTTAATGACTTTAGAAAAAATTGCTATTTTTCATGGCAGAGCCTGAACTCATTTTCGGAGATTCTTTGTATAACTGGCTCAACCCGACTTAGAAGATCTGCAAGTGATCTGCCGAAAACTGAAATATTATTCACAGTGAGCATTCCACTTCAAAACGATAGAACACTTAGTTTCTTAAACTCCCCCAGGTTAAGGCCAAAGGAGGGGCTAGGTAGCACATGGGCGGTGGCTGTGCCATAGGCTGGTTCTGAAAAGGAACAGGCTTCGGTTTCCAAAGGACTGTTGAAACGGTTACAATCACCTGACCTGCGACCGTCAAGTTCCCATTAGCCACCTCACTAACTCTCTCCTGAGTTTAGATTTCTGACCTGTGTAATTCAATATTTATCTAGTACCACAATATATGTCAAGCGTACTATTTTGAGGAGATCATCTAATTGATGATGAAACTCATTCTTGACTGTACCTTGTCTGTGCTTGAGCAAAGATTACTAAAACACATCGTTTCTTCTCACTCTGATGAAGGCTTCTAATCTAACATCACATACATGGTTGTTAATGTTAATCCGGCCGATGAGCGCTGCCTCCGGTTTCAAGTATGCCTGAAGGCCGGAACACCGATACTACAGGTTCCCTGAATAGACGCATATCTAACATGTTCTTCAAATTGACAGATAGAAAACCCACTTGTAAAACATTACTAGAGTTTTGATTAAGGGTCTTAGTACACAACACTGCTATGTTTTTAATTCGACCACCCCGTCTCTAAAATGTTATCTTTTGATATAGTCGACCCCGTCGCCAATTGTTATATCTAAAATATATTCGGGCCGATTTTAATCGATCACTACCCCTATAAGTCTGCCCAGTAACTACCAGTCCCCAAGCTGGAAATGAAGAACACAAGATGGATGAGCCAATCAGATAGAAATCTGAACCAAAATTACATTGTATTTCAAACGCTCATTTATATATACACAAAATCAGACTACACGTAGAACAAATTATAAATTTCACATTAATACAAAACGACAGCAACAATATAAAACAACACAACTAATTAACTGTGGTTCATAGTAAGGGACAATATACTAACATCAAATTTGCTAAACTGGAGGATAGGGTAGAAGGAAAGTAACAATGACAGAAATAAATGTTTGCACTACCCACAGTTAAAATAATTAAAATAGTGTTCTAAAACAGTTTTGTAGGTTCATTATTCCTTTTTAGTCGTCCAACATAAATCCATGTTACATGTTTCACTGATATAATTCACTGGATGCACTTTTTTATTACATTCGACTAACAGTGACAAAACACAGACAGCGATCAGTGTATAATAAAAGTGCTATATCGCGAGAAACTGGTTGATTGATCGAACGCCAATTGGGTGTATACCTAGTCGGTAAATACGCGTCTGCCCTATACCCGCTGAGTCCCAAGCTGGAGATATGAGAAAGCAAGCCAATACACCAACCAGACAGAATCATATAATATTTCACACATCCCTTTATACGTAAATAAGACCCAATCGCACAGTCAACCAATTAGGAAACTAACATTAACACAGAACTAAGAAAATAGTCGTAGTGAATAGGAACAACTTATACACAACCAATTAACTGTAGTTCATAGTAAGAAACAATATACTAAGTGTTACGTCTCGTACTTGATGCTTGACTAGTCGCGGACTACCTTAGCACCCCGAACGCTTGAACCCTCCTGGTCGCAAATCAGAAGACAGAAGGCTGGTAGACAGGAATTTTGTTCCAGTGAGATGGAGAGTAAGTCAGGTACAAAATATTCGTGTATTTATAGTTTTCTGAACAACAAAAATCAGTGTTATAATTCATCCAATCCGAATTAAGAAGTCTCAACAGTTACCCAATCGGAACGTGCCACGTCAAGATTCTGGAATGTTCCATCGATCAGTGATTGGATGGAATATAACACTGACTTTTGTTGTTCAGAAAACTATAAATACACGAATATTTTGTACCTGACTTACTCTCCATCTCACTGGAACAAAATTCCTGTCTACCAGCCTTCTGTCTTCTGATTTGCGACCAGGAGGGTTCAAGCGTTCGGGGTGCTAAGGTAGTCCGCGACTAGTCAAGCATCAAGTACGAGACGTAGCACTGACGACGGGGTAAACTATCAAAATGTCATTTACCTTCGAACAAGTTGAAGCTTTGCTGGAACGCCAAGAGAAACGCTACGAACAGTTCCAGATACGCGTGCTAGAAACCTTGACCCAGCAAATGAACCTTACTCAGAAGGGGCTGTCAGAAAACTCATGTACATCTCACGCAGACTTCATCATTAACTCTATCAATGAGTTCCATTTTGATGACTTAGCTGGTATTACGTTTGATTCATGGTTTAAGAAGTACGAGAACTTGTTCAAGGTCGACTTGGAAAAAGTTGATGATGCCGCGAAGGTCAGAATGCTCCTGCGAAAGCTTGGCACCGTTGAACATGAACGCTATACTAACTTCATCCTTCCAAAGAATCCAAGAGATATTTCCTTCGAAGCAACAGTTGAGATCCTGTCGCAAATCTCTGGCAAACAATCGTCCTTATTTAATATCCGCTATCAATGCCTAAAGTTATCAAAAGCAGGTGATGACGACTGGGTGAAGCATGCAAGCATAGTGAACCGTGAGTGTGAGCGGTTTAGACTCTCATCAATGACAGAGGACCAGTTTAAGTGTCTGGTTTTTGTATGCAGTCTGCAATCACCGGAAGATGCTGACATTAGTACCAGAATTTTGAGTAAGATTGAACAGTGTCCAACCATCACGCTACAAGAAGTCACCAGTGAATGCCAGAGGTTAGTGAACTTGAAACATGATACTTCTATAGTTGAGAACGGCAGCCGTCCTTCGTACGTCCATGCAATAACGGAGAAAAAAGATTCCAGCACGCAAAAGCAATATAGTTCACAACCTCCGTCTCCATGCTGGTTATGCGGAGAATGGCACTTTAAGAAGTTTTGTCCATACAAAGATCACCGTTGCAGCAAATGCCATCGTAAAGGACACAAAGAGACTCACTGTAAAGGAAAGTTACATCGTCGTCATGCACCGAAACCTTATTCCAGAAAATATAAGTCTCGTGTATTAACCAACAAAATAATGGTGGCTCACACTAGTACACAACATTCCAGCCGAAGAAAATATGTTACCATAAAGGTCAACGGCCGTCGTACTCGTCTACAACTCGATACCGCTTCTGACATAACGCTTATCAGCCGAGCAACCTGGAAGCATATTGGCGAACCCCCAGTGTGCCCAACAATTCAGCTAGCCCACAGTGCATCCAGAGGTAAATTAAATATTGTCGGTGAGATAGGCTGTGGAGTTGCTAGGGGGAACGCAAAGGCAAATACAACAGTATACCTCACAGAGAGTCCGGGGTTAGGCTTGTTGGGTCTCGACCTAATAAAAACTCTGCATTTGGCGAACTTTTCGATTAACCACATCTGCAGCCGCATCAGGACTTCTGAGGTGTCGGAGACAAAATGAGGAACACTGTGTTAGGAAGACATCAAAGGGTGTTTGCAGAAGAATTGGGGGAATGTAATAAACCGAAAGCACGACTAGTCCTCAAGCACGGTGCCACTCCAGTTTTCCGACCTAAACGTCTAGTACCGTATGCTGCTTTACCTATTGTCGAGCAAGAGTTAGATCGCCTTCAAAAAAGTGGTGTCATCGAACCGGTAAATTTCTCCGAATGGGCAGCTCCAGTAGTAATCGTTAAGAAGCCCAATGGAATCATACAATTATGTGCAGGTTATTCTACAGGTCTAAATGAAGCACTAGAAGCCCATCGGTACCCGTTGCCACTACCAGAAGACTTATTCGCGAAGCTGAATGGAGGGAGATACTTCGCAAAGTTGGACTTATCAGACGCCTACCTACAAATTCCAGTAGCTGAAGAATGCAAACAATACTTGACTATAAACACCCACAAAGGATTGTTTCGCTATGACAGACTGCCGTTTGGCGTGAAGACAGCCCCATCAATCTTCCAACAAATCATGGACACGATGTTACAAGACACTCCTGGTACTGCTGCTTATTTGGATGATATACTCATAATGGGTGTAGATCAAGCCGATTTAGGAAAGAAGCTGGATTCAGTGCTCACACAAACTGGGGATTTCGGTTTCCGTTTACGTGCAAAAAAATGTGACTTCCATCTGCAGCAAGTGCGATACTTGGGATTTATAGTGGATAAAAATGAAAGAAGACCTGATCCAGAAAACATCGAAGCTATTAAGACGATGCCACCGCCGACAGATGTTCCGACCCTACGATCTTTCTTGGGGATGGTCAGTCATTATGGTATATTTCTTCCAGACCTGCACCGTCTGCAAGCCCCACTGAATCGTCTACTATCGAAAAATGTTAAGTGGATCTGGTCAGATGAATGCCAGAATGCGTTTACAGAAATAAAACAACTTCTATCGTTGAACCTACTTCTGACACACTATGACCCAGCTCTACCCATTATGGTTGCAGCAGATGCTTCAAACTAAGGAATCGGTGCGGTGATTTCACATGTTTACCTAGATGGATCTGAGAAGGCGATTGCCCATGCTGCAAGTTCATTAACGACAACGGAGTGAAACTGTAGTCAAATAAAGAAAGAAGCTCTTTCCATTATCTTCGCGGTAAAGAAGCTTCACAAGATGCTATTTTGCCGACCATTTACGTTATTGACAGACCACAAACCACTACTAACGGTTTTCGGGTCCCAAAAGGGCATTCTCGTGTATACAGCAAACCGTCTGCAACGATGGGCCACTACACTGCTTGGTTACGATTTTAAGATAAAGTATAAGCCAACGAAAGATTTTGGTAAGGCAGACGCCCTCTCAAGATTAATCGGCTCCCGTACAAAACGAGAAGAGGACATACTCGTGTCCAGCGTAGAAGCCGAGGTCCAGACAGTGTTAACAGTGCGGTTTCCGGACTGCCGGTTACTTTTCAAGCATCAAGTACGAGAGGTAACACTAAGAGTAAATACACTAAACGGGAGGACAGAGTAAAAGGAACGTAACAGTTATAGAAATGAAATGTTTACAAAACTCACAACCAAAATAATTGAAGTAGTCTTCCGAAAATACAATTCTGAAAGTTTGTCACTCGTCTTTAATCGCCCAACATAACGAAAAATCAGAGTAAATAAAAGTGGATGACTTCATTAAGTGATTACAGGATTGTTGTGGATGCGCACTTATGAGTTCCATACTGTAATCAATGAGCTGCCCTATGCTCTACAGTTTTTAACGATTATCTAACTCAGGCCAGTTTGTGACATCAAATTCAAACTAATTAGTTTAAATACAAAGCAGAAAACGTTTGACATTGATTTTAGTTTTATATCAAAAAAAAAACATCAGTTTGCAAATGGACGGTAAAATTTAAGAATTGTAAACAATATGCTTACAGAAGTACTTCGGAAAGTAACTTTACAGAAGCGGTTACTCTACTGAGTTCTTTATCTTATAATATGGTATGCAAAATACATACCCGCATATACGACGATAATATAAACTTTATAACACATATGAGAGTAAATGCATAACGTTACAAGTTTACTCTTCCTTACTGCATGAACTGCACAAGTAGAAAGCTCATGTATTCCATAATGCACATACAGGCATAAACGTTGTAATATGCATCACAGACTGAAGTCCAGTGATGGACAAATCACTATATCTGGATTTCTAACTCTAAGAAGAGTAAACATCATATTATTTCTGTACAACTTTTTAAATAATCTACTGTGAGGCTATTAAATTGGCTTTCGTACGCTGCCATCCTTGTTAAAATAGTATTTTTAGTCTCATAAAAATAGAACGGTTTTATTTCACTTTCATTAGGCGTTTGAGCAAAAGCTAGTTGCGACTTCTGAACATGTTCTTTTAATTGTTGTAAGTGGCTGGATAAATTCACAGGAGCCCCACATGCATTATCACATTGTTCACTCGAAAGAAGTAGAGATATTTTATGCACCAACTTAGTAATGCACTTACTAATGAGCTGTTACTGTGTCATTTGAATTTTATGTAACGCTCCACTAGTAGTCACTTCATGCAGACGTTATACTAGATTTCAAATATCTCTCGATCACTTTATTTAAACCACAGTGATAGTCTGCACTTCTTATTTTCTTAGTATCTAGCTTTTTTTAATATATTGAGATAGTTAACTTTCATAGCAGGAATACTTGTCAATTGAATCAAAACGCATTTATAAGTCGTAGAGTTAGCGCATCCGTTACTATCACTCACGCTCCTCTTAATATTCTGAGTTTAAAAATTAAGTTTATTTACTAGTTCAAGATGTTGAATCTCTTTTGGTGAGTAGACACCATGGTTGTCAATTACTTATTTCATCAGTGACTTATGATCAGTATACATTAAAGAGATTACACCTTCTACCATGGCACAAACATTTGTTAGATGAATATGTTGCTATTAGCTATTGTTTAAAAGCTCCATAAGGTGACTGAAAGACTCCGAACTACCTCCAAATGACGATAGTGGCTGTCACCAATAATTAGTGCTTTTCTGTAATCAATCAAAATAATGATATCGAAAGCATTTGTCATCACAGCTAAAGATGGTTTAGGCATTTCGTTTGAGAAACTTGATTTTGGAACTAAAAACAGTTTCCAGTTTCCTAAGCGATCTTTGTTGCCACCAGTGTTATCTGTGATAATTCTGTGACCTTTATGAAATTCGTCGGTGGTTGAGAAACATGTTCAAAACATGTTCAAATCCAGGTATGAGTCACATGCAACTTATATTTCAGTGAAGTTGTAACTTTATGGACTCACCGGCCTTCGACTGCAAAGTGAGACCCAGTAAAAGGGATTCTAGATAGTAGCAGCATAAAATACCCAGCATTTTGAATTCTTCCCGTGCCTACAACATTTCAGAAGATTACTAGACTTAAGACTGATTAAAGGGTCTGCCTATAAACTGTTTGCGCTAATGGGCCAGCGTCCACTGGTAGAATTCTTACTTTTATAGATTTTTGATATAGTAAGGCGATCATCCATTGTTATCGATGATAACTGCTTCACTCTTAACAAGTCTAAGCCCTAACAGTACCCAACCGAGATCAATATGTGACGAATTCAAATAACGAATTAAATACCAACCTCCACAAGACCACCTTAAGTCAATAAATCTTTTTCCTTGACCTTTTTTATCTCTAATTTAACCAGTGTATCATCTCTTATATTTTAATAAGAAGTACATTGTATTTGTACAAATGATTTCAAAATGTGACCATTACATTTTTTTAGTCTGGTTCTTTTCTTCTTATTGTCCCTATCGATAAAAGAATATTTATCTTCATAAGAAGATCTTCATTTTTATTCCACCGCCGTTTTTCAGCTGTTACGCTTTTCTTTAATTCACACTTAATCACACCTTGATCTGCACAACATCCATCGTATACCTATTCACATATTCATTATGTCTCATAACTCTGCTTTAGTGCACAACCATTTTATATGTCACGAACAAATATTTTGTTACTATTTATTTTATACAAGCAACTACCAAGCATTGTTATGTCCAGCTTTCTTTTCCTTTCGTTATTGCTTTATTTCATGTTCTAATAATAATGTTTCACGTAAATTTGATGTAAGTGTAACAGTCGTATTTTGTAAACCTGTGAACATTGTAAATGTAACTTTGAATAGTCTTTTTATTTGTTTATGAAAAACCTCAAATTTAATGGTGATTCGTATCCTAATAATTTGTAACTGAAGAGTGTAACTTTGGTTTCGTCAAACTGAAATGTACATTTTAGACTAAGAACATTTTCACAGAATATTTCGAAAATGTTTTAGATCGCTTACAATAGTATTAACAACTTTATGTAAAACAGTAAGAGATTAACTCAGGCTAAGCTGGATTTATTTGTAACTGAATTGAATGAACGGAGTAATAATCGTTTTCTAAAATAATGAACATAGATCTGAAAATTCCCGAATTTAAACATAATTTAGATCAACTTCTAAAGACATCTGGGTACCATAAAGTTAATCAGAAATATATTTAGCTTCAATAAACACAAATGTAACGTCAATCTACAATGAATGCAAATCACAGGGGTATTTCTATCAGATTTTAAGGGGATGAAAACAAGAAAACCTCAAACAGACGACTAAATCAGCTTATTTACTGATTTGTGAAGCAAGTCACCTAATATTTGTGAATTGCCTATTTAAAATTATGAGGTAAATAAAAATACACCATACCTGAGATGTCACGGATTATTTTTCAATCCACTGTTGCACTTAAAGCATATAGCAATTTAGTTTCTAAGATAATCGTCAGAATAGTTTTTAGACGCAATCAAAAATAGTTTTTCTTTGAACATTTTTTTCTAAAAAGAGACGAGACTAGTTATTTTTCTCGTAAATATTCTTGTTTTTGCTATTTTTCGTTAATTGTAAAGCAGACGGTAACCGGTACCACTGTTCATTCTCTCCTCATTGATCTTGCTGTTTGTGATTGGTTGTTGTGATTTTTAGTGTGCTAATTATTCTAATTATTTCAAGTTCGTTATTGTAACTGTATATACAGCGTTGAAACAAAATAGATTCGAATCTTCTGAGTGTTGTGCTGGTGTCTTGTTGAATCGAATTTGGGCGAGTTAACCAGTTGTTGAGTTGTTGGCCACCGGTTGCGGGTATCTGTTTTGTTCGTGTAAGTATGTTCGCGAGCTAGAGTTACGGTTACTCCTTCCATGCATAACGTAGGCGGCAAAGCATCTCACTTTCAAATAATTTTGGACAAGCTATCCTTAATCTGGTTCTGTCGACTAGAAACCCAATAATCGTAATTGCGGAAATTTTATTCTTAGTCAACCAAATACATAAAAAAGCTTGCATCCAGTTACATATTTTGTAGAAAACTTAGCCAGTTGTACCACGACATCGCAACTTAGTGACTTTACATCCCTAACTAAAATGAAAGAAGCAACGAAATTGCGAAATGACCAATGTGACTGCTTTAGATTTTGATGTGCATCATTTACAGTTGTAGATAAGAAAAGAATTTTTTAGTGTCAACATTACTGACTGACTACAACTGTTAAAATTACGATACACTTTAAATATTCTTTTATGCTACTTATTAGCAGGTAAATGAATAATTTTATTTACATTCTGAAAGGCATGAAAGGTGACAGAGAGTTTTTTCACATTCGTTTACTAGTTGATTTTTAAAAAAAATATTGAATAGAAACATGTTAACGGTAAATGAAAATAAAAATGACATTAAAAGTTTACACTTTTCATCTATTCAAAAATTCAAAATAATAAACATCTATGCTCTACCTACTAATAAGTAGTATAAAGTAACACCCAAAATTAATAAACTTTTATAAACATTAATCAGATGATAGTACACTCTGACAACCATAAAATATACAACACATTCTGAACTTCGTCTTCTACTGATTAGTACTATTTTAGGATTATAGATGAGCAACTTTATTTACATTTGGAAAGATGAAAAAGGTGATGAAAGCTTTTTGTCACAATTGATTAGCCGATTCTAAACTATTACTGACCAATTATTGTCTTCGGATACAAATGATCAGTGGTAAATGAAGATCAACTTGTAAAATATGACTAAAATCTTACATTACTTGATATGTCTTTTTGAAACTCTATAATTCTACCTACTAATAAGTATCATTAAATCACGTCCGAAATGTTTTGTGTATTTTACGGTAGGATACACTGAATCATCAAATACGAACTACATGCTTCTCACATGAAATGAATTGAGAAGTAGCACGATAAATCTCATTGCATCTAAATTGGCTGATACTGAAAAGTAGGTAGGATTTTTATAAATGGAACTTACTTGTATGACAGTCATTTACTAACCTTTTAATACTGCTTCCAACTTTTATGTTGAATTATCGCTTACGTTTTGACAAGAATTATATACGTTTCTTATTAAACACTCATTTACAGGACTTTGAAGGTGAAGCTAACTACAACTAGTGAGTAATGCACTAGAAATTTTTGGTGACTGAGCATTAATCTCACTCACACAGTCTCAATTAATAAAAACGATCTCACCTCATAGAATGAAGATTCTGTCAAGTGAGTTATGTTTCATCCCAGATTAGATATACTAAGTACTTGAAACTGACTTCTAAAATTTTATTTCACGGTTATATTTTGGAGTTCGAACGAAGGTTTTTGACATTCTAACTACAATCTTAGGGCATTTTATGAAGATCAACATCTTCACTGTATTCGAATTTACTAGATTTTACGTAACTAAGTAACAGATTTGTCAACTCCTCATAAAGCAAGTAAGTCTGAAAAAACAATATTTCTCGGTATACTGTAAATATTTCTCTTAGTGAAAGTGAAGAAATCAACTACCAGTTTGTTTTATTTCATACACATTTTAGTCGTATACCAAATTTTAAAATGTCCAACATATTTCTCTATCTCAGCTTTAAATGAGATAAATAACAATAATAAGCCACTTCCGTATCATCTCTTTTACTACAGGAAGTTACCATCATTTGATGAAATATAAATTATTATTTTTAACTTAGATTATTTGCAATTTGTAGACTCAACTTAAGTTAACCTACTACCGTAGATACACAATTATAAGTTTATATTTTGGTATGAAGTCAAATCTTCTTTTCTCTTAAAAGGATAAGTAATACGATTTTAGTATACAACCTTAAAGTAAAAATTTTTAAACAATTAAAACAACTTGCCATGACACCATATGAATATCGACCAACTTTCACAGTAAACTTCCCCTCACTGGTATAAAATACACAATAATTCGGTCATTCATCATTGTATGCTCATATTGTTGAGAAAAAATTATTAATGACTTATCAGTATTCAACATTATGAAAAGTCAATAATGTTCATCATGCAATTTTATCTTGCAGATTTGTTGTTTAGCATAAAAAGTAAATAAAAACAAGTGCATCATCGTGATAAATTTCGCTTCTATTTTTCTAAAGAAACGAATTTCTAATGGAGGCCAAGAAAGAGGATAAGCACAATACAATCAGTTCATATTTGTCATGCATATTTCCGATATTCACCATTGACTATGCTATTTGTTTATGCATAGATTTGTCAGTATTTAAATATTATGAAAGATAAGTCATGCAGAACTTTTTTTCTCTATCAAAAGACATTACTACTAATTATACTGTGAATAAAAGAAATAAACCTATTTAAATATATTTACATTAAAATCGATAGAATAACACTGTCAAAAGTGATAAAATTATGTGATCTTTACTGGCTGATTATCAGAAGAAAAACTGATAAAATCATGGATGGTCAGAAAATACAAATCTCTAAGGAAACTAGATACAATTAATGTTATTTTCCACAAATAGAGGCTTTCCTACCAAGTCTCGTTACTATTGACATTTAGTTCAAGTTAGTTTTCAGACTGAATTATTAATTCCTTAGTAATTCAGTTTGTAATTAGGTCTTTTTAAAAGTTTAATAATCGCTATCAGTTTCATTAATGAAAACTGATATGTAGTTGAATAAGTAGTTATCAACCCAATTGATAATTCCCAATAACAACTCCATCATTTCATATAATCAAAGGACTTGACACTTATTTTTCTGAAATGAAACAAGAATATCATAAAGGCTTCCTTAAGTGATGCACCTTACTAATAAGATAAAAACTATTGCGGAATTATCGATGGAAAATTATTAGGTTAATAACTCAACAGTACACAAAAGTGGCACAGCTTTAGGAATCGGAAAACTATAAATTCAAATGATTTCTATCATTATTTACTCAAATTGGATAAAACAGTGCTAAAACATCGAAACTGTGTAATAATCTAAATAAACATTCATTGCATTCATGTCATGTTGAGTATCTTTTCAAGTAATCGGTTCAAAGTTCACATTTTGTGTTGCATCATCTGCTTCATATTCAGAGTTTTCTACAGGCTTTAGAATAGATGATCTTATACATTTTCGTTGTCTTCTACTGAACTATGATTGTTAGTGTTTTATATACGCTGGAAGATGTTCCCCGTTGAACTACCCATGAACCTAGCCTCACAGAAGCAGGTGAACAAATGGATCCATATTGAATTGGTTAGTTGACATTCATTCTTTACACATGCGTGTGTATTAATGAGCATCTAGTGTAGGATACCCAAAATGCTGCTGCACAGAATGTTATTCTTAGTGATCTCGTCAAACGACTTCTTAGGCTTTCCCCTGTAATTTCAAGTTGTTTATCATAGTCCTAAACTCTTTTTCCCTGTTATCATTCCGATCAATAATTCTACTGTCGCATCCTAATAAATTAAAAGCCAGAAAATTTTTCGCACTTACGGAATATATGGAATCAAAGTTTATGTACTTATGCGTATATTCTGATTTATGACGAATAGTGAGACTAGAGATTATCTGTCTATTATCTGAGTAATGAAATATTCGTAGGTGTGGGTGCATGAATCAACACAGCTATTCATCTGATATAATGTTCAAAACCTTTAGGATTTATGATTCAATTAACTTACAGAAAAAAATTAAGTAGTGTTTCAGTTGGTTTACAACAATATTTACGTCAAAAAAGTGACGGAATAATTTTAATGGATGTTAATTGTAAAATTGATTATTCGCGGCATGAATTACAATTCCATCTTGATAATAGGCAACACTAATTATTAGGACAAATCAATTCACTACCGGACAAGGTGCTGTAGGTTATCCGATAATGATATTAACAATAATGTTAGTAGGAATGCATTTCTAAGTATCGTGAATGAGGACATTAACGGTAGTGAGTTAAGTAGCAAGTTATTTCATAGGAACTTGCAAGTATCCATCTTGTATGTCTCCTGCAGGAAAATATTGTGACCCTCTTAAAATGTGAAATACATCTTCACTTTTTCCAATAATACAACTGTATTGCAAACAACTATTAGGCATCAAGTGATAATCAATACGATTTCTAAGCGTTTGCATTTCGGCCTCTAATGCTATTGAAACAAAAGTAGCCCAGCTAGTTGGTTTGACATAAATTATTATTCATTTCTTAACCGACTCACCTAACTCTCATTCCAAGACGAATTCATTTACATTTTAAGAAGACATACTCTGACTTTAATTCTAAATGTTCAGGTTGAAATCACATGTCACCCATAGCCTCAATTCGTTGTATGATTAAATCTTTGATAAAACTGTTACCGTAAAAATTAGTGCATAAGGAAATTATAAAGTAGTTTCTAATCATTCAGCGCATGCAGAGATGGAAAGTATTCACCTTACTCTTTCCTTAAGGGAAATTCAAATGAGTAGAATAATCAGGAACACATGACTAGTAATACAAGCAGTTGAACTATTCGTAGGTTTTGAATATTCGTTTTAAAAAGCAACAAAATATTTCCGACAGAAGTAATAGAATCAATTTCACCAGTTTTAAATGGATAGAACTTGCCTGTGCTAATGGTCAACATTAACGTTAGTTACGAATTATTGTTACTAGTAATAGTTAATGGCATTGAATCATTCTACTCATTGAAATCGGATGATTTTCGTCTAAAACCTTCTGAGTTTTCAGTAATTGGTGTATTGGAACTTTTACAAACCTCATTTTTGCACACAACTTTTCCATATATGTAACAGAGGTCATTTTGGAAATTCCTTATAATTTTAAGATATCGTTCATCATACAGAATCAGATCTAATATTCGACAGTAAGTTTTAATCTGTTGCTTTGTGGAAGGAGCTAATATTTAACTGGCCTGTTAGGTGTAGACAACAGCACATCAGGATGTGCCCTGGTGGTACCAAAACTTATCATCTGTATGCAGAAAACTTTGGAATCTTAAAAGTACAAGAAAGTATCAGAAAACGTTGCTTTTCCAATATACTGATTATTTATTCCTCCCCTCACCCTCAAATTTCACCAAAATCACACTCAATGACTTGAATTTACATTTTCAAAAGAAAATATCTGCTTCGGGATTTCAGAGATGAACTGGTTTACTGAAGTGCTTTGAGTGGTAAAAAATAAAAATGATTTGCTAATAATATACTAAACAGAAGAGAAATAAGTTTCTCAGGAAACCCAAAATTTTTCTAACAAACTATACATTGTTTCTGCCAATAAAATAATGAAATATTCAGATGGTTTATTAACCTTGAGATAATCATTTACTACATTAATTCTATACTTTTCTGTGCTATATCCATGAATGATAATCCTCAATTTTCATCGTCTCTATCTACATATGTCATAGAACTTTGAATCACCTGTCTAGTGTTTACATGTTTAACTTAAATATAAGCAATAAGTACACTTCTTTTTCATACAATGTCAAACGAGCAATAATGCGATGAATTATAACAATGAATATCGAATATAAGTTTGAAAGTAAATTCCAAGGCACAAACAGTGACCACAGAGAATTTTCTCTTCCAACAAGAATAAATCATTAATTTATTGTATGCAAAGCTTTAAATTAGTTTGGTGACAACCGGTTCTCAGTTCTTCAGCCTCATAGAATCTGTAACATTATGCAGTCCATAACACAGTACATAGTGCAAACTTGATATAAATATAAAAAATCTCATAGTTAACTTTTGCTACTCGTTAGTAGTATGACGTTCAAAGTAAGCTATGAGAAATTCTCAAGCATCTTTCAGTTTGTAATTTAAACTAATAAAGGTTAGCAGTATTAATCTGACTCATCTTCAAATAATTCTACTGGTTACGTCATATGGCGATGAAGGATATCAGAGAACTTCTTTATAATCGCACAAACTTTAATAATGCAAAACATCTAGACCATTAACTTTATTTCTTATTCTTTGTGATAATATAATATAGTACCAGTCATCAATATTGGTAGACTTATAGAAAACATTCAGTTTGTAATAGCAGCACTTAAGTTAGAAAAGTTTGTGAATGGCAACGCAAAATAGACTAAATTCGTATCCCAATAGAAAGGTGGATTCATTAAACGAATAACGGAAATCAGTCACCTGATTATAGATTATTTCGACATCACGATGTAGATACTGTCATAATCATAAATTATACCTATAGTTCTGTATGTCTTGATTCTTCATATGGCAAAATAATGTGATGATGATATGTTTAAATGCTGTTTCTTCTCTCACTGTTTTGCAAAATAGAAAGAGAATATATATTGTATTATAATGTGAATCGTTGGCTGTATCCAGCTGGCTACAGTCTACTGTTTGTGTTTTTAAAGTCTTCTAGAAAAGTCTATCATGAAATGATCCCTGTCAAACATTTACTCTTTACAATAATATACAAAATGAACTGAACTAAGAGGTTATATTAATTAATTTGACTCCTTGGAAATTTTTCTGCTGAATCAACAAATACAACTGTTCTTTTAGATGTTAGGCAGTCACTCATCGATAGCAATGGATGAGGTCACTCGAATTTATCGCTAATTGATTGAGTTATAAACAACAGCCGTTGGGAGCCGACTGAGTGGTCTAACGGTAAAGCGTTTACCACGGAGCCAGAAGATCATGAGTTCAGTCTCCGATGGGGTCGTGGGTGCGCACTGCTGAGGGACTCTATACTAGGACGAAACTTCTGTTCAGTGCTTCACGGCAGTAAATGGTTATCTAGTTTAGAGAAATTCATGATATCAAATTAACATACCACGCTCAGTTAAAATGCGACTTTAATTATCATATTCTATCTAACGAACTACTTTTTTAATGCTTACAGTGTCAAATGAATTGTAAGGAAAAGGTATATCTTTTGGCGATGTTATAGTCTTTAAGCACTTTTGTTGATAATATTGTCCAAGTGGAGAATGAAATCATTCATGTTTGAGAAAGCAGCATTATTGAAATCCTCTTTAATAGTTAGAGGACTCCACTATTCCAATCGGATGTATATGTTTCTAAGGTAAAGCTTGCATTAAATATCTACTAAATAGTTCATGTAAACTATAGTGACTTAAATGCTAATTTAAAGTGTCAAATATACTATACAAATGACACAATAATGAATTAGTACTTCAAGTATCAATCAACAGAAGCCCACCCGTGATTGTTTCCCAAAATGAATCTTCGCGAATATGCTGGTCATTTAGTAGGATCATGCAAATCTCTGTAAGATATCTGTGTAAATGAAAGTATGAATAATTATTCAGATAAACTAACAGTTTACTAAAAATGAGTCGTGATTTTAACAGAATTTTCCTCAAATGATTCTAATTTCCTGTTAAACATTAATTCCTGAAATTCAAAAAGCCGAAATAATGTATCAACACATTCTTAAACAGTAGTTTATTCTGTGACTGCATACAGAAGTATGTTAATCAGCATGTTCGTAGTAATGTGTTGTGCTTTCAAGGTTAATTTTACCGGTACCAGGTCGTCTGGTAGTGATAACCTCTGTTCGATTCTACATACAATTTATATATAGTTATTCTAAGTATCTCACAAGGTACTATTGCCTACTGAATAGTTTGTGAATTTTGAACGAAACAAGCCATCAAAGTTAGCAAGATTTTTTCATATTTGAGTTAACGATCCAAGTTCTAGAGGTTACAGTTCAATTATTAAAATCATCTTACTTAACGATCTTGTTTTGTATACGATATACATACGATGGATTATACCACACACTCATAAGGTAACTTGTAAACCTCACTAACAATCGTCTTGATTTGATGTCAGAAAGCATGCATATTTTGGCCAAGAGTTTAATACTGATGACATTAAACTGAATTAACAGAATCAAGCCTGTTACCTATCTAACAAAGTGGTCAGGTACCAACAGAATAGATCCTTTTTGTCATTTTGTTGTTAAACGTGTCTAAAATCTATAACTGTTTCGATTTTGTAAAAATTAAATGTTTATTAATTACATCAAGAGATATTTAACTTTAGTAAATATTTTACGTGAGTTTTTCGGATTACAGTTCAACTGGAAAGTTAGGCTACACCACATCAGAATGCACTACTATGAACCGAAATATCGTAATTCATGACATGTTTATATAGTAAGCCTCTAATGATCTGCATAGTTTATTCAATATTAAGAGTTTCGATAATAGCTCCCATTAAGAAAAGTGCTTACATCTTACTACACTCTATTACATTTTCCATTACCAGAACGAAATAGTTGTTCAGTATCTTTAATGTAGTGCATTATATCCTTATACTCTTGAATAAAATGAGAACTCTAAGCATAGAAACCTGTAAATGTGTATGAAGCATAATTTCCTCTAAGATACACTAATGCAAATAAAAGTGATATTTTAAATAAAATTTTAAAAAATAGTTAATAACATTATACGAGCTTCACAAAAAAAACAGAAAAGGAAATTTAACAAGCTAAAACTTCCAAAAGCGTCTCGAATGGAAGTGCTGATGTCAACCTACATTTCAAAGTGTATCGAAACACTAATTTACTAACAATTGAATGTCAATTTCACCTTGTTATCTAACAACAAATCGTTTTCAGTATGTTTTCTCCTTTTTCCTTCTTTATAAATAAGCTGATTTATAAATTCTTCACGGAACATATTTCTGTAAAATTATATTTCCATGTTTAAAAATCAATACAAATTCTACTTTGCCTGGATATTAATATATTTTAGTTAGTACACAATTTAATGGAAGTCACTATGCACTGAGAAGTTATTGCTATGAATACTTTATTAGATTTAATCTAAATGAGACAATAACATGTATATATTTACAGAATAAGTTGAATTATGTGTGTTTCATTGCATTCTCCTCAGGTACCTATAGATTGTTGATTTTAGATGATTGAAAATATTATCATACATATGTACATTGAAATTCCAGGTCTTCAACGAATAAAATTAAGTTATTTTGACTATACAGCATTCACTGTGTGGAATGACTTAATTGCTGAGTTTCCATTGTTATTCTCGAGTGACGATGAAAGCTCTGCAATTAAACCATCCAACTCAGAGAACGAAGCGTAACTAAAATCATTCTCCTGGGCTACATGTCCTCTCTGTCATTAAATTAGTTGGAAGGTGGAGTAGTAAGGTTGTCAAATTTAAAATTTTATAACTCAATACTGATACATAATTTGAAAATGTCTATATCTTTCGATTGATGTTATTATGGACTGAAATCAATCAGTATCTGTTACTCTATGTGCATACTTAGCGGACTGCCTCTATCAAATGGCACTGCACGATTAAGAGAGTTGGGAATATCATAGTAACGAAACAATCCACTCAGGACGCTCATGTAGCAATACAGATTGATTGATTTCAGTCCGTAACAACTTCAAGGAGATAAGGCATGCACTTAATATTTTACAGACATAGCTGTCTCACAAGAATGGGTATTTATATTCAGTAGCCTAGTGGCGAATGACGTGACCTTCGGTATGAACGAATTGAATTAAAGTACCGGTATGGACACCAACGCACTTGTAGCCACGCCAAAGTGATGAGTTTCGAAGAAGACGGAATAAGCGTTACGGATTTTACTACACGGCACACCCAACTCTAAGTTTACTAAAAGTACTGATGGATGAATGGGTAGTTAATTCAAGAAATTATTAAAGATAACTTTAATGTGAAGTATGACAGAGGCTTATTATATAATGGGTCACTTTAAAGTAAGTGTTCAAGAAGTTAGTTGAGATGAGTGGATTATGTAATTGTGACACAAGTTTGACTACAACATGATATTGGTGTGAATGTTAGCAATCAGAAAAACATTTTAACCTACACAATGAATCAGACTACGAAATTTACCAGATTTTTTTCATTTCATGTCTGTATCAAGTAGAGGTTCCAACTACATCAACTTCGTATCATGATCAAACGATGTCATATTAACGAAGGTCAACACTCTGAAAAAATAGTATATTGTTAGGGATTCATAATCCCTAAAAATACAGTTGACAGTATTTGATTGTATTAATTAAATGTTATTGATTTCACTTAATGAATAATCATTGTAAATTGATTGATATAAAAATCGATGTATTTGAAAATACAAATTCACTGGTTTGCTAGTTCACTATTCTCTCGTCTCAGTTTGCTGCACAATACAATCTTCCTACAAGCCTAGTCTTTTATAATAGCTGCTGGCTGGGAAGGGAACAAGTTGCGGTATACGTCTGAGGTACAAGTATCAGAGATAGCGTTCGCTCACGCAACCCTCAAAAATTCTAGCGACATAATATATATCATATTCTTATATCTGTATTGCTATTCCTGTAGTTTTATTATGCTTGAAATTCACTCAACTACACCGTTAGTCTATCTGATAATCTTAATGAAAGATTAATTAGAAAAGCCTTGTGTTTAATTGCTTCGTGATAGTTATGAATCCAACGAACGATATTGGTTAGTGGCAACATTCTTAACACTCTACCAAACAAAATTATTGTTGGTACCTTCCCAAAAGTTCTAACGAAGAACAAATTAAACTGTGTGATAATTCTTAATGAAAAGTTATTGTCTTCAAAACATAAGATTAATTTGTCAAGTAATATGAAGTCTATTTATCGTATCCAGACAGTCAACTGTTGATTGATCGTTTTATAAACACTACTCTGTTAATTTAAATAAAACATTCTTATCACATTTGAAAAGTTATTCTGGTTGATTAGCCTTAATGAAAATTTTTGATGTAGACTAGAATTCCATTTATAAAGAAATTCATGGAATCGTATACAGTGTGTACTATTTATCATACGATTTCATAATGCTTAATCTTCGTTTAAATGTAATTTCCTAAATATTTACTTCTCAGCATTAGGTTCACCGTCAGTTTGTGAACTTGAATACTTCAATAGATATCACTTGAAATAATCCAAGTGCATTTATATAAAATTCTATTAATTAGTACATACGAAGGTAAGCAAGGGAATTCTGTGAATTACTGAAACTTCTTATACCTCACAAAGGTAAACTCAAATTTATCATAAATAAAGTCGTATTCATACGAGTACGTATGTAAGAAAGATTGGTTCAAAAATCTGGTTGACTCCACTTTTACTTTCATTATTTATAACTTGGAAGTTATGTAATAGATTAACATAAATGGGCGACAAATCATGAGTACAACATAATTATACTTCAATGACCACAAGAGAATTGTTATTTTTCAGTTACATTCACCAAACAACCATCTAACGTGCGTAGATTAACTTTTATAAAACGAAATTAGGATGATGTGAACTTCATAAAAGCAGTTGTGAATCACTCCTTTATTAATCACTGGATGTATAATTTGCTGTATTAAATATTCATTACAGAAATGAATGTATATAATGGCACCTAAAAATTATCCTATTTTTGGCATGTATCATGACGTTTCAATTAAAGAATTGTACTGTTTATTCTAATACAAAATGATTCTTGTGTCACAGTTTTTAGGATTGTTTATCTAGTTCGAACTGTATTGAATGAATTAAACTGGTTAGTAAATCAAGCTCAGATTCAGTGTATGCATGTGTATACCTAAAATCTGTGAGTACATGCTTTTGAACATTAACACGTTACATAATTTAGATATGATAACGTTAACAATTCAACATTATAATAATATCAAATGTATGTACACACAAACAAGTAATTGTAGTGTATTATTTATGCAATCGCCATAGTTTTATTTTAATCAACGTATTAAAAAACTCACATAGACTTATACAGATGACTACATTCTTATAAACTTTATTCTGAATAGTTTTAATGTTACATAAGTTTGTAACAACGTAAATTGATTAATTAAGTAATAAGTTAATTGAACATAATGAATTACACCAGTACGAAGTTCACTGAGTATATACTTTTACTTAATCATCAGATTTTCACATAGAAATAATTGTAATGAATGTTATTAAATTGGTCAAAATGAATTGTATACTCTTTTACACAACACATATTTTAGAGAAAAGTGAAAAGAAAGAGAATGAAAGAAAAAAAAAACTGAAAAATCTCATGGTATAAATTCACAATAGAAACAAGGCATAACAATAACAATACTCGACATAGACTTAAATAAATACAGTGTTGATGTTATTTTATCTGACGCCTAATATTGTGTTGACAACTAACAAAATGTGTTTTGATAAATTTCTAAAATGTTTATCTGTCTTATCACTATTAGTTAACTAACTTCTGTAGTGTGTATATCACCAGTACAAAGTGTACAATTCATTGTGTTATGTGTGTAGAAATGAATATTTATTCTGACAATAAAATAAAAATTTTTATATTTACACACTTGATACACTGATTTTGAACTAATTTACAGTCAACATTTCATACAATAACTTCTATGTCAATCTATACAAAATGGGATGTGTATACAATAGAAGTCGAATGAAAATGTAGAAAAGTTCCTACTTAATATGAAGAAAAAAATATACATTCATCATGCTACTTATTTAGAAAATGTAAAAATACACCTGTGTACATATTGAATTCCTGTTGGAATTTGCATACGATTACAATAATGTAAATAGAAATTGAAAAACAAAAATAGTGATAAATAAGGATGAATGTATCCTCTAATGGAAGATTGTTGTATTAGACAATAGTGTTTAAAAAGCAACAAAAAATGTTCTAATGGAGATTGTGTAATAGATGACCAATGAGATTCTCTGTGAATGAATGTCACATTTGCTTTGTTTAAATTTGTAAATTGAACCAATTGAATGCAACTAGGAAATATATGTGTTTGGCATTAATTTGATGATTGGGCATTAATGCTGAAAAACTAAAACGTCACTAAGGTCAATAGTGTAATGGAACGAGAAGTTTGAAAACTATAGCCACTTGATTGATAAGGCTTTTTTTTATTTCTTCTACAACCTCCCTTCATAAAATTACAAGATAGCTCAGTGATATTATCTTTGAATAAGACACTGAATAAACAAATTTCAAATATCTAGATTGTAATGGTGGATGGAAGAGACAATAAGTTATTTTATTATATTCGTTTTCATCCTGAATTATTCATTTGTTAGCTGACAAACAACTTACAGTCATTCTGTTTTGGTTTAAATATCTGTATATTAGTTATATCCTAATTTCCCAAATATATATGCAGACAGTCAGTTGACCGTTTAAAGTTTGTTGGGCTAGAAATTATGATCTGCTTGGCGAGTATATCATAAATTTACACAGGTCGATTGTTTCAGCTTAACATTGAATTCATCGTACAGCCATTACATGGGAAGAATCAATTACCTAGTGGTTTCACTGACCAGTATCATCAAGTGTGAAATAAAATTAGAAAAAGTCTCCTATTATTTATCTTCTAAAATTATGGATCAAATACAGTGAGAGTACTGTCATGTATTACCACTTAAATTACAAATTTAATTAACATGATTCAATTATCCCTGTGGACAGAACAACATGATAGTAGTCACCGACTATTGTCGAATTAATGTCTTCTAAAGGTTACCTTAGTAAAGGTTAGTGGCTACAAAATAATCTAATCATCAGTTAGAAGTTAATAATAAAGTATTCATAATGCTATAACTTTATACAGCTACAACTTAATGAATTTACAAAAGTAAAAACATCTTACATGTAACTATGTCCAGATATACAATTAGTCACCTACTTATTACTTTGTAGTCAAAAAATTTCTTAGTAAATCTATTAGTAATTGTTTCTTTGATGAACTTTCCCTATTACTATTTGTAAAGTGAATCCTTTCGTCCAATTGTTCTAAAAAACTTTTGTTTTATTTTCAAACAACTCAGCTGATGTGAAGAAAATATGTTAAACTCTCAATCATCTGAAATCCATCTTATTTAATACATATCTTATTTAATACACACTGACGTATGTACCTACTAAGTTTGAAGTGGAATGAAGTAAATCGTCAAATTAATACTGTATATAAAGAAATTAGCATTTTTCATGGAGGCTTTGGAACAGTCTTAGTGAACATCAACATTGGGATGCAGGTACATCCAGCCGATGAGTCCCTAATAGGACGAAACGCGCGTCCTGGATTCCACTTGCCAGTCACAATACAAATTAAATGAGTCTTAGTAAACTTTTAGTCTCACCACTTAACCAGGTTGTAATGGACTGAAATTAATCGATAAAAATAAGCTGCAGCATTTACATAATCTAACAAAAAAAATAAAACAGTAAATGCTTGACGAAAGCATTTATTACAATTTAACAGCTTCCAAGACGCTTGCCATACAGTATTTCACACAGTGTCTCCAAAATGATCTTAAGTGACTTCTTGCAATAGACGAGTCCAAAATAAAAGTTTTATGACTAAGCTGTAAATAAGAATCTAATGAACGTTATACTGTACTACTTTCTGCATGTGTACTATGTTGATGTATTTATATCAGCCAATATTTCCCTAATGAGAGAACCCAAGGAAAGTGATGTGAATTATTTATGCTTAAATTACATTTATAAAGTCCATAAATAACTGTAGTCTAGAAAACGTATTATGCTTTCCTTTAGATCAAGCGGAAATCCATTAAATTTCTAGTGAATTATGAAACAGTAAATCAACAAACTTATTATCAATATTTCAGTATCTGATTTGATGTTAAAAAAAACACTAATAACTCTGTTTGTTAAGATCCTTAGTATGTTCTATTTACCTTTATATCATTAGACTACATAACTAGCCAAAGTCAGGGTGAAGAAATCATTGAAATGTATATCAAAGAAATAATTTGATCTGGTTACATGTATTATAACTTATTGGTTCAAAATGATAATTAGAATTCATTATTAAAGATTATCTTAAACATTCGAAAATAAAAAAGAACTTGCAAATCCAAATACATTCCAAGAAACAGTGAAGTCACTGACATTACCATTGGTGTGATTAGGCGACAACAGACTAACAGAAGAATAAACAATTTCTTTATTTGAATAGAGAACCAATAACCAATGTGACAGAACAGGATGAATTCATTTATTTCGCGGTTTCTCTTCACCTACTTTACAGCGTAGCAATAATTGTAAACATTATTTAAAATTACTTTGCATACTTTATATCATATAAGGAAAGAATAATTATGGAAACTGAGCAGCTGTTCCGTCCTACTATGAGACTCCTCAGCAGTGTGTACGCTAGATTCCGTCCCAGTGGAATCAGGCTGGTGAACACTTAAATCTATGCACCACTGGGCTGGCATCCAGTAGTAGAATTCACACTACCATCAATTTGTGATATGTGGAACGACGATCACCCTACCACTGGGTAACGGCCCAGTTGTGCGGAGGTTCAGGTGTTCGCCATCCCGATTCCTCTGGAACAGAATCTGTGGTACACACCTCTGAGGAGTCCCATACTAGGACAAAACAGCTTACCAGTGCTCCCTGGTTTTTGATGGTACTCTGTCAACATCAGTCTGTGACGTATTCAATCAATTAAAAATACGAATCTCAAACCATCTCAACTCAATTGTGGAAACATTAGGAACAGTAACCAAAGCAATTATGTATTTATGTATTAACAATGAGAAAATTCTGAAAAAATATATCGAAAAAGTACATGAATACAGGTCTTTAAGCTATTGAAAAATGTGGTGAAAGTTATATAATTATCAATGTAAAATGGATAGACTAGTAACATTACAGTGAGTAATGTTCACAAAGTTAATGAAAGAATGAAGAAAAATAATTAACAAACGTTGATTTAGGCTCAAAAAAATAATTAATAACAAGAAAAAGCCTGAATCAAGGCATTACATAAGAAAGCCTTTAAGAATAGGGTTACCATGACAATACTAAACTAACTACTGTATCTTTTTGAATACATGAGTTTAGTTTAAAGCTTTTGATAGTAATAGCTTCAGCAAGATGTAATAAACTGGATGACTTTTGTATGTGGATTATTCTAAAGAATTTATAAATATCATTTTCATGGCTACTATCAAGAAAATAACGAGTGATGACACTACTGAAAATACATTGGGTGCCATCACATTGTTAACGTGTAAATGAGCAATTGCTTTGATCACTGTTTATAGTGTTACCATAATTATTCCTTCCTTTCGAATTCTCCATGATTTATATGATATAAAGTATACAAAGCAATTTCAAATAATGTTTATAATTATTGTTATTTATGTTATGAAGCAGCTGAAGAGAAACTGTGAAATAGATGAATTCATTCTATTCTGCTACATTTGTTATTTTTGATTTATCCAAGTTAATAAACAGGAAAAGTTGTACGGCATTTTTTGATTTCGTAAGCGGCTGAGATAATAAATAACACTAAAGTTTAACATATTCTTAAGCACACTAAAAGTTGAAATACTTAAGCTGTACGTAAATCAAAGAAATGCATTTCACAGACAATTGAAATGCTAAATCATTTGCTCCAAAATAATCGTTTCCTTGTTATGTTCATGTTTAATGTGGTTATTCTGTACAAATTGATCACTGAATAATATCGTATCTAACCACTGATTTCGTTATTTTCTGCTCTTCTATCACATCAAAAGAAGAAGGAACTGGACGAAATCAATTAAAGGAAGCAATCGTTTGTGAATGTAGCTAGTAACTTTTCAAAGTGTATTGAAAAATTATTTATTGTTTCCTATTTCTTACCTGTTATTTACCTAATAGTGACCTTATATATAATCCCGATGGGGTCGTGGATGCGCACTGCTGAAGAGTCACACGCTAAGACGAAACAGCTGTCCACTGCTGATTGGTTGTCTGATTCAGATCAGTTCGTAATATCAGGATTGACAATCAACTATCTTCACAACCCCCCCCCTCTTCAATTATTGTCATTTTGTTAAGGTGATGAAATGAAAATACGATAGAACTGGAAATTTAGTTATTACCAATGTAAAATAATGCAAAATTGTAACATTTAAGAAATGATTGATATCGCCATCACAACATACTACTAAAACAAAGTGACTCATATTAGCATCAGAATTAAGTCATTTTACGTATATTTTGTCATAATATGGTTTCATCCTTTAAGAAATCAGTTGGTAAATTCACCTATAAATGTTTGCTTAAGAGTTGAATTGAAAGTGAAAATCAACATAATGATCTCCACTCAGTATTAAATGTAATTTAAGACTAAATTAAGATTATACCTATATTACATAATCAATATCCTTTATTTCGTGTCTATTTATCAACGAAACATTTTTTGATTTATTTCCTTCCCTCTCCCATGTCTTCCTCGAATGATGGCATGAAATATTCAAACCATCAAATTACCTCCACCCCTCACCTAATATCACATTCTATCCCTTTTTTATCTCACTCTCTTTGTACATCATTTTGTATATTCCAGATGGGGAGGGCAATAGGTAAATAAAGATACATGAATTTGATTATTCAGTTTATTTTTATTTGGGTAAAGTGACATTAAATGTACACATACAAAATGTCTAGCTTTCTTGTACTATGATGTTGTCAATAGATGATGTATATGATAATAGGCAGATTCTCCTTCATTTCCCCCTCAACAATAAGCAAAATGAAACAGATAGAGGAGAAAACAATGGTGTATGCACATAGGCGAATATCGGATTACCTAAACTGTAGTTGATACTGTGATTATTTGCAGACAAAGAACTGTGACAGTATTATATTGGTATATTTATATGATTCCGTTTAAACAGATATTTATAAGTATTCCAGTGGTTTACCTGTTATTCAACAAAGATATTGGATACATTGGTAATAAATAAGTAAATGCATTCAGAATTGATGAATCAGATAGGGAATATTCGTCACTGCTGATCAAAAATATCTAACAAGTATTAAGTAGATTTGAATAACTTGACTATATCAAATCACATAATATGATTGACAAACTCTACTTCAAAGGAATAGAACGACTTCCTAATGTACAGATGATCACAACCTGAACAGCTTGTATTGTTGACTAATTTACTAGGGTCTAAGCTGCCAATACTAGTAAGTAATTTATGATGTATACATATAAAATGAATTTAGAGGAAAATCCTGGTCGTCTATCCAGTGTGTTTTTAATTCATGCATTTGTATTGTATAGGAAATGATGGACAAGCCGATTTCATAAAAAACAAGTGGCTACGTTGTGTTGCATCTACAAAATGGTTATCTAAAATGCTAACTAATCTAAATTAGCAGTTAAGCCTAGTGATTCACCTGTTATAGACCATGACAGTCATTCGCCTTAATTCTGATTTATATCTGTCCGATCCCTATGTTTCCTCTTAATCCAAACCATCCTTGATGAGGAACAAGATATAGAGCATCCTCTCCACTATGTTGCTGAGTAGGAACCTATGTTGTATTGTTTATTCCTTTCTGCTTATTGAATTTTATCAAACAAGATGAAAACAACCACAATTATTAATGACTCAGAATTTTCGTACATAACGTTTAATTCTAGGTGGTTGTCTCTGGAGTACTAGTTTCGAAGCTGAAACAACTAGTCAGTTAATAGTGGTCCTAAGGGAGAACCCATTTCTATCCCATTTACCTGTCAACAAATCTCATGCATATGTATATAAACATCTGCTAGAAGTTACTTCTAAATGTTGACTAATAACACAGAGAAAATTGAGTGATGCCGTTTGTGTTTCGTTCATGTCATTTCGTCACATATAACACCAAGTTTCCAAGCATTAAATTTTTTCAGACATTTCACTTCTGTTCTTTCATATTCTATCATGCATCGTTTCTTCTAATGTACGCCAAATGTGAAAACCAGATTAACCAGAGTTTCGTCGAGATTCTTTAAATGCTTGAAGTGTAATGGTCTAGAAGATTCTCATCGCAAGCCGAAAATATGGTTCTCTCAATAAGTATATTTCCACGTTTAACAATTTTTATTCCTGTATCTAATTAAAACTATACAATTACGGACTATGTTGTATATTAGGCTTGCCATTATAAAATCATAGTTCCTTTGATATGATGACTGCAGTGTACTTCGCAATAAAAATGTAACGGGGTAGTTGCAGTGTTTTTTTCATTTTGTAAATAATTTCATGAAAAGGCATCGTTAAACCAACCAACCTAACAATTTACCGTTAAAAAATTCAAGTAAATTAGAAAAGGGATGTTCTACTTCTACGGTGATTTCTGTGGCTTTTTCAAAACAGTTTCCATTCATATAAAGATTTCATAATTTTCCCTTTTATTCTCTTCATCTGTTAAATAAAAGAATATAAACCTTCGCTTACTAACCCTCTTTCTCTTTCCCTTGATGACATCCTATTGACAATGACTATTGGACATCGGAAACTAGTCCGTACATACCTACATTTATCATCTGCGTGGGCGGGAATGTTCTTATTGATATTAGAACCTACACAAACACACACACACACACCTATGTAGCATTTAAGTGCCGAAAAATAAATAGAAGTAACTGAAATCAGTTAAGAATGCGGATAAACATTTACCTATTATTACATATGTTATCACGCATCTAGATATTCAACAACAAAAATATCAACACTAACATTGTGTTATTCGATATACGTTTACAGTTGACATACACAAAGTAGCAAAAAGTACTTCTTCCATGCGACCCTCTCCCCCCTCCCCCAAATATATAAATGAATAAATGTTAATTTCATACATGAATCATTTTCATCTTCAACTTTAATTTTCGTCAATTAAATATTTCAGTTGTTATCTCCATTAATCGGTCAGTGGACTTTAAATACTCTGTAAACTGTACATTGAATAAACGATTATGAACTATCGACCATATTTAAAACAATCTGGCTAACTGGGCATTTCATTTAATTATCTGGCAAGTTTTATAATTTTCATTTTTATTGTTATCTATGGTATTTTAGTAGAAGTTATTAGTATTCAATTTAATCCATGGAAGGTAGCTTTGGGGGGAAACAGTCCACAGGAAACACACGACCTAGGTTTTGCACTGTTTGGCACTCGTCTGCTAGACACACCTGCAATCTTTGAGAGGACTTGTGCTCCGCTGAGGACTCAGTTCTCACTCCTTCCATCTCTTCATTAAGCCAATAGTGTCGAGTGACTTAGACTAGTAACTACATTAAGATATGATTGATAGGATTCGGTCATCACAATAAAGTATCACTGCATAAAGATCAATTAATGTAATTTAATCTCACCTGATAGTTAACTACTCCTTCATCATCTCCATTGAGGTAATGTTTAAGTAGGTCTTAATACTTGAATTTACTGGTAGAAAATGCTTGAAATGACAATAGTTATTGTGATATTATGCAAATAACATAGTAATGTATGAAATTATGGAATTGTTGTTGTGAATTACAGGTAATCATTAAAAAAAATGACAGGCAATAATTTCCAATTGTATTCGAGTACTTACCTTAGTTTTAAACCTTTTCCTAAATCGTTTTATGTCTGACTTAAGAATTGAAGTAAAGAAGTAGAAGTCTTTAAAGACTAATGATTTATATGAAAAATAACTTAAAATCTTTAGCTGGAATATTTCATTTTGCTTCACTGTAAATCGTTTATAAACTGTGTAAATGACTTCAGCGGGGATTTTTATGATTTTCGATAAATACATTATTGAGTATAGTCATAGTTAAATGGCTACGACATTTAATTTTCTATGACCATTTACCAGGCTCAAATGCTTTACTTATGAGTTGGATATCCACTAGATAGACTCATTATATTTGATGTACTACTTTAAGGTTATTACATAAGTGTACCTAGTTGACCGTTGAGTTGAATTTATTTACTCTCTAAAAAATATTTATTACCACAGTAAAATTATGGCCATCATTTAAATGTCTATCTCATAACACTAACAACTACCATTTTTTATTAAAGATGCATTTCAATTTTCCATAATAAGATTTTTATTTTGAGAAACGTTTGGTTGGGGTGTTTGTCAGTGTATAGTCTCCTGTTAAATTAATCAATCAGTGGAGTGGACACTACTTCTTCCAGTAGTCAGTTCAAGGAAGAGATTACTCTATAAGAGTTCTATACGTCCTCTGAAATGCCTTAACTTAGTTATAAGGAAAAGCGAATAAATCAAACCAAAGTCATTTATTAGTGTTCTGTGCATTATAATTAAATAACCTCTTAATCACCTTTAAGATAGAATATGGAGGTCTAACTTCGCAAGCCATGTGTCATAGGCAATGCCAGAATTGAGCAAGGTAACAGTCCTTTGCATTTTTTCCATAGTTTTAGAGCCACCTTTTAATCAAAAGACTAGGAGCCTGTACAAAGAGTCCTAGTTTAGATTTTGTTAAAGCAGTGTAAGCCATAGTAAATATATTTGGACTTGATTTAGTGAAAGTTCTTCTTAATAATCAATTGGATCTGAACATATTAGCTACAACAAGAAGATAGTCAGCTGTCGACTTAACGTCATGAATTACTGTGACGCCAAATCACTGTGCACTGTCACTTACGTTATGGTAATTGTGGGCACTTTAATAACCACTGTATATACATGGCAAATCAACCAAATTGATCGGCACTAACCGCAACTTAGGTACGCTTACTTGTGCTTCGGGTATTGATTAGAGGCTCCAACTACTATATCACTACTTACTTCAAGGCATATTTCGACGTCATCTACATAAAGGAAAATTTGGGATGTGGTGGTCCGTGGGAGGTGGCTGGTACACAAAATGATCAGTAAGAGACCTGGTACGGATCCTTGAGGTATTCGGCTGAGTAGGATCCTGTAGAACTGACCCTTAATTTCTGTCTAAGAACAACCACGGATTTCCTAACCCACAGCTTCGGGTTTTCAGAAATCTACAAGCTTTCTAGCTTCAAATACGGCTTATTACGAGGGGTCTTATTGAAGATTTTGAGAAAGTTTCCCTAAATTACATTCACCTATTTCTTCTTATTCCGCGATTCTCCCCAGCTATCTCTCTCCAGGCGAGGAGTTTTGGTAAATGACAGATCATTCTTGGACCCTTGCTATATACTGACCTGGAGTTTGTGGGTTTCTATAAAGACTGTAATAATCTTTTTAATAATTTTGACTACAATTCTGGAGAGGCTGATCAGTGGTTGGTGGTTATTTGAATGCTGATTGCACCCTGACTTATGGATTGGGATGACCGTTGCATCTCTTCAGTCCCTTAGTAACGCACATTGTATGAGTGACATCTTAAATATATATGAAAGCGTAACAGCCACATATGTCTCAAGCTGTCATAGTAATTGACAATGTTAATCACCCGACCCTGTTGATTTTCCTACATATAAAGATGACGTCTATATTGAGTTGTCGATTTTGTAATATTGCTTCTGGAGCCAACTCTACTTTGGGAGGAGGTTTATTAGTGAAGACACCTTCATGATGATTTGTTATGACTCTAGCTTTATCCTAGTCTTCTGTCAAAAGAAACTCACTCCCTTCAGTGATTGCGGTGGGAATAAATAGATGTTTTTACACTGCTGTTGATATAAGATATAGTTGTGTTGGGATGCGTGAATGCAAGTTTTACGAGTTGATCTTCTTGTTTCGTTTGGAAGGTTCAGTTTGCAGTGGTACATTTGTTTCGAATTGATTTATAGAATTTCGTTTAATTAGTTAAGATTTATTAATTAAATCATTAAACAAGGAGATCTCTTTTCAATGAATTCATTGAATAAATTTATTTTGTAGACTTCTACAGCTTCAGCAATGCCAAAAATGATAAAGAGGCTCTAGTGCCTTTTCTTTTATCGAAGTAGGCGTCTGGTTTCACTGTTAATCTAGGGACGGCCGTGTATTTTCTTCTTTGGGACTGTCCAAAGTACAAACCGTTGGATAACTCGCTTACATTACTCCAGAAAGTGACTCTTTGCTTCCACCACTAATGCTCCAGAATCAATTTTCTAGTATTTTTTGGCAAATGTAGAGTTAACTACTTTTATGTTAACCTTCTACACATTAGAGAGTGTTCCATAGTGGTGTATTTTATAACAAAATTACACGTTTTACTTGCTAATTAAATAGTTTTAGCATGATTAAAAATAACAAATCGTTTAATTATCGAATTTTTACGATAACACGAATTCTAAAATAACTTAAAAGGAGAAACTAAAACGTTCCATAACTTAGTCAAGTATTACACATAAGTTATGAAATATCCTTTCTGTCTTTCATTGACGATGTAGAACCGATTCAAACAATCAGACTGGCCTATCAACTGAACTAATTTAAACAGACACTCACTAAAGTATCTTCAAGATTTCTTCATATTCTTCATAAAAACTAGAAATATTCCTTAAATGTTAGCATATTTAGTCAGCGGTTTAGTATAGTATGAGCTAATGGTGATGCCTAATATCTAACGAACTGAAATGTTTCTTCATCAAGTTTACTTAATATTGATAATATCAACTAGTTTGTTAAAAAAAAAAGCGTACCTTAAGTGAGTGAAATGTATTTACTTGATGAAGGTAGATATAATAAATTCGAGTTTCTTATATATTGCAACCCTGTGACAAAGTCCTTCTAACGTCTCTAGAAATCCATTGTTTTTCACAGGGCAATATTATATCATTGGAAACCTCATTCACAAACAAAAGTGTTAATCTATGCTTATTTTGAGATCTCAGAAGTACCTTGTTACTTGTAACAAGGTATTTTTATGTACTCAATTTTTTGATAACTCAAATAAATTTGTAATCAAAGACAAAATTATGTTAATCGACATGAATTTCTATGAGAGTATAGGGGTGAGCTGTCTTTGAAGGTAACACCTTCAAGTTCTTTAGGCTAAATATCAAGTTCTTAGTAGTTGTTTGAACTCCTAAACGAACGGTCCCATACCTTCAAAAACTAAGTTACTTTATTATTTAGTTGTTATTCTATCACAACAATGTTAATCAGTATTCCATTTTTCGACTTTTCCTTAAGCTGATAATAAGAAGTTTTAGTTATTTTAATTTTCGTAAAAAACCTTCCACACTAATGAATACGTTTTAGTGCTTAACAAACTACTACTTATTCGGATGATGCTACTACTAAAAAACCCACTTCTTGATACAGTGAAAAAAAAGAAGAGTATTCAGAAGAGAAAATTTTCCTTTACACAATGTCATCTACTCACATGGCACAATGATAACTTCTACATATAGTAGTCTATTATAAAATACTTCTGTTACATCATGTAACAAAATTTGTCGAGATTATCAAAGTTGGTTCGACAAGTGCAATAAGAAAAACAGATTGGTATTGCCACAATTATTAACGGGGGGTTATGTAATGATAACTGGCTGGCAAATTCGTTGAGTCACATTTGTTTGGCCATATGTTGAAGTTTGTCTTTCACACATACATGAATCGGCGGTTGATTAGGGAAGATAATATGAGGCTTAGCTGACTGGAAAGTTTTTTGTAAAGCTTCCCAAAATCCGTTTTCCAAGATCGCCGTTGTGGTATCACCTTTAAACTGAACTTTCGTGAAAATGCACGGTAGATAATTTTTTCCTGTCTCTGCTTTAGCTTCATATTTCTATCAGTAAATCTTGTACGATAACCAGTACTAGTAAATATCATTCTAAGTTCATTCAGCTTGTTATTGACTTCATTGGTACTTGAGAAGACAAAGTAGATCAATCTCCTTTTTCTGGTCAGACAAGATTCAACTTAAAAGTTAATATACTGATTATTCAAGGTTAGCTTTCCGTATACTGACCTATGTAGAGAGTTATCAGAAGAAAATTTAAAAAGGAGATTATTAGTGCAGTTCTGATTCATGCATTAACTTAACTGATGGATGACAACTATGAAACCACTATCTGATCTTCTTCCACGTTTATACTTCGTAAAATATTTTTTTGTTTTTGCAGCATACCGTGACTTTTAATCACTATGAAGCTGGTTGCAAGCAGAGTAGTGCATAAAAGGATACAGTCTAAAGCAATATGTTTAGGAGGCTAGAAAAATATTGCTGAAACAATATACATTTTCTGAGTTTTCGGAAACGAAATGTTCGTAAGATTACTTCTAAAACTTGAAAGAAAAAACATCAAAGTAAAAAAAGGTAGCTTGAGACTAAAACCTAAACTAGAGATGGAGTGAAACGGATTTTTGATTGTCATACTTGTGATTTTCCAAAATATGTGTTCAAAATGACTAGTTACCGATAATAGACGTTTAGTATAATACACGGAAAAACGCTTTTCACCTCGAAATGTTATCAACTGTCTAAGATTCTCCTGTTTATCAAGTGTCTTTATCAGGTATCTGATGTTCCATAATTAGTAAATGCATAAAGTTATAGTTTATTTTACTGTTATAGAATTCTCAAAATACGTTAGAAAAATGGGTTAGGAAGTCACGTTTCCAAAATAGAAATCACTTTTACATGTTACTTGAATATAAACTACCCAACTAATTAATTTATTGTAATCACTGTATTTATCTTATAACTGAATGTATAAACTTATAGATAATAAGTCTACTCTTCTAATCAACTGGATTCATTCATAAAATAAAGAATTTTCTCATCACTTCACATTAAGTTCATATTTGCATCATATCACTTGAATTCATTATTAATGAATTTTTATTCTTTATATAAAAGTATAGTAGAATGTTCTGTTATTAAAATAGATGATAATTTTATGATAAAACTAACATTGACGTAAAACTTAATGTGATCATATACTGATAATGACCCTAGTGACTTTAGCTGATTTGTTTAATAATTAAATGTTTAAAATAGGATATCGAATTGTGGAAAGATTGGAGTGGGATGAGCAGAGGTTGTTATTGCAGATTATTTAACCAAACAGTTTATCATTATAGGCAATCTTCTTGTAGAATAATCTTTTTTTATCAAGTCTAGAAATTTATCTGAAGAATAAATACAAAGTGTTTCTTTAAAATGGATCGTTTGTGATGTGTTTGTAAATATGCGAAGACAATTTGTATTATGTTTTAAGGTAACAACATTTTGTGGTTATTTTGCAAATATGTGTAAGTCAAAACATAGAAATCAAATTCTTTATAGAGCTAGGAGTTTCAAGATGTTGCCAGCAGTTATTAATATTGACTACTGAGGATATTCAATGTCTTTGATAGGCAGAAAACATGATATCTCAATCTATAGCAGTTTACCTATTACTTTCATTTATTAATTACACTGAACAAATAGCGACTTATCTTAGTGACCGCATCCTTATGGTTTTTACGAAATTACAATACATAGTGAATAAATGACAAACTTAAAGAAGAACTATACGTTAAACATGCATTAATTTATAGATTTCAAGACAATATATTCTGGTTGTAATTTCAGCACTTATATATTTCATGTTTATTTCTTAAATATTATACTAAATCAAATGATTCCAATTCATATGAACTCTAATAAAACTCATTAGATATCATTAATGTAATAGGGTAACATTACATTAGTTATTAATTATTTCACTAAGAATCTCAGAATGTGAATTAAAAATGTACTAAAAGATGTAGACACTGTTCTAGAAAGTAGCTTACTTTTTCTTCTTATCATAACTTAGAATTAAGAAAAAAATTATTTTACTCTTAATGACATTGATTTTAAAGGTATTTGAACTGGTGAATCTTAACAATGTTGATGATGCTTTCATTATTAGGCTGGAAAATGCCATTAGCTTAAACTATTTTCTTTGGTAGCAAAAGCTTCTTCATTTAAACTATGCAATAAAAGAATTTCAACACCAGCTGTTATTATTCAGATGATAATAAAACTACTTATATCATACCACATACAAGTGGTAATATCTATTGATTACAAAATAATAACGAAATCATGATTAAACAATAAATCACTAAATTACAGTATTAGAAATCGATTGAAGTCAGATTACTACGATTGAACATTGATTCAGTGATGATGATGGCTAAGCGAACGCCTCTAAAGCTGGCGATTCTGATTTCGATTCTCTCGTAGAGTGGAAGATACACACCACTGATGAGTCTCATATTAAAACAAAAAATCTGCCTAGTACTTTATGGTTCCCAGTGGTATCTGACAGAGATCAACCTGTAACGAATACATACAACAGGTTAATGGCTGTCCTCACAAAACCACCCCTCCCACCTCATCTATAATAATCAGTTTACTAGAGACTAATTTCAAGATATTCTTGATATTCCAGTGTGAAGTTATGACTGAAGCTTGGAAGCAACAATGTGTACGATTAAAACTATGTAGTAGAATTTACAAGTGACTTAATAATAAGAAAATGTATGTGTTAGTATAAAATGATTTAGTTCATGAGTAAGTTGAAAAAAAAGCAGTTTTGAAAATATTTTTATTAAAACTATGCCTTTCTCAGTTCATGAGTAGTTAAACGTTAAATGACAGTGTGTTAAGAAGAGTAAACAGTAGATTCCCATTAAATGAACAGTATTTAATTGGGTGATGATTAAGACTTGATTATTCACACTCATAGCCGATTATACTTTTATTAGAATCATCGGATTACAAGGGTTTCATATTCAGTCATTGTCAGTTATTGTATTGTCCTGAATCTAAGGTAACATATATTTCAGCTTCTTATGTCCACTTCATTTCCATCTTCTAATGTAATAATTGGAGAATGAATTGACTCCTATTTTAGTAGTCATTTAATACTGATAGCCTTATAGAATTACATGGTAGTGTAACCAGGTAATTTAAGGGACTGGAATTATTTAGAAATTTATTTATATTTTATATATACTGTGCTATATTTTGAATTAATCTTTTCAGCTGAGAAGGGTACTATGTAATTGTTTGTGAGTCTTCAGCTTTATCCTCACCTGAATGTTGTTAATGAATGATTTATGTTTGTAAATGTATTTTTGATATAAAACAAAGTGATCCAAGACAGTTGGAGAGCGTTGATAAAAGGCAAAAACTTATGTTTTATGACTTATTATCACCAACTTTTGAAGATTGAATTGAATCTGACAATACTGATTGTTAAGTAGTAGAAATTCACCTTTATTTAGAATAAAATAAAATTTCTTACAAATATTTTCACAATACAAATGTTATTAGTTCTTGTCAAAATATTTGTGATATTAAATTACAGAATAGAAAAAATGCGGAAAAAAAGAAACCAGTAGAAAATAGAGAAAAGATTACGGAGACAATTCGACATCATAATGTGATTAAACTAGTCAGCTTGAATTGTACAGGTAGCAAACTGCATAATTCTAGTTGTTACCAGTGTTTGTTTCTTTCAGATGAACTCTCCTTTTTAGACCAGAAAGAAGCATAAAGATGAATTGTACAGTTCATTACATTTATAATCGAAGTGATTGACTTGTTGAAATGAGATTACAATTATCTGACAAAATACGCTTCTCCATATGTAAATATGTAACTTATTAACTTATATGTTATGCTAATTTTTTAAAAGTTCTTAGTATAACTGTATCTAAGTTAATTCATATGATCAGTTGAAGAAATGTTAATGACTAATAACCATTAAATTTAACATTTTTCTTGTCTCTTAAATCATAGTCTAAACCTATTGGGTAAATTCTGACTAGTGACTTTCCCGACGTCAATCGGTCAATAGCATACGACTATTTATTCTTTAGTATTACGTGTAATCCATTTGCATTTAAAAACTAAGGTTAACTATTCGAATTTAAGACAATTCTATTTAATGGTATACATCTGATAACTTCCAATTGAAATAAGAGTTCACTGCTGATAAGTACTTTTTAGATTTTTTTTCACATGAATTACCCAATTTCATTTCCTGACCCTGTTCTAACAGTTAGATAGATTGACCGAAAATCTTGAAATCCCTAAATTAATAACCTAACAGATAGCGGCGTTGTTTCTGGGTTAAATTGTGACTGGAAAGAGGAATATAGAACGCACATTTCGTTCTATTTAAGACTTGTCGGCTGAATGTATATACATCCCAATGTTGGTGTTCACATCAGGATTCGAACTCGGTCTGTTCCACTTCAAACAGCACCGTGTTTACCACTAGATTACTAAGTCCAGACAGTAACACTTGTGAAACGGGTATGTATATATAATTCGAATGTGTTTGAATCTTCCTATTGACTTGAACAACAACATTGGGATACAATTACATTCAAGGGACGAGTCCCAAATAGAACGGAACGCGCGTCCTGCATTTCACTTTTCAATCACAATCCAACCTAAAAACAATAATTGTGTACTACCGCCACATAAGGCAACCCTCTCCGGATGTACATATAGCAACAGAGACTAACCAGTTTCATTTCATAACAAATCAACTGGATGATCCGATTACATTCGAATTGTGGATAGTGGCGTCGTTTTAAAATACACTGCCTATAACTTAGTCAATAATGAATTTTCTAAAGAAATCACAGAAGTCGATATAAACATACCTAATTTTCCAATGAACACTTCGTCTCACCAATAAAAAATTATTCACGATTACTGTTAGAAAGTATTGTCGCTATAATCAAATTTGTAAAAATGTTGAATATTCACCTAACAAAATTTGGTTAAAACGGTTAAAACAAAATCCAATTGAACATTTTCTATTGAAAATAAAATAGAATATTTAGAAACTAATAAAAGTACAATGAGGAAAACTGTCAAATTTTAATACTATGAACGGACAATAAACTTGAAAGTGGGGACTAGTATCTGTGATAAACATTAAACAATGATCGTAGTATGTAGTAAATGAAGGGATACCCTAACTTCATCACTCTATTATGAATAAATCTGATTGAAGAAAAATGGATAAGACCTAAAGATACTAAATTCAATCCTGTATGAATTAGATGATTAAAATTACTTTGAAGGTGATAACTACAACACAGTAACGCTCCCTCATCTTCAATAGTTTTGTATATGATTTTAGTTGACATTCAGTATACAACATGTCCATTTCATGATTTTTTTTGTAAATTTAATGATTAGTCAAAGTGATTCAATGAATTTTTTTAGTGGGTAGAGAATTTCTTAACTGTCGAAAATTTCTTATTGAAATCAGATCAGTGTAATGTATTACTTCTTAATGCATAATTCCCGATTACACATTTATGTAGGTTGGTGTACAGCTTAGATTTATTTATTCAATTAATTACGTCTATCTTTCCAACTGAGGTATAAATTTATCGAAGTTCACACTACACACAATAGTCATTCTATCACTAATAACTTAATGTTGACAGTCATATTGAAGCATTAAAATTATCTCTGCATAATACTGTGTCATTCATGAGAGTTAACAATTACCTACAGTTTTTAAGTGCAGAACTTGTTTTGAGCTCACTGTAAAGAATGTTCCGTATTACCTTGATTACCTAACTTACAGAATTACAATTCAAATAATGAATACGTTTTATTTTGATAATACGCAATAATGTGATGTCATCTGTCTCATTTCACTTTTGTTTCGTCTGACGTGATCTCACATTACAAATATACAACTGCTTTGATTCTTTTTAAACCGTAATCATTCTGTTTTAAGTATCATGAACCATTCATTGTTCTCTTCATCAGTAATTCAACTACCAATATACAATAATAACTTAAAACTTGTTCGTTAGGTTCTGGAAAGTAAACACTTAGTTTAAATGCTTAAAGAAATTTTATTTCACCCTGTATTCGTTAATATGATCTAGTATGACTTACACTCCAAGAAAGTTTCCTTAATAGGAACGTATGAAATGTATACATTAGTGATATTTTAATACAGTACGATATCGGCCTACTTGTAAACCAGTCTACTGTAAGTGTAGTTTCGCCTGTATATCACAAGAAGTAAATGGCTACTCGGTCAATGATAACATGCCTTGGAATGAGCTTTCAGTAGACGTGACTATATGTGAACTGGACTCCGTAATAATGCTTTCATGATTATTACTGTTCATCATTAGGAAAAGTGGTTAGATTTTTCAGAGATGAACAGTAAATATGCCCTCCTAAAATCAATGATTCTAATTCATATACTGTAGACTGTTCAAACTAGGACAAGGGAAGGGTGATAAAATATTTTTATTCATACAAAAAAACTTGTTGTGTGTTCATGTTTTAAAGAAACTATAATTCAAGTGAATATTTGTATACTAATCAGATGAATATTTTATAATGATTACATAATTTATTCGATGTTGAAATTACTGTTGGCTTGTTAACTTTCATTTCATGCTAACATTTCATGATTGATGGGAATTAACAAAACATCTGTAAAATTCATTAATAGAATTATTTCTACTTACTTGAAATGATGTGTTCTAATAATGTACCAACAACTCTTTCCACATAAGTTATGCTTATTCTTCTAAGTCATTTAACAGTTTGTCAAGAAGATTTGCAAGATAGTTGATATTCATTTTTCTTCATTTCTATATGCTCTACGTTTATTTTTGAAACGTAACAATAAGAATGACAATTTACTTATTAGTTATCAGTATGCCTGTAAATCTTATACAAATCAACATTATTTCTCTCTTAGATATTCAACAGATTAGTTATAGTATCAACGTTCAAACAATGAAGTGTTTGTTGCCACCCTCTGTGGTCACCTATGAGGACTTTAATTGGATTAACTTGGAGAAATATTATTATTTAGACACTTTATCTTGAAGTAACAGTGTAATCGATAAGCTTTAAAGCTGATGTCATTAGTTTTCACTATTGACTGTCTTGAGGACTAAGTTCATGGTCTTTATGTTGAATCAGTAAATGAGAATTATGTGTATTACATAAAACTTCATTCTTACTGTTTAAGAGGCCGATCAAATAACGATTTGAGATTTAATCAATATTTCTAATTCATTCTATTGCATCTTTTCTAATCTGACCTCATTACATAAAACGTAGATGTTTTGTGATTAGTGTTTTGTATCCATGCAAAATTTAGAAGTATTCAAGAGAGATTATCGGTCCTTTTGATTGGCATAAATCTAACATGCACATACCCTAATTATGATGAGTAAAATATGAAGAAATGATACAGTTTCGAATGGTTCCTTTAAAAAACACGTATTGCCATAACAGTGTATACATACATACATACATACAGTACATTGTTAGTTTCTACTTTGTCACTTTGGATACATTGTTATTCATAATGATTGTTTAGTATAGTAGTTTACGAATGATGATATGAACATTTAGTATATATATATATATATATATATATATATATATATATATATATATATATATATATATATATATAAAGTAATTTGATTCTGATTAGAAAAACCTTATTTCACATTTTTTATGATGTGTGCACGTATGTTTCAGAGTCAAATTACAATGCCTATAAATCAGAATCACTGAAAGTAATATTAATCAACAGTAGTTGATCGGGATCATTTGCGATGAAGATGTTGTTTACATCGCTGCTGTTGTTTATGATGTCAAGGAATGCATTAGAGCTTTGTACACCTTAAATTAATTTTATTTGAACAGATGACAGAAATCATTAATCATATAGTCTAATTAGAGTTGTCTCGGATAAAGTAGATGTTACACTTTTAAGTAATGAATTGCAAATCATACATATTGAAATCACAAATTCCTCTATCATATATATATATAATGATAGATCATATACAGTATTAGATTAGCTACCATATCGTTATATCTATGATAATCTGACCTTACTTGTCATAATTATCAAAGCGTATAAAGATATACGACATTTCTTTTTTTCTAACTCCGTTAACCAGGTAAATCTATATTACGGCTTTTACTTTCATGATGTATTATAAAACCGACATATTCATCACTATCACAGTCTATCACACTATATTTTATGATGCATAACTCAAAATTCGGGTGGTTAGCTTATTCTCTGCCAGCATTATGGATGATCTGAGCTTAAAACAGTTTAGTCTTTCAACTAACTTTCACGAAGAACAAAAGTTTAACAATATAAAAAAGGATGACTATCATGTTCATTCATTTGATGAAGAATGTTTAGAATACCAGCCAAATCACAAGTTACAACGCAAGAACTGTGATTTTGGGGAAGTTCTTGATTTGAGAATCAATAAAAACAAAATCTTTGACACTTTGTCGTCAGCGATGCCACCATCGTCATCAACTTGTTCCTTTCCAATAATGAATAAAAATCACGATAATTCTCAGCAAGCAATGTCAAATTTAAAGTTACCAAACGATTTAACTGAGTCTGATAGGAAACAAATAAATCCTTTGTGCGATCATCATCTAACTTCGATACTATCTTCTTTATCAAGTTCTACTAATATGCATGATTTTACAAGTACTCCAACGTCGTCAATACCATTCGACAAATTAGTGCAAACAATATCCACTTCATATACAAATTCCTTCAATAATTTGTTAAGTCTCACTTCTACATTGTTAAATATCCATAAATCAAAGAATAACTATCATAAATTAGGCGGATATCACAAACAACCATTTACTTTCAAAAATTCTATTAACAGTGAATTACATACAAGTAAAAGAAGTTTTCCATATCATCTTCATCGAATTCTTCCCATATCTCATTCAATTCATGCTCATCAACATTACAACTGTTATTCATATTATCAACAAGGTAATTCAAATATTTCTTGTTCAATATTCAAACCGTATATGAAGATTCCCAGTGTTAATTCCGAAAATCATACTTCAACATCATCTCCATTAACAATGAACTTTGCTATATGGTATGATCAATTCATACAGAATTTGTATCAATCACTCTTAAAACAACAGAAGCAACAACAACAAGTTGAACAGTACATTCATCAATATCATCAGGACTTAAAACGGGATAAAGAAAAATATAAATCAGATAAAGAATTTCAAGTCGATCCAAGTTCATTTAATTTGCAATTTGAAAAAGAGAAGCATTCACAAACAACTGATGATTTAACTAATAATCTACAATCTGATGGATATGATACCTCATTTGAAATTAAAAACGAAGATCATACTGATAAGAATGTGCCTTTCAAAGGTAATCATTACTACGTAAAGTATTCCTTACATTTTACCACATCCTCTATGCTATAATTGATGGACCTTACTATTCATTTTGCTTCTTCATGTATAGGTAGGTAAAGGGCGTATAGATACTCACATATCAAGTTTTAAGCTATGGTACAACACAATACCACCAACGAAAAAATTATGCTACAGAATATTGCGCTCATTAATAACTGTGAAATCGTTTCTAATGTATAGAGACTTTATTCTTTCTCATCTGGTGCAAATAGCTAAACTATATATAACCAGCTTTAAAAACAGAGGATAGTGAATAGTATAATGAATACAAGGAGATTTTGCCTAATCAGTTGATGATTTTTAGCTTAGAGGACTAATCATGAAGAACTCTTGAAGGTCAGGAGATATCGAACAGTTGTTTAATTTTAGAGTGCAACTTTATGGCGATCCCTACAGTCAATCAAACCAGGGGTACTAATCCTTGACCATGATCATATTAAAATTCATTTATTTAATCAGTAACTCATAATCTGTATTTTTCAACCTCAGCTAAGTTGCAATGTTGAGCAGGCATTAACCAACATCATAAATGTGAAACCTATTCTTCTGATAAATTAGTTTGATTATATAAGTCGTAGCCATATCTTACTGTAAAAAGTAAACGTAATTACCAAGTGACGTAAACAAATTAATTTAAGTCAACTAGATTTAATCTTTTATCGTAATGGAATATTTTCTAATTGTGCACTCATAAATCTCCGTTCTATGTATGCATATGACCCCAAAAAGAATTCATTCATCATTTTGTTTACAGGTGAATTCCAATGTCTTAATCACTGATATCACAAAAAAATTTAGCAAACTCTAAACTTAAACAAGAAAATAAAGCATACATTTAATTGTTAAATGATCAAAATGAAGATCACTACTAGGTTCAATAGGATTAATTAATAAAACAAAAAACTCTTAAAATTGTTCAAAAAGTACAAATTCAAATAGAAGAAAAGGTTCTTCAATAAAACAACTAAATAGTGCTTAGAATAACTCCATATTCTCATTCTATGCTTCTGTGCTATTTCAATGATTAATCTTTATCAGCTCATTTAGCTATAAAAGTCAAAATGTAACTACTCATTTATTTATCTGTCTAAAGAAATCCTTTATAGATTGCTTGTTACCTGCATTGTAATTTGATCTTATTGAAGTTACGTAGATTGATATTCTAACAATCAGTACAAGCTTTTGTTAAGATTCTAAGTAGTCTAGTGTATGACATGAAGCCAAGAATTGTAGTGTAACACTTGTCAGTGGGCATGATGCTTTTTTAGCAGTTCTTCAGTATGTAAATTCTAAGCATATAGGTTAAACTGATAATAGCCTAAACACTCTCAACTTGATGGACAAATAATACGTTTGAAGCCTTAAATAGTATAAAGCATGTCTCGTAGTCAACGTGCATTCCTTCTTTTGCACTTTCTGGGTTTATTAAGAATTGATTAATGAGAAAGTTAATTGTTGGAAGTGACGTATTGCATTTTGACACATTTCGGTTTTTAATTAGTAGTATAAAATATCTAAACGTAACTTCAAAGTAGAATAATGAGTTTACTTGTCGCTAACCAACGCTTTGAAGTTCCCAAATATTTTTAACAAATAAGTTATCTAGTAAAAGGAATACACTTTTTGTTATCTTCATAGATGAACATAAAACACGATATTAGCTACTTTGACGTTATATTAACTTTGTATTAGTTAGCATCGTATTCTTTATACGAAACTTAATTGCTATATTATATGTTCACTAAGAAATATATATTTGAATTGATGTAGTTTTTGGAGATTGGTATTAATTTTTACTTGACTGAATTTGTCGCAGATTGATGTTGGTAGAGAAATCACTGGAACCAGGGAGCACTGAATAGCTGTTTCGTTCTAGTATTAGACTCCTCGGCAGTTTGTAGTGCGCCTAAACATCTGCAACACTGGATCGGTATCCAGTGATTGGCATCCGTCATTAAAACACTCTTGAGGGAAATCCAGGGTGCACACTGCCGAGGAGTCCCATACTAGGACGAAACAGGTGTCCAGTGTTCCCTGGTTTTCAGCGGTATCCTACCAACACCAATTTGCGATGAATTTAACCAACTAAAAGCAACTATTTGTTTCTTAATTGTAGTTAGCTGAATCTTGACTGGTCAAACTGCCTAATAATCTAGGTGCTCATTAATGTTATAATCAATATGCTTCCCCTACTTAAGTTTACAATAAATCAGTGAAACTATGTTCAAAAGAAAACATTGATTTGTTCACCGTAATGAATTATTGACATTAATTTCGATGTCATGTATTACATTTTATTCACAATCCTTTTTCAGATAAATTATCTATTGACTCCAATTCACAAAAATGGATAGTTGTACAAAATGGATTAAGTATTACATCTGAACACCCACATGTATACAAATCAACAGAAGATAATTTAGATCTAAAATTATTGAGTAAATCCAAGTTATCATATTCCACTTGTTCTTCTTTATCATCTTCTAGTCCTGTCCATTGTCATCATCATCTTCCACATTTTCATCAAAATCATCAGCCAGTTAATAATCGTACCAACTGCAAACTACATATGAATCGTAACACTAATCTCATAAGGAATAACAACAATTTGACTTCAAAATATAATTATCAATGTCCACATTGTAAGAAAGAATTTCCACGTTCTGCAAATTTAAATCGACATCTACGTACACATACTGGGGAAAAACCATATCTTTGTGAATACTGTCAAAGAGGCTTTAGTATATCATCTAACATGCAACGTCATATAAGAAATATACATCAACGTGAACGTCCATTTATATGCACAATATGTACAAGAGCATTTGCTCAAAGAACAAATTTAGATAGACATAAACGACATCATTGGTCTCAATTAACAAACTTAAAACAAAATGTATAAATACCTTTTTCTGTTAATTCGACTTCTACTGTGTCTGGATACAATTTCATCTAATGTATTGTTATCATAAACCTTTTATTGTATCAATTACAATTTCTTATTAATCACTTTTAAACATTAAAATCTACAGATGATTTTCACAAACTTTGCATATTTTCATCATTTTCATGATATTTAAGAAAAAAATATAATTTAACAATGAATCCTGAAATTTTCAAATGTTTAATTAGTAATTAAATAAGTAGTCTTGAATTAGGTGAAAGAAAAAAAACAACATTTTATCTGGTTTTCTTTTTATTCAACATTGTAATACGGGCATCTACAGGATTATAACTGATATGTCAGTAAGTGTATGGAATGATCAACTATGGGATTTTAAGGGTACTTTGATGTAAGCACTGCAGAAAATAAGATATTCGTCAAAGCCTATAGGTAATTTCTCTGAAATTTGTTAAACTCCTGTCGTTGATTGCATGACATATTGCTAAACTATTCAGTGTTATGTTTTACGCCTTATGACCAATGACTGCGTAAGGTAGATTCACTTTAACCCGTCGCCAATTGTTATGTATTGTGAAAATATACAATACCCTTGATGACTGCTAATCACTGTACGGACACGTCTGCCCCGCTACTACCAGTCCCCCAAGCCGGAATAGAGGAAAACAGCGATTGATGAGCCAACAGACAGAATCAGAATCGAATTATATTTCAATCATGCCTTTATATATGTACTTAGAATCAGACCACATAACGAACCAATTAGGAAACTAACATTACTATAGAACTAAGGAAATGGTAGTAGTGAATAGGGACAACTTGTACACAACTAATTAACTGTAGTTCATAATAAGAGACAATATAATAGCAGCAAATATACTAAATTGGGAGGATAGAGTAAGAGGAACGCAATAATAATAATAATGTAATGTTTACACTACTTACGACCGAAATAAATGAAATAATTCTCTAAAACACAGTTCTAGAAGTTCCTCCCTCTTCTTTAGTAGTCCGGCATAACATTCCGAAGTAATGCGTAGATGTCTACACGGATGTTACACGGACTTTCATACAGAATTAGGTGGTTTTCTTGAGTGCCAAGATTCTGAGCCTATGACCCTTGTGTATTTTGTCATGTAATATACTTGTGATTGCTTTTATATTTTCCATCCTCATGAACAAGCGATAACTTTGAGATTAAGAAGGAGTTTCCTAGGCAGTTCCAGATTCACGTGTCATAACTGTTAGTGTGCAGAGAAGGTGTTAGCCGTGACTCTTGAAATGCATTGGAAATTTGTAACAACGTAGTTCAACTCAATCTAGACACTATAATAAGAAATGAAGAAATCTTAATTTAGAACTTAGTGAAATTGTAAATTAACTGAGTATAATACATATATAGGCAAACTGTACAATGATTGAAATAGTTATTAACCATACTAATTTTGAGTTGAATTCGATCTAAGTTTCAGTCTCTACGCTTTATTTGGCTTAGTTACCGGTGTCAGTGAGAAAGACAAGACACTTGTGAGACATAAGTACCCAAACGAATTCAACTTCCTAGATTTAATTTAACGTTCTTTCTTGAACGTTAATGTTTTACTAAGCTGATAATTGAACTGAACACTTATTTTACTTTATTCGGATTCATAAAGATTTGATACCGTTCTTTAAAAAAATGTCTCTTACTTCTGATTAAAGCTTCTTATTACTAATTAATGTATAGAACAACTTTATAGCATAAAAATAATTTTCACTCCTCTCTAAAGTTATGTTAAGTTCCTATAAGTCATAATCTCTTTGTGTAACTATGCAGTAGTACTAATATAATGCATTACCTAAAATCAATAAAACGGAATATGTCTAATCATTTGGAATCGATCACTGACGACTTTCCAGGTCATTAAGAAATGTACTTAACAGTGTATTACATTGTCAGGTATTGTACACCGTCAATCTAAATACAACAGTTCCACCTATAATAGAATCTTTCTTTTCTCTATATTATGATTGTAAGCATGCATTCAAATGTATTCATAGGCACAAAAACAACATACCTATGCTAATTTTATTTCTCTTCTGTATTTTTCATTCTACAAAGTTTAATCCATTGTATCAAAGTATCTATGGAGTAGTTTATTTAGCTAACTAACCAGGTGAGATGAATAAAGTAGTATAGAGCCAAGATAATCATTCTTTAAACAGAGAAGAATAGTGTACAGTATCTATTTCACTGCATTTTAAACAGTTTTGAAACCTCCCCTCATGTCATTTCACTGTTGCTTTATTCTTCTTTTTCGACCTCCTCATCCCCTTCTATTTCAATAATTTCAATCTTAACTAACTTGGCTATACTTATTCATTTTATTGCATTTTAATCATCATTAGCACTTGTTCACAACGTAACTACTCACACTTAATTCGTCAACACTTTGATACTGTCACTATCACAAGATGTTCATCTACCTATGTTATACATTTTTAGTGTTTTGTCTCTTACTTTCATCTACATCATTACTACACTATGATATGAGGAGAACTAAACAAAATGAAATGAATACATCATATTCTGTTTCAACACTCATTCTCTTTTCAAATCATTTAAGGGAAATATGCGGCTGAAATCAAATTTTAGTAAGATTAAATAAATCATTTAAAGATACAACTTGTAAGTAGACAAGAAATAAATTAATACCAAATTAAATAAAGGTAGTTTCGTAGAGATAAATATCAAGTCTAGATATTTATGTTCGTCACAGGCTGATGTTGACTGGGTGCTACTGTAAATCAGGAGGAACTGGAGAGCTGTTTAATCCTAGTATGGGACTCCTCAACAGTGCACACCCTGATGTCAATCTGTTGCCAACACAAACAGCTAAATTTATTACCAATCTCCAGTAAAGCACCTCACTCTGATCGCAATAATCAGCTAAGTAGTGACTAACTTAAGTATGTCCCGGAAGTTCTAATGAGAAATTGTGACTGGTAGATTTCTGAATAGTTGGAAGGAAAGTGAGACGAACTTCACCAATTACAATGGATATTTGTCGCGATATACCATAAATTGATGAAAGTGAGAATTCTGCTATTGAGCAGCTGTCCAATGGTGTAGATGATTAAGTGTTTTCCATTAGACCCAAATATCCTGGCTGCGATTTCGTACTAGAATCATACGCACATAGTGCTGAGGAGGTTCATACTAGAACGATACATCTATCCAGTGCTCCCTGGTCTCAGTGGTACCCAATCAACATCAGTCCATAATGGATATATAAAACCATATTTAATGCCAAATTACTTAGGTTGAACTAGTGCGAGAATTCAGAAGTCGAATAAATGATACTCTTTTACATTGAAATTTACGCATTTGAACGTAATAATTAACGAAAAAATTTCAGGTTTAGTACTAATTAATAGTATGTACTCAGCATCTAGTCTACATTCTAGTTATTGTTTCATTTAAAGATTGTCTGCTTTAACGATCAATTATCTTCAGTTTTTAAAGATTATGACTGTAAAACTGAAAACTGAATCATCCTAAGATTGTCTTTAAAATGTGCATTCTTTGTATTCGTTAGTTATGATCGTAATATGCGAGTATATTGTCGTCCATTCTTATAGTAACTAAATTTTATTAGTCACTATAAAATATTATTCATGGGTTTGTAACCGTGAAATTTTTTATGGGAGACTCATCAGAATGTCTATTCATCAAAGGATATATATATATATATATATATATATATATATATATATATATATATAAAACTGAGAAATTCAACACATTTTAAATGATATATCACTAGACAGAATTAAAGGTGAGTAAATTTACTTGAATTTGGAAAAAACGTGAAATGTGCTGAGAGATTTCATTACACTTTACAAGCCGATTCTGCATTATTACCGACTACCTATGATCTGAAGATAGTAAGTAATAGACGAAGATCAACTTGTGGAGCAGGAAAAAATTTTCATGATGCTGTTCACTTTCGGGATGAAAAATGACTTATATTTATTTTGCCTACTAATAAGTAGTATAAAATCCTATTTACAATTTGTCGTATATTTTAGTGTTAGATACCCTCAACTCATTGAGTTTTAATATTCATGTTACTAAATTCCAACATATCTAATGTTATCTGGTGGATGGAACATTATATTACTGTTAATGAATTTGACATGCAAGAAGCATGTTGTTAATCAAATATAGTCAATGTAAGTTGAAACTGATTGCATGGATTAAAATGCTTTCTACTATTCTTATGCCCACTAATTATTAGTTTATCGTAACATATACGTCTTTTCATATGATGGCTGATTCCTTGTAAAGTTTATGGAATTGAGTAGTTAACACATACATTTTGTTTTATCTTGTTGTTGGTAACCTTTCTGTAGAATTAATCCAAGACTGAAATTGAAATGGAAGCATTGTTTTTCGTGAGTAAAATGATTTAGTCCCCTTTTAGAGTAATAAGTGCCGAATGATTTTCTGTGGCAATTTTATGATCACACTAATAGTTGAAATACTGTTCAACGTACGAACATGAGTTACTTGATGTTAAGTGATTATACTATCCTTATTAAAATAATTGGTAACACTGGGTTGTTGTTAGGAGCAATTCGGTCATTCAGATTGATAGTTAAAACGTATAGACTCATAAAGCGTTAGTTGCATTCACGTTTTCCGTTGTTACGTTATAGAAACTGTTTTATTCACTTGAATTTTAACCAGAGTTATGCACATAGTCTATTCTATATAACATTAATCGGCCTCAGGTCACTCAAGTTCAGTTCTTTTTCTGCCATGTAGACTGTACACCACTAAGGGGAAACTTACTTACATTAATTAGAGATCGATTAATCATAAACTTCGCATAAATTGACATCCTACACTGTTGATGAAAAGGTTGTCAAAATTATATTTCAACACAATAATTAAGTAAACAGTCTAATCTGTGTTGATATTTATAGTGATGGAGGTGCACGAGGTGTAAATGAATGGATCTCATCTTCAAAGATTGTCTTAGGTCGTCCTCACGCGTTTGACTCCGGTTGTCAATCCTTGGTTTTGTTGAATGAAGTGATGTTTTTAATTTCATTTCAAGCCTTTTGAATTTTTTTTAAAAACTTACAGAAAGCATCGAATATCGTTTATGGACCTGTGCTATGAAATTCTGATGTCTGGTTTTCTCGACTAGAGACACCAAATGTGACTTCATAGATGGAATTTCGTCACTTTTTGTTTATTCACGCATCAATGACTATCACTTGAGCAGAATTGAGAATATGGTCCTTAAACAACCCCAACAAAATATATGTGAAGACGATAAGAATCACATCTAGCATTGTGAGTTACGCAAGCAAGTGTTACATTACGTCTTAAAGGTAAGTTGATCGGCAACATCGACTTTGTTTTGTTGAGTTGAAATTTACAGCATGATAGAACTCAGAATTAAAAGTCATCTAAAATGATATGTGAGAAAATATATCTTCAGGCTGAAAGACATTACGCTGTTTGTGTTGATGTTCTAATTGAACAGCAACTATTCTTTTTACTCTTAGATGCTTTTCATTAGCTATAAGCATAATCCTAAGAATTCGACTTCAGTTATTTACATATACAGATAACTTAGTTAGTAAAGTTAATTTTGCATTTTAATTAACAGTTTAGAGTATTTTCTTTTGTCCAATTGAATTGAATTTATCTGAAATATTCCTGAAGGCTGTCTCAGAAGTTGTATGTAGGACTTCAGTGTTTAACAATTAACATGTTTCCAAATTTGAGTGGAATTCAAATGATACTGAAATTTTGTATCGAAAACTTCTTTCTTAATTTATTAAACACTATTAATCTACATTAATAATCAGTAAACAACAACTCACTAATCATGTTAGACTGTATTTAGCTGAATGAAATCGTCTGACATTGATTTATCTTTACGAAGGCATCTTTTGAGCTAGAAAAAATAAATTTTATTGCAGTCATAATTTAAAAATAGAGCTACGTTTAATTTTACTTGGATAACACTGTAGCCAGACTGATTTCATAATGCCAATAACTTACAGAACTTACACTGAGCATAATATAACAGGCTTTTAATAAACAGAATTAAGTAATTGTTTTCTGTGTTTATAACAGGTTGATGTTGGTTGGGTACCACTGAGAACCAGAGAGCTAAGGAGTCCCATATTAGGACTGGTCAGTACTGCCTAAATTTCAATATATATATATATATATATATATATATATATATATATATATTGAATTGAGGGGGTTTATGGAGATTGGTATTGAATTATAGTTGGTTGATGGAAGAGGAGATTCTACCATTAGATACTAGCCCAACGGTCCAGGAGATTAGACGTTCACCAACATGAAACTCTTGAGGCGGAATTTAGAATGAATAGTATTAAGAAGTCCTATACTAGGACTAATCAGCTGTACAATGCCCCTGGTTTTTGAAGGTACCCTGCCAACATCGATCTGCGACGATTTCAATCAACTAAAATTACACATTTTATTAGTTATGTGTATTACGATTAACAGTTTTCTACAGATGAAGACAGCTGTGTTACCTGTTCAGTTTATACACATACACACTGTTACTGTTCTTGGAGCTTTTTAATTCGTCACTTGTTATAATCACTTACTGAAAACTTCCACTACTCTTCGTTATGCACTTTAGTATACAATTATTGTTGACTTTATCCGTCAGTATTAGTCAAGAACATTAACAAAGTCTAGTAAGGGGATTATATCGGTCGAATACGTTAACATAATTTACTAAGCTTTAACTTTGAACATTTAACCTTTCCTACAGTGACCTTGTAAAATGAATATGAGCCCGAGCACTTTTGTTCATATAATCATACAATAGAGAACCATGTAAAATGTTTGACTTTAGAGGACTACTATGGATATTTTGAGTAATGAAAACAGGAGCTGAGACAAGTTTACTGTCACAGTCTAAAAGGAATAAAGATAATGCCTCTTGGAGTCTGTGAACTAAAATTTACTGTCCGAGTTTTGAATTTATCGGAGACAATGATATTTGGTTATATGTTAAGGCGTATACACCTGTTTAGTTTCACCTTTGAATTTATCTACTGAGTTTTATACTATCTTCTTCATTTTATCTCTTTATTTCACGCTATCTGATAAACAGTGAACTATCAACTGAGACAGTTTTAAGTAATCCTAAGGAATCGACAATTATCAAGTTTTAACAGTTTATCACATCTGATTCTCCTGGAGTTAGTATTTCATAAAAAAAACATTAAATTATTCTTAGTTTACTATCATAACTAAAGATATCTTGCGTTGATATCTAGACACTAAAGATCACAGCATTTCAGTAGGCCACAAAATTACGTGTATTACAGGTTTGGTCTTTAATGTATGGAGTGTTATTTGTAGGTGCTTACTTTCAATGTACTTTGTTTGCTACCTCATACGTTGCTAAATAGTTAATTTGAGTTCACTGGAGCAATTAATAAATCACTGGAGCGCTTTTAATCTCATGCTACAAATCTACATGCTTTTACTATATTATGTATTTTTTAAAGTACGGATAAGAAATTAAGACCAAAATGACACATAGCTGATGATGAATTCACCATAACCATAGAATTTGTAAGTTAACATACTGAAGGTGACGTAGAGAAAATTCTACGTTTATCTATCACATTTCGCCAACATTTAAAATTTCATTTGATTTAAATTTGCTTCCGTAGCATAAGTAGCGATTAAGCTGTTGAGAGCGTGTTTGTGGAGTAAGATTGATTGCATTACACATACCTCTTTGAGTGGTTTATCGAATCATGTAAGTTACTTGCTAGGAAATCAGGCATACCATGTAATGGTTTAAGCTAATTATCGACTTGTAGAGCGGCAGGTGACATGTGGAAAATCATACACACAAGAATTGACAGTTAGTGTGAACGAGTCATTCAAACTCCATGGGACATAATAGTTTGTCATTTTAAATAAATTAGGTGTTAACGACACTTATTTTCGATAAACTAGCTCTAAGTTTTGACCAATCACGGGCGAGTAATCGGTTTCAGGGCTTTTACGCATATTGATATGAAGAATGGGATTAGTTTCAAGTGATGTTGCTACTCCAGTTGGATTATTGTGAAGTTCTGATCCTAAAAGAACTGTGGGGTACCCCATGTATTTTCTGGATGTGGAATTATTACGCGAGACACTTGTATGTGGCAATGGAGTAGCCATTCGAAAATACCGGGAATCGGGGGTGGGATGGTGTGACAATTTAAAGTAATATTTGTTGGAGCAAGAAATCTATAAGGATGGGATCGCCAACTTGGCGCACTAAGCCATAACTTCGATGATTAGTATACTTGACGATACACCAAATTATAGCGGTGGGTTAAGACTTATGGTTAGGGTTAGTTTACGGTTGGAGTAAGGGAGTGAGTTAGGAGCACATCAGTTGTTTAGGGCTAGCTCTACAATGTAAGTGCGCACCGCGTTGCAGATATTTCTATTTTCATCACTCTACTGGTATTTACAACTTATTAGTGTTACTTATCATAACCTAAGTAATCATCACATACAAGTCAGTCACTACTCGTTATCTTAATCTGACTGTGGCGGTAAATAGTCCCCAAAATAATTAGTTACATAGGCTCCCGTCACTGGTGCTGACCATGTTTGCTTTTTAGCGGAAACGACTAGTTGAAGGCTCTCGGTCACGCATCACCACCAGATCACGACTCGAACCACTGTGAGTAGCATCTCTATCTAGTTTGCCAGCCTAAACGTTACTATCCCATTGAAGCTCTGTATACGATCAAATATAATTTCTCTTCCATCCTTAAGTGCCTTCAGACTTCTTCTCATCCGTAATAGTGGGTCCAATCGATGGAAGTGGCTTTGGTTGTACAGCAAGCGTAACTTGGTCATATATCCGGGTACACTTCAGTTTAATTGTTGGAAGTTGCTCTGTTTATACAACAAACGTTACTTGATCATATACCCAGTACACTTCATAATTAAAAAAACTGCTCTCAACGTCTTTCTCTTCCTTGGTCAAAACCAAGTTATTTTTTTGCCAAATTAAGAGCTGTGAATTATATAATGGTATTAAGGTAGATATTTTTAGAGTAGAATAGTTATTGTAAAAACATATAGTACTAATGGTCACTAGATGTTGGATGAAGTATTCCAATTATTTAAGGCTAATATTTACGTAAAAACAATCAATATTTATAGCGAAAATAATAACTGGTGTAGTATAGCTAAAATCCACTTTCTGTTATTTTAATTCTACATTTTCGTAAGTATGCTCTAACTTGTAAGATTTTTTTTATGTAGGCAGCTTTGGAAAAACAAGATAGCCTGACCACCACAAATATGGTGTGCAAGGTTACGTAGTCAGTGGATGGTGTATCGTTAGCCCAAGCCCACTTCCATTTGGCAGCTACACCATCCCAATTAAATTGAGCACAGTTGAACTACAAGTTGACGTCAGCCTAGCCATACAATACGTACTTGCATTATCAATAGTCCTCAAAATTTTCAAACTTAAACATATGTCAAGAAAAATAAAAAAATCATAAGAACGTCTTATTAAGAAAAACAAAAGATCAAATATATACATCGGATTTTCAATAAATCCAAAATTGTTTAAATATACCATATGCATAAAATCTATTGGCTTAAAATTGGCTTACTTTTCTGAAGTATTCCGAGAATACACCAACCATTTTCTGGGGTGTAGTGGTGTGCTGTTTGCTTACGAAAAAGGATTACTGATGTCTGGTCGAGGTAAGGGTGGTAAAGGTCTGGGCAAGGGTGGAGCTAAAAGACATCGGAAAGTGCTACGTGATAATATTCAGGGGATAACAAAGCCAGCTATTCGTCGCCTTGCTCGTCGTGGAGGTGTAAAACGCATTTCTGGTTTAATCTACGAAGAGACTCGTGGTGTGTTGAAAGTATTCCTTGAAAACGTAATTCGTGACGCGGTTACGTACACGGAGCACGCCAAACGGAAGACAGTGACGGCCATGGATGTTGTTTATGCTTTGAAACGTCAGGGTCGCACCCTTTACGGTTTTGGTGGTTAGGTTTTGGCAATACTTTGAAACCATTTTATTAATCAACTTTAATGTACATAGTGTTTTATTTAATAATATGTATCTTCTCAAATACTTTTGTCAGTGAAATATGGCATTGTCATGGTAATGGGCTATTAATGTTCCGGCTGATCACACATCGCTCAAGGCGCTTTGCTTATTGAGGTGACGGGCGAAATCCAAAAGTACTAGGTGGTGACATCATGTGCGGCTCACTGGTTAATTTCGTGGCTTGTCCCTATTTTTGGCTAGCTTTATTATTCACCTCGGGGTTGGCACTCTCGATGGCTTGGTGTTGTGTGGAGGACTAGGCGCTTAACTGCTGCTAGTGTTTTGGTAACGGCCGGCTTGTGTGATCCAGCCCGCCAGTAGCAGAACCCTCTTGTACGGTTGTAGATATGGCGTGATACAAGTCGGCTGGTTATCCAGAGTAGTTGTTTGAGGAAAGGAAATTCGGCTGCAGGCTAGGTACTGATACTCGGACCTGTCTCGGGTTACTTTCTAGATCTTGTATGTGGCTTGGTACCGGTTCCATCATGGCAGTGTCCTTTTTCTGCCAGTACGCCTAGATATCTTTTCTTTGGTGTCTTATGTTGTATCTTCCTATCATATGGTTTCGCCAACACTGATGCCTCGTGCTCACTGTGGAACTTAGCCGGAGTAAAACGGTAATTGGTTGTCTCCCTCGTGAGTCATAGTTTAGGCTCGTCTTGGTTGTTGGTAGCTGTCGCTCCATCCATCGCAAGTGGATGTTGTCAAGCACGTTGTGGCACGCTTATATTTAATGGTGGTTTTAAGGTGCCTTCTAGCTGTTGGACTCATCCAGTGTGTAGAGCGTGCTAGTGCGTTGGTCATTTGTAGCGCGCTTGACGGGCTACCGTGTTTGAGGGGCGACTGGTATCAAGTGTCACTCTAACAAACATTTAGCTTTCACGTGTTCGCTTGAGGAACTGGGTTTCAATGGGAGAGGACTGGTTAGGCGTCACGCTCACTTGACAATTATAGTCATGGTGTCAGTGTAGTCGTAACTACCATCTACCGGGTTGTCAGTGTCCTATGGTTGTGGTTCAGCGGCAGGCTGCCTTCAAATTAAAGCAGGTAGTGATCATGGTGTGTGCGTTGAAGAGATGATTCCCTATGACGGTGGAACCCTGGTGAACTAACCAAAGCAAATGAAATGCTGACAATTAGTGAATTGTTTGGATGGCTGATAGGGTTTCGAACAGGACGGAAATACTGTCAAGCCCTGAGGTTTCTCGGAAGGGTATTAAAGGTGGCTAGACCAAAACATGGTGTCGATCCACGAAGGTACTGACTGCTGTTTCGGGTAGCTGGAGACCGCCCGGCTGGGGTCCGCACGTGGGGCTTGAAACTGAACAACATGGGTCACGACGGTGTGGGTATATCCACTCATCCTCTTAAATCGTAAGCTTGGAATTGTCTCAACTTTCTTCCTGTGCTTCATTCTTCTCTGAACCGTATTCTATGAGTTTGCTGTTTTTATTATCATTGGAGTGACCTGTGTGGTAATCCTGCTGTGCTTTAGAGGTATAACGGCTTGGGCCGATGCACATCTGTGCCGGGTTCTATATTGGATCATATGCACAGGTGATCATCAACGTAGAACCGGGCCAACTCACCCATGGGTTCCAAGTTGCCATACCGAATCAGCTCTACGAGATAATAGGTAACATGATGAGAGAATACAAGAGAGGAGAGTGAAGTAAAGTTATGTAGATACTAACAATAGGATCGTGATTTAGATGAAGTTAAAGAGTGGATACTCGTGCCACTGACTGATTCTGAGCCGCGTCTTGAAGTGTCCGGCCATTTATTGCGACTATCACGTGGACCTCGGCCAGGTACTCTGCGTCTGCCAACATGGCAGTCAAAGTCTTGGTGAAATGGTGCTGTTTTTGTTTGGCCGCCCCTTCTTTTCCCCCATCCTCCAACCCTAGCCAACATCGCGCATCGAGGCAGGCCGTAGTCTGGCATGCGCAATACATGTCCTAGTCGTCTCAGTTGATGAAAGTTAATGACCTCGTCGACTGATTTGCCATATTTCCCTTGAACCTTTTGTCTGACCTCCATATTGCTTATTCCACTGTCTCATGATATACGACAAATGCTACGGAGATTCCTATGGTCCAATACCTGAAGTCGACGCGTATCTTTTATTTTCACGGCCCATGTTCCTCGGCCATATGTTAGGACGGCGGAGTTCACCCGGCCTTTCGTTGAGAGATGAATATCTCGCCTACACCACAAGTAGCGCATATTGTCGAATGCCGATCAGGCTTTCTGAATCCGTGATGAGATTTCGCCAGACACCGACCAGCCGGGGGTAATAAGACTTACGAAATAAGTGACGTGGTTAACGTATTCATTTACTTCACTCCCTGTCGTTAATCTAGGTGATGAAGCAGGTATTTTGCATTTCGGAGGGGAGAGGCGCATCCCGAATGTGCTTGCGTTGTTGCTCAAGATCCTCAGGAGGCTGCATATTATCAGGGTCTTCACCAAATAGGACTGTATCGTCTGCATATTTCAAGTCGACGAGAGGATCTCCTGGAAGGAGATTAATCCCTGAGACGTTAGAAGAAGTGAATGAAACTTCCAACAGTACATCCATGATGAAATTAAGTAAAATAAGGGGCAACTCCGACAAACTTCACTTGAAGATGAGATTTCTCGTGACAATTTGCCATATAATCTGACTCGACCAATGGTGACCGAGTAGAGAGTATTTATGAGGTCTGTGTACTTTTAAGGCACACTTTTAATGACAAACATTGCCACAAGACTACGGTCTCCTGAGTCGAAATCTGCTTTCAAGTTAAGGAATACAACTATAGTCGGACGTTGGTACATATGTTCATGTTCGAGCATCTGGCGCAGGGTAAATATTTGATCAATACAACCAGGTCCGGAGGCAACGTGGTTTTCCCGAGTCTGCTGTTCTCTAGTGTTGGATAAACACCGAACGATTATAGTTGATAATATTTTAGATATTATTTTAGTCAAACTGATTCTTCTGTGGTTATCACAAGAGGGTTTTTGTACCTTTTTATAAATTAAAACGATCAGTGAGCGAGACCAGTCAGATGGGTTGATGTTCAGTTCCCAGACGTCGGCTAACATATCAATAAACCTACCAGCTAAGACTGGACCACCATTCTTAAAGATATCGGTAGGCAACCTATCAGATCTTGCCGCTTTCCCTCGCTTCAAGTTACTTATAGCCTTTTCAACCCCACTAAGAGTTCGGGGGCCTGTGTCAGTTTTCCATTCAGGTAGCTTGGGGATAGTAGGGGAGTTAAGAATAGCTGGATGCCGTTAGAACTGTTCCTGAGAGTGTTCCACTCATCACTCTAAACTTCTAGACTGAGAATAAATCATAGACCCATCTTTTCCCGAGATAATTTCACTAACCGACGATTTCTTAACACCGATGTCTTTGATAAGTCGGAACAGTTGTCTGACGGTGCCGCTGCTTCCATTGCTTTTGTTGCCCACTGTTCACGATTTTTAAGCACTCTGTTGGTCTACATTTCAGTTGTCGTCGCTCCTCATCATTCTCCGAGCTTGCTGCAATGAGTTTTCAAGCATCCACCAGTTCGCTAGAAGTTTCAGAGATCCAGTAGTCTTTCATAACCTATGGATTGAAATTAAATGCAGATAACGCTGCTGCGTTTACACCTGCTTTGAAATCGTCCCAAGTTGTTTTGGGATGAATCTGTTGGTTGCGGGCGGCTAAATATCTAGCCAATCCATTTCTAAATGCAATCATGGCATTTTCGGTCTCGAATTGATATCTAAAGAGTTTGTCATTTCTGCGACCAGCAAAATGCATAGAAATACGTGCTCTCACTAGGGCGTGCTCAGAATCTGAACACACCCCAGAAAGGACGACAGTCTTCCATACAGCTTTACCAACGATAGCTGATGCCAGTGTGGTAGATTTGCGTACATCGTTGTGTAGATGACGGAGGTCGCCAGGTTAAACCATGTCTTTCTTTATATTTAAAGTTTTTGCTAGCTAAAAATAGACAGTGGTCTGAACATAATTGTATCAGATGATCTCCGTTCGCTGTGTTGGGATCCCGAGTGACCCACCTAAGTGTTTTCCTGCTTGATTCAGCCTATCGATTTAGGCGTTAAAGTTGCTTGCTATAATTACTATGTCTGAGTGCTTAGCTTTCTAAAGGAGACTAAAGTACTTCACATAGAACTCGTCTTCCGCTCCATCTGTACTGCAGTCAGTGGGGGCAGAGACGACAAAAAGGCACCAGCTTGTATCACTGTCTTTCTGAGTTCATACTGTGCCATTTAGACGGACAGCTCATAATCGTCTGTATGTTAGAGTCTATTCGAGAAGTGCCTGTTCTTCCCGTAAGCTTGGTGCCATGCCTACCACAGCAAGGCCTATCGGAAGTATCCTGAGCCCTGGTAGTTGCGCACATTCGCCCTTACAGTTATGGATTTTCTGAAGGCGTGTTGTCGTGTGTCCTTAGGGTATAATTGTGACGGTGTGCTAGGTTTTTAAGATTTGACGAAAGAAACATTTAATCAGAATCCCGAGCCCGTCCTGCATCTTGGCTGTTACACATCATTTAGGGGTTTCGGACTCCCTCAACGTCTTACTAAGTCACCGGTTTTTGTAGAGGGCAGGCTCATTAGCTTCCACTGAACTTTCACCTAATCTTATTGTGAGCTCGCTGCAGTCAGATTTTTAAATAAATTATCAGGAATATGAATACGTGTTCCGTTATTATCCAATTTCATTTTCTTAGGCCACGTAATGGTACTGAAGTCTCGAATGTCGCATTAAGTTAATTTGAACGATAGCTTGTCAGGTTTATGCAAGACTTCGTATTAGAGTGAGCAGCTCTCATCTCTGAAAAGAACACTAGCAACTAGATGATACGTGCTAGTTTCGGAAGTTAACCGACCTTAATTCAGTTTGGGTTTGGTCTACGAGGTTATGTTTCTCATCTTGCCTCTGTAGGTTGGATGTTGACATCGTTGTTTCTGGCGGCTTCGCTAAATAAACTTGTGGAAACTAGCGTTTACCCTACGCTTGGAGTCAGTAGTTTGCAAATAACTAGGCTGGGAAGTGAATTATTTAGAGAACGCCAAGTCCCGAACACCCTTTCCGCTGCAATAGCTAAGGTTTTCACCGAATACATCTCATTTCAAAAGATAGTATAGCTTTCGAATACGCTAAGATTTGCGCTGTTGGTGTTTAGTAACAAGTTCTAAGGAGAATGGGCTTTCCTATTGTATATATTTGTAGGATCCATTTCTCTAAATTGATCGGGTTTAACAAGGCGGTTATATTCCTTGATTCTCTAACTTGGTTCACCATCAAACAACTTGACGGGAGATTATACGGATCTGTAAATTAGTGGTAATAAGTGGTACTATTGAGTAAATTAAAATCTGTGAACATCACACTACCTAGGATTAACGCGCTAGGTTTTACCTCAGGGTCGCCTGATTGGCCTAATTATAGTTCAAGTGAGGAGCTGTAAGTCCGCACTTAGTATTTAATTGCCTGTCGATTTCACTTTTGATGTTTACAAAGTATTTAGGAGTAACAATTGAACTACCACTCATTTTGTTTTCCGGAATAAAGATAACAGGAAGAATCATATCCTGGCTGCAGTGAGTTCTTTGACTTCCGTTTCGTCACCTTAATCATACGAGTAACGCGGACTTGCTCAGAATTGTTTAGTTATGGTGATACGTGACTGTGTCAAGATTTATGGACGACGTGAGGACTCAGAAAGATTTAGCACTGTGACATACGATTTGAACTTAAGGTTAAGGATGGTACTTATAGTTTGGGTTAAGATTGTTCGTTACCTTAACAATAAGATTTACAGTCTCCGGTTAGGACGTGTGTGCCGATAAAATTTTGACCTGAGATTAGCATTTAGAACTGAGAATCCGTCAGAAGGTCCAGACTTTAAGTTAGAGTTATAAAAGGTTCCTCACGGCAACAGTCTTAGGAATGATATGGTTTATTTGAGAGTGGGTTTGATTAAGTTTTCCTATCGTCAGTCGAATATTACGCGTTATATTATGCTTCCTGTATGAGACCCTCTTGTATAACATTTAGTGCAAAGATATTAAAAATCACATGGCTTATTCTGACTGGCGTATATAAGTTAAGACGTCTATTGGTTATTTTTAGAATCACCCAAGTTAATCGGTGTAAGTCGGCTTATCGATCTGATTTCTAGGACGCGCTCCATTAGCGTAGGAGGTTAGATTATTGCTTCATATCTATATACTAACAATTTGTGAGCAAGTAAGATGTGAATGCCATTCTCACTGCTCTGTAACAAATTACAAGCCAGATTTTAGCACCAATCACTGTTTGAGTGTTAATTTACCGATTTCAAGTAATGTTCAGTAGTATGCATGAATTTGAAGAATCAAGAACAAGTAATTAGTAATAAAGAGCCATCCATTTAACAAACATAGTACCTCTAAATAAACTACTACACGACGCGTAAATTATGTTTAATATTATTATTGCGAAATCAGTAGAATAACGAATGTTAAATGAGACTTGATGTTTGTCGCACACAATCTTTCCTTGAACTACAAGCAAAACGTGGGGGGGGGGCATATGTTGGAAAGTAGAGTGTTTATCTGATATATGTGTGGTATGTATTGCGAGTGGGGGGTCTTACTTTCGAGTCGGAGCCGATTGTTTTTGCCATCGCTGAACAATATATTAGGTATTCTTACTCGTCTTGTTACATAAAGTGTTCCACATTTTTGCCAAACTTGTGAATTTAGGTATTGGCACTATGCAATCATTGTACTAACATACTCTGTTGGAGTTTTTTTATCCTTAGACTAGAACGTACTTGGCAAATAATCCATAGTTTCTCCGACTGAAAATGCGCTACATGTCAGATCGATGATAATTATACATTCTGTCTATGCTGGGGCTATGCAGTTTGTTCATGATAAATATAGCAAGACTGATTAAAAAAAAATAGCTGTCGAAATCTGGGAATTAAGATTCCAGAAATTAGTTGATTATTTTGTGTTAGTTATAGGGATGTAGATCCTCAGACCAGGCTTGATAAGAGATGTGTATTAGAAGAATTTGTAAGTGCTATGATGAGTCGTACTAAATATCCCGAGGTTCTCCAGTACAGTTAGGGAAATACACATGCATAAAAGTCTCCCTGACCTAATAAGTACTGGTTCTACTTGCATTATTAATTAGATAGAGAAATTCAAGCTGTTCTATCAACGTAATGTTTCTAGTTATATGTCGTTTCAGTTGCTTATGGTAGATAGTTATGTTTTCAGACGTTCAGTGATAATCACGGAACCCAGTTGTAAAATATGTGATTTAGTTGGATATTTGAAAAATCCAAGTTGATTATGACTGGGATGACTCCGTGATCTTGGTCATATTGAAGAAGAAATCATTACTATCGTCATCATGTTTCTCAGCTTATCATAATTATTATATTACCACCTCGTGGTTATCAATTATGGCGTTAACACTTACCGTTTGGTTCCTGTTATTTCGCTGCAATTTACTGCAACATGTATTTTGTTTTCATTTTGAATTATCATGCGCAAACACGATTAACAACAGTAATTCATCGTTTACATCTTTGTATGTTCACGTTTTTTATTTTATAAAACAAATAGTTAAACAGGTGTTTATACGTTTATTTTAGGATATTTACTTATTTTATTACTTCGGTTACATGTTTTTATGCTTTCAGTTACCTCAAGTCTTCGTAACACATTTGGATACATAAATATACTGAGTATACTCTACATCTCATTCTCATATATAGCATTTATAGCACTGGGTTGTGTTCGTACTTATATGGTTTACTTATCACTTCGAGAGATTGGTTTCCATCCTTTCATGCATTGCTACTTTTGATATTGGGTTCTGATTAGTATAGCTAACATTCTACGCATTACGGGTGGAATTACAAAAAATATTAGTTTTTGTGAAGTAATCCACTCATTAAATGGTGCAAATACACGGTAAGTTTTTCGCATTTGTAATTTTCTACATCTCTCACTTCCAAATTCGAGTCCGAATACCTATATGAGGTAAAGTAGTGCAGAAGATTTTATTGTTATTGATTACCATAGAACTAGAACATAATTAACCCTTAGATATAAGGCCTCTTATTGTAATGCAGTAACACGAGATTTTGATCCTTCTTATTCTCCAGTGTTATTCATAGATTTGGTTTGTTAATTTGGGCAAGTGCATCCTAGAACTAATTATAACAATCTGAAACTTCAGACGCAATTTTTGAATAAATAGTTTGATAAGTTGGGACACTTCATTTTATAAACTGTGAAGAATAAATTAAGAATAGGAAAATTCGCGTTACTTGTTACTAAAGGTGGAAATGCAATGTGAACTTTCTTTTACACTAAATCCTATTTAGAGAATATTTTGGGGGAGTATTTGATATCAGTATTGCTTGTTTCCACCGGATTACGATCTAACTGTATTCCGTAATAATATAATTTCAAACTGTCTATAAGTCACCGTATATTATCTTGACTCACATCCACAATTCATAGGATGAGTGTATGTATTAAAAGTCAGTAACGACGAATATGGGAGAATTATGTATGGAATGAATGTTAATCCGACAAGCGGGAAAATAGCATACCGATTTCTATGTTCAATTACGCTACAACATCCAAACTGTAGAATAATGTAAGTATGCAACCAACTAAACTCACTAGTACGCCCGAGGGGTGGTATTGGTGACTGTCTCATTAACCTTCTCTTTTAGAACATTTATGCAGAAAAAATGTATTTGACCACACTAGAAAACAATGAAAATAATATGATGATAGTGAGATCAAAATTTGATAATGAAATAATAGTAGGATGTGTGTGTAAATGTGTGAAAATTTAGAGTTGAAAGCTTGGAGAAGGACAATCTTTACATTCCCATTGTTATATTTGACATAATCGACCCACGTCGCCAATTGTTATATTTAGAATATACTCCTGGCCAATCAACGTGTGAAAATTGCAGTGTGTGATCTTGATAAGTAATAGTCGGTGCCCGTATGGCGTCTGCCCCGTGACAACCGGTCCCCAAGACGAATGAGCCAGCCATACAAACATTGTATTTCAAACACTTCTTTATATATATACACAAAATCAGACCATACATCGAACCAATTAGGAATTCTACATTAATATAAAACAAAAGAGATCGTGGCTGTGAATATGGGTAATTTGTATATAACTAATTAACTAGTTCATAATGATAGACAATATACTAATAGTAATTACAGTAGACGGGAGGATAGGGTAAGAGGGACGTAACATTACTCACAGCTAAAATAATATCTTAAACCACAGTTATAAGAGTTCGTTAGTCTTCCGACATAAAACCCATGAGAAAAGTAAAAAAGACAACTGGTTAGTTGTCTACAAATGTAACGATTGTGAATACGTAGAAATTACGAACACACAATTAATATAACTTTACCCGTACAAGTAAGTACTCCAACACTAATAGTTTTTTAGATATAACGTTAAAATCTCTAGCAGACTAAACAAAATATTATACGATGAAAATGTATGCATAAAACAAATAAACGAATGATTATTTTTAATTTATGTGCAAGTATGATCGTTAATGTGAAGAAAATGTATAGCTAATATTCGATAAATTAAATAAATGATCATATATTAGCACAATAAGAAATACAAAAACCAAAACATGATTAAATCTACCAGATGTCTTGGCCAACGAGCTTATAAACAAAACAACAACAAAAATAAACGTTAGTCTCAGGCCTAATATGGTGATGAATTCGTAATATAATCATGTGGTTGAGAATGAATATCTCTGACATGTTTGGTAGTCGAATAAGAGATAGTTATAATCCAAGAGCACGAAAAATGATAACATTTGCATTGGATTGTGAAATTAGTTCAAATGAATAAGATTTAATAGAACCTTAGAAGTCTAGTTTCATTGGTGAATTTGGTCTACGTGAATCAACAAGAGAATTATAGATTTTTATCTATTGGATCAGCATTAGATGGAATCGCCATAAAATTATTATTATCATCCATATTATAAATTTGAGGCAACAATCAATATTTAGGTTGTAAAGCAGTTGAAGAAAGACCGCGAAGTGAATGGATTCATCTTATTTCGCCATATTCGTTAGTCATTCTAGTTAGTTACATATTCTATATTCATACGATTCCCTTATATCTATTGTCTCAACAAGCCTTCAAGGACATTCAAATATACATTTATTTAGAAGTTAAAATCGTTAATTTAGACGGGGATATATTACAACAAACAAATCCAATAAACAACCAAGCTGACAGTATAAATAATTCTTAAACCAAGTGATTATTATAATAAAAATCCCATGGAATCAATGAATACAGTTAATTATTACAGAAATTAGATTGAAGTAATTTTGACACTTCAATGAAGATGACTGACAATGAAATTCTTATGGTAAATTATCCCCAAAACAATTAGTTACATAGGCTCCCGTCATTGGTGCTGACCATGTTTGCTTTTTAGCGGAAACGACTAGTTGAAGGCTCTCGGTCACGCATCATCACCGAATCACGACACTATGTGTGAAGCAACTCCCTCTCTAGTTAGCCAGCCCAGGTGTTGCTATCCCATCGACGCTCTACTTACGATCAAATATAACTTCTCCTCCATCCATAACTGCCTTCTGATTTCTTCTTATTCGTAAGTGTTGGTTTAATTGTTAGAAGTTGCTCTGATTATACGACAAACGTTACTTGGTCATTTACCGTTTACACTTCAAAATATTTGAATGTGATGAAAGAGTTCAACAAAATCAAACATACAAAATAAATTAGTACAAACTCTTATGTTTGATTTCTGAATAATCTATATCTTTGAGGAAATGAACTCTCCGACAAGAGGTGATTCAGAATACACTTAAAAATCAGTTGAAATGAAAGCTGCAGAAGTGTATGCAATAGATACTCATAACACATCCTTAGCGATAAATTTGCTTCATTCCAGTCTCTTCTGAAGCAAGTTATAAAGCTGTTGAGGATGGGAAATCCCCAAAAATGAAATTGTTCATTAAATCAAGCGAAAGGAGTTGTATTGATTTTTTGTAAGCTTGATTTGTAAACTTTCATCACATTAATGTAAATCAATGTGAGTTATATCCACTGAATATATTTGACGATATTTTATTGTTTTAATAAAATGTTGGTTATTCCAATTTAATGAATAATCACTGTAAATATACGAATATTTTGTACATAACTGACTCTCTATCTTACTGGGATAAAGTTTCCTGTCTACTCGTCTTCTGTCTTCTAAATTTGCGACAACGAGTGTTCAGTGCACTCGAGTGCTAAAGTTATCAGCAGCTAATCAAGCTATCAAGTACAAGTCATAACAGAAGCTACATTAAATGACTTTTCCCCACTTCTTCACAAGTGCGAATGCAGCAGCCTACTTCTAATAATAGTAAGATAAACATGTAAGTTATCTTTATACCTTCACAGACACATCTATATACATTGGTTTGAAAGACGTAAAACCAATACTGAATGAAGTTAAGTAATTATCTGATCACCTAATAAAAATAATGACTTTTTTCACAATCGCTTTGAAGAAGAGTAAAATCTCAAATGATGTCATTTATCAAGGAGCAGCTCCAGATTATTCTCTTTCGATACGAGAAAGATTGGACTAACTTAATTGGTCACTAGGTGGGTACAATTTTCGAGAGTTTTACAAGTGAAGAATGTTCTTTTGTAACAACAGATAATGAAATTGACTCGTCTGTTCGACGATCCTTAAAAGTCAATGAAGCATTTGTTATTATGTATGTTTCAGTCTAAACTTGAAACCCAGTTAACATCATTAAATCCTTTCGATAAACTTCAAATACAAAAGTATAGATTCTATGAAATAATTCATAACAATGCTTCTTTTATTATCACCGATCAATTCAGACACAATTTTGATTACACTACTGGTATAAAGTGTGATGAATTAAAGTTAGGGAAAATGTTGGGCTCTATTACATAAATCATTTTTCATGACAAAAGGAATCGAGTTCGGTAGCGTTCAGATAGGAGGATAATTTAAGCTCGATTTCATATGCATGGGTAATTGAATACTTATTCTTTGTCTACACTTTATTCATTTTTTCTTCTTTATTTCGGATGTCAAAGTACTCTGTGTTGTTACAGCGATTTGCTTGCATAACCATTACGCTGTCATATATATTAATAATATTTTCCATAACTTGCATGTGACGTTTTTCTGTTTGCAAGCATTTAGAAATAAATCTGTAGCTAAAGAAAAATTTAACATACTGAAGAACTGATTACTCTACATAAATTTCATACTGCCAACATTTGTAAGTATTTATGTATTCTTATATAATATATATTTTCACAGAATTGTACTGAGTCCATTAAATGGATGTCTTGTGGAAATAGTAGTGTGTAGTGATTATTAATAATCATGTAGACATCGAGACATGTCGAGGAATGAAACTGATTTGGCGAAAATTCTATTGCTTAGGAGAATGCTGGAGAACAGTCAGTTATTTAAAAAAATTTTGCTAAGAATCCAAACAACTATGGGAAAATCTTGAGAAGCTGGCTTATTTTTGAGAACAATGTAGATGAGTAATATAAAACTTTTGAGGAAAAGGTGCCTACATGGTACATTCGACCCCCCCCCCCCACTAGAATTCACATTTGGATTTCCATGTGGAAATATCATCTGGAGGACGACATTTCCTTTGGAATTCACAATGAGTGCATTCCCAACATAGATGAATGGTTTCATTAATTTCATTCTAGAATACTACTATTCATATTCTTAATCTGCTTACTTGACAAATCTACTCACAAACTAACTTCTCAACTACCCCTAAGTATATCATACGCACTGTTTCTAAGTAAAATGTACATATTATGTTAATAGATAGATTATCGCACAGTGTGCTTCTTTAGTGGTGATTGGCTTGACACTATCATCTAAATGATGCATCACTTCCTAACTCATAATTATCATTGAGGAATGACATGTGCCCACTAATTCGAGAACCTAATACTGCCCGAAGTTCCATTGTGTCCTACTGCATACTTGATGTTCGCATTTGCAGGTGGGTCGAAGATCACAGCGGACAGTCTTAGATTTAGATGCCGACTATATTTTTATACTTTCAGACCTACACTATGAAATGCCAGCATTTCATCTAGCAAATATCCAGGCAATTCATCAAAATCTAAGGGTTTCTAGCTTCCACTAAATACACCTATAACGGAAGCTTCATTTAGTTTCAGAAAATGCGTGCCACCCAGAGTTGACCACAGTTGTTAGTTGGAACGTTTTGACAGTAATAAGCCGCTAAAATTTTGTTACAATGGAATTTTGTTAAGTGACGAAGTCGATAACCACCTTTTAAACTATCCTTAGTGGATTCGCTTTCAGTTCAGTATAATAATAAACGTCACTGACAACCTTTTACTAAAATAAAACTTAAGTATTTAATTAAACTGTGCAAAAATTTTCCCCACCCTCTCCTCCTTTAATATTTTTGGCACTTCTATTTTAAATTCTATAACTGTACGAACATTTCATATCTCACCAACTAGATTTAAAACAGTTAAATTTAACAGGTAACATTTCCCCAAAATTCTCCAAGCAATGGGGTAGAAAGTGACATATTGCCAAATTTTCCCACTGTTAAAAAACAGCTTTCCAAAATTGTTTTCTTGAGTAGAGTAACTGTATACAATTACCATCAGGATATTGATTGTTTATTTAAGAACATACAAAATTAAATGAAAGTCTATACACACAGCTTACCTGGAAGTAACAGCAAGTTTCATGTTTAACGTTTTGCGTGTGGCACCACACTGTACTGATTAAAAGACATACCAATAACTCCGAGTTGGCCAAGCTAGTGCATTAGTAATCCAAAGACCAGAATGGCGAAACAACCAAAGGCTCATGTATGAACTGGGGGTTAGGTACTTTTGTTATTGATGACAATAATATGTGAATTGTCTTTTTTGTCACAACGCGGAAAGCAAGAACGAGCTCAGAGGACGTGAGAATTTATTTTAGGAGCAGTTGCCTTAGTTTCCTGTTCGAATAAGTTTGCAACGTCGTTGACCACTCTGTGTTATTTGAAAACCACTTGTTGCAGCTGTTGATTTAAAATGTACCTCCACTCCAGCATCCAGAGTGTGACCACCATCACTACTTCTGATCACTACAAGTACCTCTAGACATCTATCACACTGAATTCACAACTACAAGAGATATGTCTAGTACTCCCTACTCACCACTCCTAGCTGCTGTAACAGTATCTCCTACCCTTAGAAGGTTTAAGGTAAAGTCGTGTACAGACTGCTATGAAAATGTAACTTTTTCTTAAATAAACTGATTAATATTGATCATTCACTGAATTTTCTTCGTATACTTGTTAATATGTATTTGGTTGATGTTGCATAAACAGGTCAGTAGTAACCTCGCACAATATACCGCTACTGGAGCTTCTCACATCTTTGCATGTGGCTTGAAAATAAAAGTCACAAAGACAATTCCTTTTTCAAATGATATATCTCATGACAATTATGTAAGTGAATAATCACCCTCTGTTACAATTCGTTCGGTGGAGCTAGTCTGACTTTATATTCTTCTGGCTGTTGAATTACACGTTTCTGAATACACTCTTCTTTGTTTCATGATTTTATCTCTGTATGCCATATCCTCAAATTCTATAATGTGAAGCAGCTTTTGAAATGTAACCTTCTGATTCAAGTTTACTACTCCTTCAAGTAAATCGTATTAACAGAAAGCCTGATTGTGCTTACTACATTAATACTAACTGTTGATTATATATATATATATATATATATATATATATATATATATATATATATACTTGTATTTTATTTTTAACTGTCTACATTAGCTCATTAACTCAAAGAATTCCATGCCCACCACGCTCAAAATATTCGTTTATTTTTTTGGTTTTTTTGTTTTTATTTATTTTATTCCGAAGAGTTATCTTACTATTCGCACTGTGTCACGCTTATCCTGTCAAGTTTTATAGCACTCCTATCATTCCTCTTGCAGCCTCACATCCTTACTCATCATTTTAAATTGTACCTTGTTGTCACTTCCTTAACATTTTTCGCAGAACATTACCCTTGATTCTGATATTTATTGGTTCTGACTTGCAATTCCTACGTATAAAGCTGCTTATTATGAACAGGTAGTCACCCCCATCAACTCGTATGTAATAGTAACAAACATTAGTTCTCTCATACTAGTACTCATTAGAGAGCCTACTAGAGATTTGACCCTGAGACAGTGGGAACATAAACAAGCAATGATCCACACACACCATCCCTTTTGGCTCGTCCTATTACGAGCCACTGCAATCCGTTTTAAATCCAATGGCTTATTTCCTTCTATGTGTTTACTTATACTACTTATTATTAAATAGTAGTCTACATTATGTGAGTTTTTTTTTATCATACCTATATTTTGAAATAAGCATTCTTACATTCACTTCATGACAATTAACTTGTTTTGTTACTATAATCGTAAGACATTTTGATTTGTAACCGTTAGCTGACAATTGCTCCGTTTTATTAAATCTTTTACTGTTTGCATCAATCTCCTTATTTTATTCTCGTATTTTATAGTTCTGAATTTGGAAACCATTGTGACTACGAATGCAGTCTTCACCTTTGTATACAAATCGCTTGTCTTGCTTTTGAGAAGTTATAGCCTTCAGTTAGTGTGCTCTAAATCTACTAAATGGATTTAACACAAAGATGAAGCAAAATGCCTTTTCCGCCATTGCAATAAGCCATGAAAAGCACATAAAAATCTACGGAGTATATTTGTATAAAATGTTCTAGATGAATACGTAACAGTAATAAGGCCTCTTAATGCAACTATTGAAATATATTGCTGTACTGTTCCTGTAACATGACGATATTCGGAGAATGCTATGAGTCTGTGATGAATCATTTATCCAGGTGATTCTGATGCATCTATCCCAATCATATAACAAACGTAAATATGTTGCCCAGACATAGGGCGAACAAACAATGTCCTTAACTCAAAAACTTCGTCCCCCCCGACTCATAAAGGCGTGAAACCAGTAAAACCAAGACTAGAGAACTTGCTACTATACCGCTGGGTAGCTACTCAACTGTATCTGTTTTCCACATCTAAGACACATACAGTAATGTTAGGTTTTGCAAGGTTGACCCCCCACACAGACTTTTTCATGTTTCTAAGTTTTACCCTATTAGATTTTTATTTTATCCAATAATTTTGTCAGATTAAGCACCTCTACTTTTCACGTCTTACTCCGTCTTTTTACTTATATACGATAAATTGAAAATTCGCAAGTAGTAAGCATTTAGAATACAATATTATTGGATACAGCGACAGTAAATCTATGTTGTAAGCTTAATCCACTTTACGCTAGTGGCACTTTTGGGTAAAGCATGCTTTTTCATGAAAATAATATATTTAGTAGCGCAAATAAATTTACATAATATCTCTGTCAGTATTTTCAAAACCAATATTTAATGTGTCTTCAGGCAATGGCAATTCAGTACCGTCAATTTGAACCTATGGATTTACATCAACTAATAATTTTACAAAGCTTTGGCGAGAGCGTCCATCTTGTCCGATCTCCAAAGTAATATCAGACATTATGGAACCACACCTTCATACTGACTCTATACCTTCCGTAGTTTTCTGTTGGAAAATTTTTAGAAAGAAGAACTGAAAAACGTTTGTTAAGAGGTGTATGTGGATAATAACTATATTGAGTAAAGGACTAAATTTGCATGCTTGACTACGGGAGGGGACGTTCGGAACCTAAGCTAGCATATGCTTATCAACAGTCACAAAATAGATAGAAGTATTATATTAACTATCAATATGAGTACGTTAAGCAAATCTAAAATCTATAGGAGTACAGTTTACAAGCAATAACAACTGATTCCAATCAGAAGATTGTGTTCCCGGTTGGGCTATCGTATACAGTATTCATTAACTTCGGTATTTAACATAAGAAATATGTTAAACGAAGAACAATAGCGTAGAAAGTTTCACACACAGCGATGCCAAAAGACGTCGAATTGTTACATTGATGTAGCTATAGGAGTAATTCTAATTATCACTTTACAAGATTAGTGAAGACACGACTCCGAACAAATTGTATTGAATGTGTTTATTTGGGAGCTGGGACTAAAAGAGAAATGGACTGCAGCCAGAGCAGCAGAAAGAGTATATTGGTACATAGGTATTACCGGTGTATTAAAACACCAATGACAAAATATTTATATATATTAAAAAACGGATTACTGAAAGTCTAGTACTTGAGAAATCAATATTTCTATGCTATCTCGTACGCGACTACTGTATTCCTTGTTATGCGCTTCGTTACTCAATGGACTAACAATGATACAGCACAGCCAACAATTAATGTATATTAGAAGTCAGGTACAACGAGTATATTGAATGTTTATCTAGGTTACAATCAACAAATATGAGTTGGAAATCTAAGTGGTTTAATGTACGTTAAAGTGTTCAACACATACATAAATACAATGACCAAACGACGTCTTCTGTTCCAACAATTTGATGTTCACGTTTAGAAAATAGATCATTCGATAATCGTAACTGTTCTATACAAATGAATCATCTAAACATAGGTTCTACAACCTCTTCAAAAATCACTCAATAAATCTCAAGAGGAATACTTACTTATAATCATCAACTCATAATGTGAGTTACGGATACCTAGTTTATTCTTGGTATTTGACGATAAAATGAAAGTAAAATTATGGTCAAAAAGTCGATTACAGAATTTTTGATAGATAGCTTCATATCACTGAGAATTTCTGAATATACTAGAGGGCACTTGGAAAATCCTAATTGAATAGTTAACTACTAACGCAGAAATCTCTTCATTTGCCATTGTGATCTCGAATTATTTAAATTTTATTGAGTTTCACATTGAAAAATCACCACATGTAACACTATTTATGCTAAAATCATGCCTAAATCTTGATGGTATATGTATCATCTTCCTTTTAATGTGCAGAACTTACTTCAGTAAGCCTGTTATAGAAATTTACTATTTAGCAATAAAAACTCATTGATAACTAAAATGCTATCGTCTGATGTTAAAATTTCTGACAGTATTCTGCGGGACAATAAAGTCAACAAAATGGTCTGGATTACCACGTAGTAAATTAACCTACCACCGAGAAATTTCAGACTTCGGTTGTAGTCAATGTTTTTATTTAAACTGTGTTGTTTACTCCACTTTCACATTTTCTGTTCATTTGATGGTCATGCATTGGATATTAAAACACAAGGTGGTGTCGTACGAATTAGTTCAAGACTTTGCAGACTATTAATAATGACGTCTTCATCGGAAATGGTAATCAAGTGACCCAAATTAAGCATTTTTAGTTTAAATATGAGCTACTTTTAAATCATTAACTTCATGGTGATTGGTTTTCTCCTAGAAAATAACTCCAACATGTATAACGTTGAACAAATGGTGAAATATTTTGTGCATTGAAAAGTCGAGTATTGCAGCAACACCGAAAAAGAAACAAACGATGTCTACAATATGGCAGAAGTGGTAAAACTTATAAATACCGCATACTTCTGACTGATTGCCAGAAAGATTGGGCGGGTTCTAAATGGAGGTCATGTACAACCCCAACACTGTTTCAGATGCTAGGCTGCTTATACTAGCAATAAGTGGAGGTCTGTTCCATCCATTAAAAATTACTGAATTTAGTAGTAACTCACAAAAACGAAGTACTAGCTGATATCTCATAAAGCACAACCAAATTATTGTCATGTTAACTGAACTAAAAATCTTGATAAAGATCAATTTTCAATTACTGTTGTTGAACATTCCTTGATGACAAACTCGTCAGTCGAGATTCCAAGTCTACAAAGAAAACTATCATATACTACTATATTAAATAAACCTTTTACTTAGCACTTTTGGCATAAGAGTAGTGGCTGATACTTCATAACTGATTGTCGCTGAGTATAACTGAGTTGATTTAAATACCACTAAGAGACACCTTGTGTCCTAAAAAGTATCTTTTATTATAAATATCAAAACAACAGATGACATGATCACCTGAAACACTGAACACCTGAAATCCTTCTACGTCAACATAGTTTACCCTTTAAAACGGCAGCTTCATTTCACCGACGAAATACATTATATATCGTATTATGTCGTTTTCTGTCAAATGAATTCTGTCTGGCCTATCGATTGTAGAACATTGCATATGCAAAAATCGAAAGGTTTATTGAAAAATGCTGTCCCATTTTTAATTGGTTTATATGTTCATCAATTATCGGCAGAAATATTGATGAAAATAACTGGCTTACTACTCATTATTACTACATTATCAGGGATTGAAATCGTTATCATGATACTTCTGTGTGCTACAAACTACTTTTGTGTCAAATACAAGTCTCGTTATTGTACAATTTCTATTACTTATTGACAAATGCCTTTCAATGCTCACCCTCTCACTATGGATGTAGGTCGTACGTCATGTGTACTAAGACGGAGTCTGTTCATATAACTTTCAAATAGAAATGCAGAAAAGTTTTCCGAAACTCGCCGATCAATAGAATCATATTATATGTGAGTTAGTCCGTGAACATTAAAGATAAAATTTTCCTGCCTGTAAGTAATGGTTCAATTACTTACGAAATGATGCAGCTTCCAGGAACAAATCATGGAAGATTTACATTAATTTCATTAAGCATGTTAATAAATGGTTACTGTGACTTGGAAGGGTTTCTAACTCCTTGTCGCTGATACTCAAGATTGGATCTGATAGATGCCGATCATTGTCTTTCGGAAAATAACATTGAAGTACATTCTTGAATGCTGTTCAGGTTATCTGAACGAATCGTAAAATCTAAAAAGATAGATTCTCATTGCTATTGTCTCATTGTAGGTGCGCTAATAGTTTGTCTCCCCTTGAATCGTGAGCTAACAATCTATTTATTTTACTTTCCATGAACTCGTTCTTTTACTTTGTGCCATATTATTTATGTTCACTCTCTAATTACTAATACTAATGTAACTACTATTTTTACTTATTTGACGTTTATCTTGTTGCTTTGATGAAATATAGCAACTTCGACTATTGCACATATGTCCCTGGTTCTACGTTTTATATGACTGACTGACTGCCAGTTTGTTTCCCTAAAAATCTTATTACATTTTGTCAACCGAATGATAATAGTTCACGTAACAATTATTAGTTTTGATTCAAAAATTTTTATTTTCGAATCCGCCTTCCTAAACAATCCATCTTGTGATCAACCAATCTACTAATTTTCTTTGAATTCCCTACTAACCTCTCTCAATTACTATTCTTACATTAAAATAACGCTTATCTTTTCATTTCGTAAATCAACCTCCACTTCTTGTATAAATCAGAATGAGAAAAAAATTAGACGGGGCAATTCAGTTATTTTCCTAGTTTCTCATTATACTATGACTACTAACAAAAGTCTGCCGTTATTTCGAATAATATGAATGTGAAATGCAACTACAATGAAATGTAGTACACAGCGAATTTATCGGTTAGTACTTGGTGCACGAAAGTGTACAAAATGCTACATAGCTCCATGTACGCTTCATTATGCTGTTGATTAACATCGACAAGCACAGATGACAATCGAAGCCTAATAGAAGTCAAAACGAAGAGTATATGGAACGTTCGTTACCATAACAACTATTGAATATGAATTCGAAAGTTACAAGTCCGTGGAAGTGTGCAACATACATATAAAGGAAACGACTAATCAAGTCTAGTGTTTCAAATAACACTTGAATGCCTATACATAGAAAATAGGTAATCTGATCATTGTTTCTGTTATATACATACATAAAACATTCAAAGGCTGCTTTCACAATCTCATAAATTATGCATTTACAATCAGTATGATTCAAGACGTATTATTTATATTTAAGAAGTTTTAATGGCTGAACACTGAATAAATGTGTCAATGGGTTAACTGGTCTAATGCTTCTTTTTCAGAAATATTTATATAAATTTACATTTCATTTTAATGAGGAAATTACTGTCATGTGAAGTTGATTAATTTTTAAAATAAATAAATATACAAACATATATTCTATAAATACATTCGGTGATTTCTGGGCCAGTTAGTGGGGATTCGTAAAATATGAAATCCACATGAAGAAAATGTCATGTTTATTCAAATAAAATTATAGACATAAATTGTTTATCCCGTTATTTGAGAAGAAAAGTTATAAAAGTGTGTTTCTTAAATGTAGATACTCTACTATTTGAGTAAGACAGTTTTAATATATTTGATAAAAACTTATATATATATGTTAGCTATGTATACGGAAGACATACTTCTAAGGGGACATGTGCTCAACAAGTATTTTCATTGATATTTCATTTGGGTAGTTACATATATCCCGTAAAACGAACCTTTCATAATAATGCTCCCAGAAGTTTCTTACATAAACTTATATACGTAATAACTTAACTACCAAAAACTTAAGGGATCCTATTAACACCACAAGCCTCAGTAAGACTCAAATCATTTATGCATACCCACATCAATCATGAAACAACCAACTCAATGCGACACAATCTAAAATCTTGACAAAAAGAAACTACTAGATGACTGGTTCTGAACAACTACAGCTAATCTCAAGCATACAACAAACGCTTTACCAATAAACTATCTGACTGACATCTCCACTGTAGCAAAACAAGACATACTTTATGAAAACGCTATGAATTTTAGGTATTAAGTATAGTGGATGGGTTGATACAACGGTGTAGAACCGTGAAGTATGTTTCTCAATGAAGATTCAGCTTCTACTTTAAAGTCAATAACGATAACGTTGAAATAACTTGTTCCAGTAAAACGTTTCCAACAGTTTAGAATGCAATTACTCCTTAATTGTTTTGCAGAACTTATTCTAATTTATTACTAATTTAGATGATACTGAAGAATTCCTATTTGAACGATTTTTGGTGATACATGTGATTATCCTTTATAGCCTAGTGATATTCCTGAGCCATTTCTCAATTTAATCAAGATTTTGTTAATATTTCATATGCGACGATGGAAGTGATTGGTATTCCAAGCTCTACTCTTATTTGGTTTGAACTGTCCGATGAAAATACAGATACCACTAAATTGAAAGATAATGCTGATCTTAATGACCGGAGATCAATTATTCCTAACAATGATAATCATAGTTGGGAGTTTACTAAGAGATCCAGGATGTTTCTCGGCCAAGTAGCTGGACAGTGCTCATCGCTGAGGTATCTTGTACTAAAAAGAAACGAATGTTCAGATTTCTCTGATGACAATTTGTTATGGATAAAAATGATGAGTACATCTTTATACTTTTCATGGCATAATATACATACGAACATGGCAGACTTCACTAATATTCAATGAAATACATTAAAACTTACAAGTAATAAACATGTAGATAATATCCAAAAATCTACAGTTAAGTAACTTTGAAATTGTTTATGCAAATGAGTTATTTTAGGGTAGAAAACTCCTTTATTCAACAACTTATGCTAACTGGATTATTTCAGTCACATTCACAACGCAGCTATCAAGAATCTTGATGTAAATTAGTAGTGTAATCAGTGTTTAATCTCTCTGAATAGAGTAATTGTCTCAAAGAATACTGCAGGAGCCCTAATAATGTAATCGCAATATTATAAGTGTGACCGAATGCATTTCTCAATAATGCCTGAAGCTAAAAAGATGCAAATTATCTTGGTAACTTCAAGGAGTCGCATGATGACTATGCAATCCACCGTATGATATTCACTACCCTAAGGATTTTAAGTTGTCAAATACCTGCTGACCAATTTAGATGTCATTTTAAAATATCGATTTGATTAGTATTCTAGTCATTGTACCTCTTTTCCATAAACTTGGATTTTCAGGTTAGTTAATAAACTCAATATTGGCTAGTTTAACACAACCGAGAATGTAAATATCAGTCGATGGAATTTTAGTTCTCGAACTTACAGTAAATTCGCTTGACAGGTGATTGGAATTTGCGACATTCCGCGTTTAGCCTATAATGATCATTGAGAGAACTTGTTTGACCTTGGTTATGTACCTGTTGTAGGCTCTCTAAAATTTTCAAGTTTAATTAAAGTTAATTTTTTTAGTAATTTAAATGATATCATAATAATCACTGACTGCAGTACGGCGAGCCTGCTACAGGAAGTTTCTGTAAAGTATTTGAGTTTTGAACTTGACTGTTTATGAGTAGCGATTGTTTTTCTTTGTACTTTCATCATGGACTTCCGACGATTTTTATATTACACGAAGTATATTGAGGGGTGTGTATGTTGCTGCTATTTACCCATTTTCGAGCCCATATAGTGATAAACAAACTACCTATCTTTCCTATAAACCCTACGTGAAAGTCACTATTCTTTTGTTGTTGATTTATGATTGTATCAATGAGGATCATTTAAAAAAACTGCGTTGAAAAAGTTAATTAACTTTATTGTGTTAATACCAAAAGTTTTATTAATCCATATATAAAGTATAAAACTGACTTACTTTGTAAGAAAGCAAATGACAACAGATTAAAACAGCATCATTCTACAAATTACTTTTAAAATTCCACTCTACCGATCTTATTACCTCACATTGACTTCATGAATATAAAAACAAGTATTTTTTCCGACAAAAATGAGTAACGTCATTTATAAATAAGTGTTAGTATTCAATGCATAAGTGATATTTTCTATGTGAATATTACTGAAAATAACAACTCGCCACTCCAATGATGATGGATATAAAAGAAAAATAGCTTGTCAATTATCTTCACTGATAGACAGTTAAATATAGTAGTTAAAAGTCTGAAAACAATATCTGCGTGAAAATGATTTTAATGCTATCAATTACTGTTACTATTGCAAATATTATTAATGCTACTGCTACGTGTACAGTAACAAATTGTATCCAATACTTATAATAAAAATAATATTTCACTTTGTAGTCATCCCCACCTTCTTCGCATACCACACTCCTCTACACTCATGTAAACACGCATACACGCGATAGAAAACATAAATGTGTTAACGAAAAAATGTATTCCACAGGTTACTGTATGCTATTTACAGTTTAGTAAAGAAGATTTCTCTTCTCTTTCATATTTTGTTTATCTGCATCAATTTCAAAAAGTGTAATTACTAACTTTCTAAACTTAATGAGGCAGCTGTTGTGATAATTTTCATTTATTTATAACTGGATTTCAGTGTATACCTGTGATTGTTCATTTATGTATTTGTGCACACATCAAATTTTTTGATAATATTCCTTACAGAAATCATCTTGTAAAGCTTAGTAACTAAGCGTAATAGTTACTGATCTGATTCTTGTATAACAGCTGGGTAATAATGATAATGATGCATAAACAGTAGCTTTGATAAAAATAGAAGTAGGTTTAGATAAAGTAACTAAATTAATGTGAAACATGAAGTTTTTATTCATAAAAAATAGATTCTGCTTTTACAAAAGTTATCAATCACTTCAAGTAAATAGAAAAGCATCAAATTTGTATTTTTTTCTTCACAGTACACTGTCGGGGAATTTGTTACCTCAAAGATATAGATTATTCAGAGGTCAAACACAGGACTCTGTATTGATTTATCTTGTACGGTTGATTTTGTCAAACTCTGTCGCATTGTATTCAAATATTTCATTGTCATTTATCTTCATCGAAATACAAAAATTACTCTTGTGTAACTTCTATAACAATTAATTGCATTAATTAATTGAATATGATCTTGTACTAGAATTGTATTATAATAATCACTCATGTTAACTTTGTAAAGTTTATTCACTGTCGATGATCTCTTTTAACTGAAGTCGCTGCACTTTCATTGATTTGTAGACGAATAAGTTTACATAAAGGATGATACATGATTCTTATTATTAACTACTTGACATCAACACTCTATAAGGTCAGCTCCTACAAGTTTGAAAACATAAATATGGTAATTCTACTCTCCAAGAGTTCATCAGATATTAAGCGACTGATTACATATCACGTCGTTAAATAAACTACTATGACAACCATTAATAGTGTTTTCATTATTACTATCATTATCCTGGAACTATATTTGTTTCACATTTATTTTAATGAAGAGAATCATTTCAAGTGACTAACGATTAAATACTAGATCCCGCCCCAAGTGTTTTAGGTTAGAGAACGCTTAACCCACTGCACTACTAGACCGAAATCCAGTGGTAAAATTTCCACTTCCATCAATTTATGATATATGGCGTGACGATCATCCATTGTCATTGGTGATAACTGTCTCACTCCCGACAAGTCTGAACTCTACCAGTTACGACTTCTCATGATTTTGACACAAATTGGTGTAAGTGGGGATTCCTCCACTGGATGCCGACCTGGTGGTTCAGTCGGTTAGGCGTTAGCCAACCTGAAACCTGTGAGATGAGATCTAGGGTATGCACTGCTGAGGAATCCTTTACTAGGACGAGACAGTTGCCTGGTGCTCCCTGGTTTTTGATGGTACTCTACCAATATCAAGTTGTGACGAATTCAGTCAACTAAACTTAATATCAATTTCTAAAAATCATCTGAATTCGATTAAATACTACTTAAATTGAATATACAAATTACTACAATTCATGTTGATAATTAACTGAAATCACAAGATAATTTTTTATAAAATATACTCCAGTATTTTACTTATAACTTCAGTGTTAGTAAAGATGAATGATATTTATTTGTGGATTGTCCTAAATTATGACAAAATACAAACATCCTGGTTACACCTTCCAAATAATAAAACTCAACCTTTATTTATTTAGTAAATTTTTAGTTTACAAATCAAGTATAACTAAGTATCTAGATGATTAAGCTTTTCTAAAAATTTCCCACAACTTATTAAATAGTATCCGAAACAGACGACTAATCATGTTTTGAAATGCTTGTTGTAACTTAACCACTAGTTTTTAATTTTATGTTTGAAAATTTTGCAAATAACTTTTAGTTAGTCGTTTCTGTTAGTATGATGACGATGACAGCCGTTAATATTCTATATATTGTCCTCTTTTATTATTTTATGATATTAAATGATTGTTGACAATCATTTGATAATAATTTTATTCACTGGAACCTACCTAATGTTGGTGGGCTAATGAGATGAGTCTTTTTGATATTTCGATACTATGCTCCATAATCACAGCAGTACTCTAGTGATATGTAAAATCCATGTTAAATAGATTTTCCAACTGGAATGGATTTTGTTTACCTGTTTGTATTTACATGTTCATATCTGCAGACATAAAAATAGCATGTGCTGATTAGAATACCGTTTGTGTAACACTAAATACCGTGTATAATCGGATTAATTCAATTAATATCAATAAAGTTATTTTATCACATAGTGAATCTTTAGTTGAGAAGCTGATTTAACGATGTTTTACAACAAAATATTCTCGGTGAATGTGACTGCTTGATTTAAAAGTTATAATTCTATGAAGTTTTAGTTCAATTATTTTAAAATATCACCTTTGGTATACACACGTTATTCAGTTTTACTGTATGTACTTATGTACGACGGAACCTGGAACATGTATACAACGGTCCAAATTACCACTCTTCAATTCAATCATCCTATTTTTCATGAATTGTTATATCATAGACACTATGAATAAACCCGATATATTCATTTATAATACCTTCAACTAACGTTAAGCTCTGAAGTGCATAAGTGGGTTTGAAAATTTTTTGAAACTTGTGTATGCCATCATTGTTAAAAAAAGCATTGTTCCTTTTGGCAAACAGACGATTTCGGAATCATCACACTAATTCTTATTTCGTCTTAGATAATTCAGTAGACTATACAAACAAGAAGTGATGAGTTTGCATTTCTGGTAATGAATTTTTCAGAAGCGGATCATGCATATGTAATGTTATGCTGAAGTATTTCGAATTAGTAAAGGATGTGTATTTATAGTTAATGAGCAGCTGATTATACAAGTAGATTTCTAAGTATCTGAATCTCGACGATAAGAAACATTCTGGATGATTTCAGATTAATTTCGTACATTTCCTAAAAATAGTGACAGGATTGTAGAAACTTTTAGTTCTGACAAATATCGTTAAATGACTGTAACTTGTAGATCAATCAACAATCTACTCAATAGAAGTACTCCCCTCCTGGGAACTTGAAGAAATCTATGATGTAAATCCGCTAATTAAGGTTATGAGTGCAGTAATCTGTGAGTATTACCGGTGCCTAGTGTCTACCTTTCGAACAAGCAACCCGTAAATGAATAGTAATACTAGAATTCATTGTATTGATTGCAGAAAATGTTGATAGATTCTGAAAAGTTATTCATAGAAATTCTCTTTTGTTTGACAGTTTACATTCTTAAAACGTTAATGTTATCTGCATAAACCACTAATGTTATCATACATATTCTGTTCGAATTCTAAAACAGACGAATTTAAAAAGGGAACTGTTATTGAACTAGTGAGAAGTGAAAGAGACAGAGTAATATTACGTTTACTAAATTTTCGAATAAATCGTTTCATTGATAATAAGATATTAAGACGGCATTTAGTGTGGTGAACCTCAATTTACATGGAATAACTTGCAAGTAGCATGACTCTATATCATTATCATTGTGGTTAGTGTTCGAATATGTAAATGTTTAACAGTAGTACATTCACTCTTTAGTACATCATCTCACTGAAATATAAACTTTGCACTTTAATTTGCTTTGATAGTTAGATGATAATTCTACTAACTAAAAATGAATAAACAAACTAGTAAAGATAAGTAATGAAAATGTCAAACTGAACTTAAATCTGTTATAACAGTTAAAGAAATTCATTCTATTCTCCTTATTTATTTCTAGACTTTCATGATGTGTAGGGGTGTAGAATTTTCCGTTAGAAAATGTTATTCAGAGTGTAAATTTTCAATATTAGTATAAAAATTTTACTTCCTCGTTTTCTATAGATCCATCTATGAAATAAAAGAAAGACAGAAGAAGAGAAATATGTACAATGAGGAAAAGTGAAGAAAAATTATATTTTACAAATTTATAACCTCCACGGGAGCCATAAATTTCTGGTATGTACATTAATCAAAAGCAAATCGGGGTGGGGGATGGAGAAGAAGAGAAGGACAAGCATGATGAATTTATATTTCGTGTTATGTTATTCTATACATATTTTAGTTAACTTCATTTACATACTCAGATCACTTACAATCAATTTTTTTTACAAATTGACAAAATCAACGATAAGAAAAACATAATTTCAGTGAAACTACATCGTAACACTTAGATTATGTGGAATATAGTCAACAACAAAAAATAAAACACAATTATTCATTCAGTCACCTATTGTTTGCATACACCTCTACAAATAAACAAGTAGACGTTAAAATGTTTTGATTTATTTTATAGATGAATTCTTCATGCTGCTGTTATAACTATCATTGCTTTGTTATTTCTTTCTTTTTACAGTATGAAGAAAGTGACACGTGATTTTTTTTCATATTACAGTGTTTTCACACTTTATTTAATCATGAAAAATATTCAGATACTCAGTTTGTATCAATAGCATAAGATATAAGCTAAAAGTATCAATGTAACCCTTTCTTCTCGAATTATTGAAATGATGCACCTGTCTTAGGATTATTTTCCATCTCTCTAGTATTTTGTTGTTGTTGTTGTTGATATGTCCCTTTACACATTTACACTTATATTTATATAAAAATAGACAAATTACACGTGAACTTACATCAGCATGATAATTTCATTTTTAGAACAGCAAGTGAAGCAAAGATATTTACGAATTAGTTCATAGGGTTTTTTTTTTGACATGTCCACATTCGTGTTGATCTATTTCGTGCGTATATTTGTACATGCATTTTATAGAATACATGTAGCCTGTTTGACTTCTATGTAGATAAAAATAACGAAAATTGGTGATTTTTCGACTCACACTCCTGGATGTAAGACAATTACCTACATGTGGCAATGGATGGGGTCATGCTAACATATTGCGAATTGACTGAATTATAAATATCAATGGTTGTAAGCAAGCTTAGTGGTCTAATGGTTAAGTTTTCGTAGCAAAGCTTAAAGGTTTTGGACCTGATTTCTTGATAGAGTCGTGGTTGTTCACTGTTGATTCATCCTATACTAAGATGAAGTAGCTATCCATTACTTTCTGGTTTTTTTTATGATAACCTAACTCAGACCAACTAGTGACATCAAATTCAATTTTTTTTTATTTATAAACTTAACTCATCATCTATTCGATACCATTTCATGTGTACTGAATAAGTGATACGAACAGTTGAAAGTAATCTTAATTTAAGTAATGAACAATAAGCATAACAATTTGAATATTCTCCACAATTTATTATTGTAATCAAATGTTACTTCTGTTACACACTTATAAGTAATCACAATTAACAAAATATGGATGGATGAAATAAAAATCTTTTTATTATTCAATAAATCGAGGTATATTAGATTGAAATTCATTGAAGAGAAATATGATTGTCTTAAATTTTAGGTTGTTAAAATCATATTCTATTACAGCATTAAGAAACATTAAAGTTATACGGATTTAATCAGGCCGCTCAGAGAATTACAATAAGATCTGAATAAATAATCACCTAGTGTTCCATTATCTAATCTTATCTGGTTAGAAATTATGAAAGAGTGGGGTGGAGGGGGGTTGACTAAGCAACAAACATTAGGAATTTTTCATTATTGTGAGAAATGACTTTGCTGTTCAATTAAGTGGAACACTTAAACTCCACTTAACAACCAATGGCCTATGCATGCAGTCAACTATAATCAGATAACCACTCGAAGTTTATGAACATTAAAGATTTGTGACGTTATAGCTTACAATGTCTCGATTTTGCAGTCTTCGCTGGTTGGAGGATCATGCAGATGAAATGTGACAGTGAGTTTCTATCTTGCACTCTGTTATCTGTTTTTAGTTTTCCAATGACTATAATTGGTGATTAACGAATACATATTTTCAAATAAACGTATATATATTGTAAGCGAAAAAAATGATTGGTGAAGTGTTTTACAACCAATTACTACATAGTTTTTTTCTGAGAATATGAATGTACTAACTTCAATAGCATACGATATATTGGTTATTATCTACTGGTTGTGATGGTCTGCTAAGTCGTTCACAAGTGTATTTTTATGCTTTGTTCAAAACCGTATGATATATCACCTCAGAAAACATGGTACGGATACCTACGTTTATAAAATACCATGTTAACGAAAAATACAGCCTCACAACTTTTTCTGCTTCTCCCGACCAGTGAACTAATTTTACTGAGAATCATTGTGGTTAAGAGTTCATTTAGACGATATTATTTTAAAAGAAGAAACAATTCAAAATGCCCTACCAAACTAAAATAAATGAAATACCTGAAATTGACTGACATATTTTTATCATTATTTTGTATATGATTTAGTGAACTGGCTCTGACTAGGCAACCAGTGAAAACCAGGAAGTACTGGATAACCTTTTCATCCTAGTATGGGATTTTCCAGTAATAGAGAAGCCTATCCTGACAGTAGGTTGAGCCCAGAGCCCTCAACGAACGCTTGACCTTTAGACGACTGAGCCTACATCCTGCGTTTGACGGTTTGCAATATATTATCCAACATCATTAAATGTCAATGGTAGGTATCTGCTAGACTTTATGCTAGAAATGTTTGAAAAATGACAACAAGGAAATCATTTGAGTTAATTTTGTTTAGTTATGACACCAGAAAGTAAAATGTAAGTTAGTAAAGTCATTTTAAGAGTTTTAATTGATCTTAACTAGGTTCAGATTACAAGCCTTCTTTAAAAAGATTCTTACTCTATTCCGAAATTTACAACTCAGTTGTAGTATAAACCTTTAATGAGCATCCTTCACTCTTCTTTCCGTGGTTCTTTTTTCTTTGATAGTTTAAAGTTAAACTGATTCAACTATTTCCTCTGCTTAGGTCCTTAACGATTTTTGATAGATCTAACTCGTTATTTCTGATAATTTCGATGATAATGTTCAAGAAGTTATATTCTATCTTGATGACAGTGGTCTTCACGGTTACAGTGCATAACGCTGAACTCAGAATTTTCGAATTTTGAATGATACTGGCACACTTCAACCCAAATAATAAGTCACTACTGAACCATATCTCGATGACTGACGCGTATACTTTTAGCATCAGATATTACTTCTTTCTTGGAGGACTTTCACATGTATTGAGCAACGTGATTACGAAACAAAATAAAATAAATATTCACTAGTATACAGTCTTCAATAATTACCCAAATGATACTACTTGTGAATCAAAGCATCTCATGGCAAAATCATAAACAATAGACTGCACAGGTTCTACTAACCACTCGCTATAACAAAAATAAATCACGAAGAGTTTACTGACAGTTAAGAGAGCAAAACATAATTAGTCGAATGTTTAAATATTTCACTCCATGAAATTGTTAGTTACAAAACTAACAAGTGTAAGAACTAAGTTAAAATCGGTTGTTAATTTCTCATATGTATTTGAAGCAATACTAATCCCTGAACTACTCACATATATTACTCAATCTGACTTCAGTACTATCGAATAACTTACGTAATTTGCTTCAAAAAAGATATAAGTATATTAAACTTAATTTTTGACTTGTGATTACCCGATAGGAAATTTTATGGATTAGTGAGGAGAGGGAATGATTTAAATCTATTTCTACTCCCGTACATGATAACGCCTCATTTAGATTTTCTTAAGGATCATTTAAGAAATTTACCATTTCTCCTTGAAAAAATGTACCATTAAATTAAATTTTAGACTATTTTATATTCTTATATTGTCAAATAGTAGTTAAACACACCAATGATCTTAACACAACAGAAATTAATCCCTCTATTTGCTGTCAACTAAAAGGATATGCTTAAATTTACATTTCTTTTGGCGATAATCAACGGGAATTTATTATTTTGTTAGAATTAAAATCAAAAGTTAGTTGTGCTTAAAACATTCTTTTGTTTAATGAACTAAATGAACTCAATTAGAAGAGAAAATGTATGTTCTTTATGAAAGTTATGATAATGAACATAATGAAGATAGATTTTATTTTAATTATAGTCATGATTAAGTAACAAAATGAGAAGATTTCACTATTTATTTACCTGTACTGGGTTGATTTTACTGTTTTAGAACCGATGTACTGAAATTTTCCGTGAATATTATAATAGGTTTGTGTTATCTAGAATATTTTAAAGCAATGTGAACAGAATGAGAATTTACTTGAACTTGAATTTAGTCAATCTCGACTCGATGCATCTAAAAAGATAGGTAACATGTAGGATAACCGGAAAAAAAGTGATATCTAACTACTAATATTGTTTAGTAGTATACTACTGATTGAATTATCATTAAAGTCAAATGAAAAACTGACTAATTATGGAAAACATATGCTTTGGGTTTTCTACTAACAGTAATCATATTTTCATCAGAATAACATGATTGGTAACTATGTTTATGTCACTATGCTACTATGCACACTAGTACATGAATATCTTGGCTGCTGTATGTGTAGACATTGAATTGCTTGTACGTGATGCCATTGCTTCCTACTGTGACGAATTCGATTATCTGGAATATCCATTGCTCGTTAAGTGGTAATCAGTGCATTGAACATGCATATAAAAACAGGTACATAAATGCGAACATCATGTCTTTTCTTGTATGCTGACTTATGTTCTATATGAATGCATTTTTATGGTTTGAATTTATAAGCTTCTGTTTGATCAAAATATATCATTTTCTTTCTCTCGGAACTAAGCCAGTAGATTAAGTATAGTGAAGGAACGAAATCGAAGGGGGGTAGTGAAATAAAAAAAAAGTTATGGAAATTAATTTAATTTCTGTGAAACAAGAAACAAATGAACTTAGATGAGGAGGGAAACAAAATAAGTTGAGGAGTAATAGATACCACAGAAATTAAGAAATAAATAAATAATCATATTCAATTTCCGTACACGTAGTAGTAATGTGATTGACACAGTGATGGAAATTTATCAGTCAAAAATTATTTAGCATTTATAAAGATCATGTCCATCATTTATAATTTTGTTATTTTTACCCATAACTTATTTGTTCCCCCACCCCTCCCTTCATAAAATAGGTACAATTTATTCTGTTTTGCTTTATTTGTTTTCTTTATTCATCCTTATATGCATGTTTTGTTTGTTGCTACATGGAAAGAAATATTACATACACACACATACACAACAACCACAACCACTTATACTTATCTAGTGGTATGTATTTATGCTGAATTAGCAGAATCTATAAGAGCTTAACTCTCGAAAATGTAGAAGTAGTGGATAATCGTTGTTTTGATTATTAGCTAATTTAAATAACCTGAAGATTTGTCTAAACAAAATAACTATGAACATGACGTGTATGTACTCGGGCGCCACTCCAGGACTTACAATACGTCGCTATATTAAGTACTCGAGAATTCATATAGAAAAATTTCCGCTGTAAAAGTATCTCTCACCTTGTCTATTCCATCAAAAAACAAGAGACAAACATATTAGAATACGTGCGTCTGTTATAAGATGGATGGAACATTAGTTGAGGCGGTTGAACTGATCGTAAGTCTATCTTGATTGAAGGCAAAGAACAGATATCAGTAAGTTGTAAAACCAATTTTCTGGAATACTACTCAGGTGGAGATAAAAATGGCCTACTAAAACAAACTTTATCATACTTGCAAAAAGTATTACTGTTAATTATTCTCATTAAATAGCAAAGATCATTTTGCATACCGTAAAGCCATTTGAAAGACAAACTGTTTTAAGTACTAATAGATAATAACATAAACTAAACACAATGCTTTTATTTCTGGTAGAGGTAAGTATTGATAATTAGGCGAGAAGAGGTTCACAAACCAGTAAAACCTATTTACAAATTATTAGCAACACTAGTAGTAATAGAATTTCACAGCTATTTAAATGCAACTGAAAGAAGTGCGTAAGCTTTAGTGAATATTGTACAATAATATTAACACAACGATAATCACTCGGAAAATATTTGTAATAAGACCTAATAGATCTTATATACAACGCAACACATGGAAAAGACAAATAAAATGGGTCAGTAAACAAATACATGGATTAAAGGTAATGTAGTTATGTGGAGGATGTAATGACAATCAAACTACTGTCTGAATTCGATACCGCGAGTTCACCAGGGTGAGACAAGCACTGAAAACTAGAAGGTAACTGTTCCGTCTTAGTATGGAATTTCTCAGTAGTGTGAATTCATGACACTATCGGAAGATCAGAACTGGGAACTCTAGGTTTCGTGGCGAACTCCAAACCATTATACCACTGAGCAGTCACTCAAAGGCTCTTACATTTAATTTCAATCAAATCACAGCATATTTTCTCGAATCACTATCTTTTATAACAAAATTGTTAAATGTAAGTAGTTTGGTAGATGTAGATGAGACAAGCTCAACAAAAGTAATGTTATCTGCCTTTTATACATGTTTACACTATGCCAGTAGAGAATGACTCAATAGTTACATTTTGAAAACGTTTTGAAACATAACTGGAAAAATTTCAATGAAAATCCATCTTTTATCGAAAATTCACTTCGATTGAAAAAGTACTGTAAACTAAGGAACAACAATTTCTTTATATACTGAGACACTCCAGGACTCTTACTAATGTATGGTGCTTTCTGCATGAACCGTGAATCCTAGGTTCAATTCCTTTTGCACTTCTGTGTACAGAAATTTCGGTCTAAGGGAATCAATCGTTCATTACTAGTTGGTTTACAATAATTTTTCTGCTGACTACATTACATAAAGGAAACTGTCTTTAGAACTAATAATATTATTTAAGTAATTTCTGAAATGCAGAAAAAATAATCGGTAACAAAATAATCATTTCCTTTGTATTGTTTTATGTTAGCATCCAGCGATTGAACAGATTATGTCAGCTGTTCTCTTTCAACTGTTGGTTCAATCTCTTTATATGCTTGCTTTAAATGCGTATCTATGTGTGAGTGTACGAGTGGAAGTGTCACAATAGTAACTTAATGATATAAGATGTATTAATCATGTGTAAACTTTAACAAATAGAATGATTTATCATGTATGATAGAATAGACTAAAACATTTCGACCGATCAAGTCTTTCAAAATATCCGGTGAAACCTGTCTTGGATACTAAGCTTTAGAAAAATACCTGAAAACTGTTATAATAACTTTAGATTATAATAGAAAATTTTCCTTTTTCATTTGCAAGAAAAGATGAAGATTCAAAAGTATATAATCAAAAAAGATAAAAGAAATACTGAAAATCCGAATTTTTCTATCAAACTAATTGGTTGAATGGGTTAATACAATTAGTTTCATTCATGAATTTGAATAAAGAAAGAATAACCAATGAAGCAGAATATTATGAAATGAGTAAAAAATATCACAGATACTCCTCAGCTGTTTACAATTTTATATACATTACATAACTGCGTGAAATGACTAAAGCCATCATGGTGTTGCCTATGCAAAATGCATCATCTGTAGATACGTCTAGAAGATAATGAGAAGTTGGCAGAAATTATATGGAGGTAAAAGCTGAATGAGGTGGAAAATATATTTTTAAAAAATACTGTGTGAACGATAAAACAAGGGGAGTAAAAATCACATAGTAAGCTGAAGAATATTGTTAAACGAACAAAGTAATGAATATAACGTAAAAATACGTTGAAACTCCGCCTGGAACCCTTCCAGGCTTGCTGCCGGTCCCAAGCCCAGATAAAGGAGGAGGGTTGGGAATGAGGTTAGCAACCCCATCCCGTAAAAAAAAAAAACAACATTGCTAAAAAGACGCTAACCAGTGAAAACCTTTATAATCCCTTTAACTCTGTGTTTGGAGTTGGAAGATCTGTTATCACGCCTCATGGTGAAAGCCGAGTTACTTCGGAAGGCACGAGGCCGATGCCCCTTCTGACAACCAGAGCAACCATTAATATAAGTACATAAAATGTCCCCATGTTGTGGGAGACAGGAAAAAGCATGCAAATAGTTGAAGACATGAAAAGATACAACCTGAAGATACTTGGAATAAGTGAAACCCATTGGTTACAAGCTGGACAGCGTAGATTATCCTCAGGAGAAGTGCTTTTATACTCCGGTCACGTAGAAGAAAACGCCTCACACACACAAGGAGTAGCACTAATGTTGTCCCAAGAATCATGGAAGGCCCTTATAAGATGGGAACCTTCTGGACGAAAGATCATTAAAGCAACTTTCAAGACAAAGAAGGAGGGGATTACAATGAATGTCATCCAGTGCTATGCACTCACTAACGACAGCCACGAAGAGGAATAAGACCAGTTCTATGCGAGGCTGCAATCAACCATCGATAAATGCTCAGCCAAGGTCATGACCATTCCAATGGGAGACTTCAACGTCAAGGATGGAATAGACAACACAGGATATGAAGACTTCATTGGACGACATGGACTGGAGAAAGGAACGAAAACGGTGAGAGGTTTGCGAATGTATGTGCCTTCAACAAAATGATTATAGGTGGCACCATATTCTCCCACAAAAGTATATACAAAACTACATGAGTTTCACCGGACCACATTACGGAGAACCAAGTTGGCCATATCTACATCAACAAGAAGTTTAGATGGACCATGGAAGACGTAAGAGCAAGGAGAGTAGCTGACATAACTTCAGATCATCATCTGGTGATGCTGGCTAAAATGAAACTGAAGCTGAAGAAGCACTGGATAACTAGAGCAGCAGTATTACAAAGGTTCAACACAGCCCTTCTCCGGAATACTAACAAAAGCAATGAATTCAACATAACTCTCAAAAATAAGTTCCAAGCATTTCATTATTTACCAGTGAAAGGTGGAACTAATATGGAAGACAACTGGAAAGGGATTAAAGAAACAATAACTTCAACATGTCAGGAGGTTTTAGGTCTCAAGGAACAACACCATAAAGAATGGATTTCTGTCAGTAATCTGGAGAAGATTCAGGAAAGGAGGAGCAGATGGATAGCGATTAATAACTGCTGGACAAGAACAGAGAAAGCCAAAGCACAGGCCGAATATACAGAAGTCAACAAGTAAGTGAAGAGGAGCATCAGGTCGGATAAACGGAAATGTGTTGAGGACCTAGCAATGACAGTGGAAAACGCTGGAAGTGAAGGAAACATGAGGCCCCTATATGACACTGCGAAGAAGTTAGCTGGTAAATTCAGTAAACCAGAACAACCAATCAAGAACAAGACTGGTAAACTAATCACTGAAGTGATTGAACAACGAAACAGGTGGGTAGAACACTTCGAAGAGCTGAGCACCACTGAACCCACCAGTCATCGAAGCAGCAACGGATCTTCCCATAAACACCGACCCACCAACAGTTGAAGAAGTCAAAATGGCCATCTGACAAATCAAGAGTGGTAGGTCAGCAGGGCCAGACAACATACCAGCTGAGCGATGCACTAAAGACAGATATAGAAGTAACTTCAAAGATACTTCACATTCTCTTCAAAAAGATTCGGGAGGAAGAACAAGTGCCAGCAGACTGGAAAGAAGGATACCTCATCAAGATTTTGAAGAAAGGAGATCTTAGCAATTTCGAGAACTACATAGGCATCACTCTTCTTTTGATGCCAGGAAAAGTCTTCAACAGAGTGTTATTGAACTGAATGAAAGACCCAGTCAACATTCAACTTAGAGACCACCAGGCCGGATTCCGTATAAAGTTATCGTTTGTCGACCAAATCGCTACTCTACGGTTCATTATTGAACAGTCAATCGAGTAAAATAAACTACTTTACATCAACTTCCTCGACTACGAAAAAGCACTCATCAGCGTAAACTGAAGAATATTATGGAGCCTTCGACGACACTATGGCACACCCGAGAAGACAGTCAACATCTTATGGAATTCTCACGACAGATTACATTATAAAATCCATCACGGAGGTCAACTCATTAATTCATTCGAAGTGGAGACCAGTGCTAGACATGGCTGCTTACTGTCGCCCTTCCTACCTGCTGGTGGTTGACTTGGATCATGAAGACTGCAACATCTCAAGGCAATCTCGGAATACAGTGGACAACATCAATACAACTAGATGACTTAGACTTTGTAGATGATCTAGCTCTTCTATCCCACATGCAGCAACAAATGCAGATGAAATCGGACAAGGTAGCAGCAGCCTCGGCAGCAGTAGGCCTCAACATACACGACGGAAAAAGCAAGACAGACATAAAGAGAGTGAAGGGTACTTGGGAAGAGCTGGAAAGGAAAACTCAGGATAGAGTTGGTTGGCGGCCTATGCTTCGCATTGCTTGACTGATTGAAAAATACGTTAAATTAGGAAATGACCAAAGGTTAAATATACCATACCAATGATATTTCAACAACTATACCTTACCAGTTTTCTTAGTGTAACATTTTTATACAACCGTATACCTCGTAGAAAAATAACACAACTAATACTAATTAACCATACATTAGTTCATGTACTAATGGCAATGTACCACTTAAAGCAAATGACGAATTCACCTTATAGTCAAATACATTGTTTGCATTCTTTTCAAGGTTCTTTAGGCGATAAAAGCTGAAAACTAGATTTAATCTCTATAATTATTTGTTTTGGATTAAAGACATTAATTACTGTATCAAGCACTAAATGGAATTAGGATGGATGCAACAATCCTTAAAAATGTAATGGTATCAATAAACATAATAATCCAACGGTTTTATAAACTCTATGATATTTATACGGAAACTGTTCTTACTCCTGGAATACAGTGTTCAACTCTGTTTAGACTCCAGAAAAGATAATAATAAGGAGTTCCCTACTACGACTAAATAAGTGAACGATGCCTCATACAATGTGTTATTTACACAGTTTACTTTACTATAGGTATGCGTATTGCAAAATGAGGATTTATTGGATGCACACATTCGCGCACAATTATAAAAGTTAAATATTGAGTTTCATTAATTTGTTTGATACTTTAAAAATGTCGCGCTACTCTTATTTCTTTCTAGAATGAATACCATAGAATAAGCGATTATTATTTGTTAAAGTTATCACTAGCGCCTACTCCACAAAAAATGTACTGATTTGCTTGTTACTACAACCGTGTTACAAAACATTCAGTTATATTTAGTCTTCATTCAGTTCATTGTTTTTCATTGAAAAGTAGAATTGTTATGTAATTTATTTATATTTTATTACTGCATCCTGTATTTCCATTAAAATATTTAATCCGTCAAATTCTTAGACTTAAATTTTAGTAAAAACATTATCTGAGTAAACTTACATTGACAACAAAGTGAAATGTAATAGATGAGTGCAATTACCGATACTATTCAAGAAAATAATAAGTATTCTAATCTCTTCGCTTTTATGTGAAGCATTTATTTTACATAAGGGTTGAAAATGATACTTATTCACTTGGACATTCTAATGTTCACCGTAAGTAATGAGTAGTAATATGTAACAATGGGGATATCCATAATCATCATGACTAAAAAATTCCTTTGAAGCTATATGAATCTTATATTAGTGAAAATGTGTGCTGATGCATAGCACGTAATAGCATACCAACATTATAGATCTATACAAGCCTAAAATTTCATATTGCCCCCTCTCATTTAGTATATTAATCTTACCAGTTACTGTTTACTCGGGGCAAGAATTAAGATTTGAATTTTTCTTTTGACTTATATGGGGTATCATTTAAGTAGAAGGAATGAAGAATACTAACATTTACATATAAGATGGTAGAGTATTTGACCGAATGAAAAAAGAAAGTAAAAATTAACAAAGCAGCTGGTTACATGGAGGTTGCTATCATCATTGTTGCTACTGTGATTTTCTAACCCATCTCTCATCGTTTATATATCCTGCTTATGTGTATGGAAGCATAATGTGTCTGCCTGTATATATTTATGCACTTAGATATTATTAAACGATAACATGCACAAGCATATCTAGTCTATATTTTTTCGCGTAGTTAACTTACATTTGCTGTTAGGTTAAGGAAACAAAAAGACTTTGTTTAAGGCACGCGCCAAATGGTGTTAATACAATCCTTACTAAATAAACAACAGTTGTAAGTCAAAGGACAAGCTAAAGCATTATCAACAAGAAGACACAAGCACTTATACACAATAGAGACAAAATAAAATAGATCTCCGTGAGTTAATTCTTATTCTTACCTTAAAGCACAATTGGTTGTTTTCAAAAAGAGAAGCAAACATCATTACTCATCAGATAATTCCTTCTTATCACATTTCAATCTTGAGAAAAACTGACTTGTAATCAAGACCTCCATTTACTATTACGTCAGCTAATTTAGTAACGTGTAAGTCAATACACCTGTTTATAAGTTTATATACGTGATACAATAATAATAATGACTACATTGTAATAATGAGCTTATGATTTCTAAACAATCAATAAGTGAAAAGTTACAAATGTAGTTATTATAATAATTCATTAATAACTAGATACTTATTATAAATCAAAGTATGTTACCACCTTAACATTTTACAAGATTCTCGGTTGAGTGATGTTCAACCTACTTACTTCAAATATATTGGTTTATCTTCTAGTATTTTTTTGCAGATGCCACTTCTATTTTAATAAACTGTTAGAGCTTCGGTTTTCCCATCATCTCGTGCTACAGAATATATGTAAGTAACATTAGTTTAGTCAACAGTAATTGGTGGAAAGTAACCGATAAATGAATCTAAATACCTTCTTCTTTAGCTTCAATAAGATTATAAAATGTTCCTGTTATATGTTCTTGCGATAAAAATAGAGAAAACAAAGCTTTCAGTTAATTGGAATCATTACTTTCGAATGCTTTTCAGTAGTCGATTCATTCAAACAATATGATTCTGATGGATACAGTTAAGTATGCTGTGATAACGTTGCTAACCATGAAATTAAACTAAGCAGGTTATCAATGAAAGTTGGAATGTATGAAAATCAAATACACCTTGTTCAATTCTCCAGCAACATTCCATGTTAAATTTCGTGTAAAAACTAACTGATTCATTAAATTTTTTTAAAAGATTCAGCTAATAAAAGACCGTTTAAGTCTGTTGCATTCACAAAAGACAATATTCAGTTAAACCTAAAACATCTTTGCTTAGTTTTCTCGACATTTTCGATGTTAGTAATAATGAATTGTATACAGCTAATTTGTTCAAGTGACATATAGTTCAAGTTAAATACACAAAATCATTTAATGTACGTAATATTAAACAGAATATAATGAAATGATCAATCATTTTGGTTATTCCAATAGATATTCTGACTATCATAGAATACTATACGATTGTCGGAAATCATAATTTACTATTTCGACCATAGAGATTAATTCATAATTTTCATTGATAAATAGTTCTAACACCGTATAATTAGTCCTAAAGTTAAATTGTAACCAACTAATTATATGGATAATCAGGAAATATGGAATATTGTTGACGTTATAACTTTATGAAGAATAAGGATGTCAACTATGCACATTTAGAAAGACGGTTTAATATCTAGCGCACTTTTCCTATTGTCTTAAAATTATGTGATCCATTATGATTGAAGTTATTACTGAATAATTCTTAGACATTCAAAAGAACGAAGTTTATGCTTTATCGCATTTTCGATTTACCCTAACAGCTTTAGTTAGACAACCCGGTTACGGGATATGATAACACTAATTTGCTTACACAAAAATTCTTCTTTTCCCAAATTAGAAATCTTTCAATTATAAATTACAAGCTCACAAGGCACCGTAAGCAATAAATCATAATATGCGCATTATATAGGTCGTTTTAGTACAGAGTCTCAATAATAGGCTTATAATTATTTTTGAAAATCTAAAATATGTGGCAGCTATTGTTGCATTACATTAGAATTTGAATTAGGACAGAAGTGAAATATCATAAATCAATTATTAAATAAATACATTCTAATCCGCCGAATACTAACTTCCTGGGTTTTCAGCCTTCATGTATTCACCTATTCACGGTAAACATAGCCAGCTGTTGTCACTAACATTTACAACAAATTTCAAAATAATTTCAACATCACTTAATGAACATGAAATGAACATAGTCGTTTTCTAAAAAGTAACGCTTTAAGTTATCGAGTATTAAGTATAAGCTATGGATATTCGACATGTTATCAAACTATTCAGACATATTGAGTTGAATGTATTTGAATTCAGGTAAGAATGAATACTGATTTTATGTGAATAATTTGGAAACGTTTTAGATATCTAAAGTATTAATTAAATTATAATAGAATTTGAATTGAACTGGAAAAATGGAACTCAAAATAATGATAACATAAATCGAGAACGTAGATTCCAATGATTGTAATCTTTCTTTGTATTCACAAATGTTTATTTCTGACCAGATAAAAAAAGAACATGTATTCGAAACCATATTCCAGTGAATATTTACTATAGTCTTACATACAACAAAGTCTTAAACTTTAAATGATTGTAATTTTAACCATAATTACGTGATTCAATAAACACGTAAAGCGCTATAAGCATTTATGCTGGTATATGTTTACCTACACGAGATATTTATGTAGAATTTCGTCTACATTAATAGGTTATTCTTTGAACCAATCAAAAACTACCATTCCTCGGATATTCGCTCTATCATCCCATGTTTTTATTCTGTTACACTTCCGATTAGTTAAATTTTAACTATGAATGTAGGTGAACTTCTATCCAAAATTACTAACTACTACACTATTCATAATTTGCTCTTATATCAATGCAGAAAAGAAGCAAACAAACAAACAAACAAACAAATTTATAAAATGTTGTCTACAATCATCGTGTGAATAATTGCTTTGACTACTTTCTGATTGGCTGATATCAAGATAATAAGATGAAATGTAAATTCATATCTACTATGAGAAATTAATGAAAATAGAGGAAAAAAAAGAAACAAAAATGAAAAGTTTACTTCATTTGGAATTTACAACATTTACGCAATAATACAAATATCGTTGTAATACATACCTGTTGGTAAGTTAATTGTATTCAAAAATTATGTCTACTCTTTAAATCATATTTACTGTACAAATTAATCATAAGTGTAAAACGCTTTCTTAAATTCTAATATCTGGTTAACTCTTGATTTAAATCAAAATTTCAATAAATTTAGAAAGAGTTTTGACATGAATATTTTATAAAGACTAGTCTACCTGCCACTTATGTGGTAGGTATTCAGCAAGAAATAGCTGTAGTTGAAATATGTTTGACAGAAATAGCAGAAATATATCATCTACCAAATGTACTACTGTTAACAGGGAATCGCATTTCTCATCTGTACAATATGTAATGGTGTAAGTTAACAATTAAACGATTGCCTAATGTAAAATTCTGTTCAGTGTTAAAAGTAATAATGAATTTACACTGAGACACTTGATATCACTTCCGATCATTCCAACTAAATATTCTAAAACTCATAATGCATTGCGTATGCACTATTTTTGGGAAACAAATAAACCTCTCTCTAGATCATGAATATCATATTCTTAAAGTCACCAGCCTAACGATGAATAAGTGTATGCCTATTGTGGTAAAGATTATGGGCATACAACGTAGTAATGAAAAGTCATTTTTGCAGGATATGAAGATAGATACTGGTCAACATATAAAATGAACAGTTCCAATAATATCATACAATCCAGAAAATGTCAAAAGTAAACTGTCCAGTTCAGTTAATTGTCAAGGCTTTATTCATTTAAGTTCGTCATCCCATTTATTATTGCTTCAAACGAACAACGATATTAAAATAAAATTGTTCAATGATCATTTACATTTTTGAAGAGTGTTAATTTCATGATTAAAGAACTCGGTTTTTAGCCGTCTGTCTTAACTCATTTTCACACAATTTAGTTTGGACAAGAGGTTAGCAACACTAGTCTTCATATAAACAAGACGCGTTAGAAATATTTAATAACAGAAACCGTGAGGTTCAAAATGTAACGAATTTATTTCATTCTGAATAATGTCAATAAATTAGTTAAGTTTCTATTCAAAATAAGCAAAATCACTAGATTTAATTATCCACACATTGTAAGGTGGGTACATGATTATAATACATGAAGGAAAAACTGTTGATTTTATTCTTCACAGCTATAGAAAACACATACCAGTTTTGCAACATAACATAAATAACACAAGCGATCAGCTTAAATAAACACATCTAGATCATATCCTGGAATTTAGTCACAGTGACTGTATATCATTCGATTTCTGTGTTTAGTAAATACATTGGAAAATTCAAGTTATCCAGATTAAAGAACTCACTATACAGTTAGTCAATGAAAGTTATTCTTGTACATGAATACTCAACTGGTGGCATAGGTTTCTTAAAGACCTTATTTTGGTATAACTGTAAACATAATTTAGTTCACAATAATATTGTAATGACCTTTAACAAAACATATTACAGAAACAGGATAATATAGAATTCTTTTAAAATGCATATGAAATATTCATAGCGATGTATTCTTTGAGTTACATTTATGAATCATTTAGATCCTCTATGGCTCACTAATTTTGAAAAAATAAATGAATAAATCATCTGAATGTTTGAATTAATTTATCTTTTAACGTACTCAAATTTCATTCTATCAGTGAAGTTATGCTATCAACAGAATGCGCAACATTAGAATCTTCAACTTCTCAGTCTCATTCATTCAATAAACAGTATCTTTGTGATAATCAAAGCAATTTAACGAACAATTTTATATCTGATGCTAACGCAAATTCATTATTAAAACAGTTCCCATTTTCCATGAGAAGTTTTCTGACGACGGCATCACATTTGCCTTACTCCTCGTGTACTCCTTTATCGTCATTACCGCTATCATCTATAACAGCTCAGAAATTATCAAACACGGAAATAATTCAAGAAGAAGTCATGCATAGTGATAATCATCAGTTACATCCTAGTGAGTGTAAATTATCATTAATGTCTCCTTATCAGCTAACAGATAATCATGTACAGTTATCATCAACAACAGAAATATATGTTCCATCGACTTCCATCACAGAGAAAAAATACCCAGATACGACTAAATCAAATGATTCTAACAGAACAGTTATAAAAAGAACAAAAGATTGTCAAAATATTCATCAGGGGCTAGCTAAAGATTGCACTGGATGTAATCAGCCAATAATAGAAAAAGTTTACCTTGGACTATCTGATGGACAATTATGGCATATTAATTGTTTAAACTGTCATACATGTGGAAAGTGTTTAGATAAAGAGACTAGTTGTTTCAATCGGTATGGACAAATTTATTGTCGAGAAGATTATGAACAGTAAGTTATTCTTATATTATTTTATTTACTTAATGAGGCTACTTAGTAGTTTAAATTATCGTATCTTAAAAAGTAACTAAATAACTTCAGTTTTAGTGTGTAATCTCTAACATAATATGTTCTAGTGTTGTTTTATGGTATTTAATCAGTACTCAAAACTATTCTTTAGTATAATTTTGTTGCAAGTGAACAACCACTAAAAATATAAAAAAACTGGACACTCAATCTTGAATATTTCAAGACATAGAATCAACAACTCACTTCGAAATTCAGCATTGACTTTCTATATTCTATGTAGAATTTAATTTAAGTTATCATTCCCAATCTGTTAACCTTCAATTCATACTTAACTGAAAAAGTAAATACTTGTCGTCCTGATTCTACACATTGTTTAATGTAGTCAGTCAGATGTCTTATATGTTCATTGTTTTGAGGGTTAAGCTAGTCTGAATAACAACGTTTTGGAGAATTAGAGAAAATCTGATGACCATATTCTGAATCTGTCCCTGAAAACTAAATAATATTAGAAATACGTGGGTTAAAATATCAGAATTTGAGAAAGATCAGTATTTTGTGTTTGCTACTTATGCAAACAAATCACCAATGGAATGTAATGAATAGCTTACTCAGGTAGATTGATTTGGCAATAGCAGAGAGTTATTACATACAGAAATATCTGTGGATTTTATTGAAATAACTTATCAAATGAATGTCACTATATTGTATTGATTAAAATTAAAACAAGAAATAAGTATCAGTACCGAATTCAAACACTTATCAGAAACTTAATAATTTTTGCTTGTCAACTAGTGATTCTTAAATTCATTAAGTTTAAAATGGAAACTATTCCATAATATATATATTTCAATAAAAAATAAAATTACTCTTCAGTTGATTTTAGTCTTGCTTCTAAAAGACATCAGTTAAACAAAATAGAAAAGATTTTTGGTAGTGTATATAGATGATTTAGTTTCCATTCTTGTTTTCATTAATTTTATTTAGCAAATAAACTGAATTAAATAAAAACAACGCTATACTTTATAGGTATTCGAGTTAATTAAAATCTCTTAGATGAGCTCCGCAATATACTGGATACTCTGAATTAACTATTAACAGGTGCTAAGAGTATAAAATAAGTATAACTCGCAATCTTCAGTATAATGTACTGTCCATTACATTTACTAATAGAATAGAAAAATATGTATAAAGACTACTGAGTAGATATAAATATTTGTGAAGATATCTTACGACATTAAGGAATATTTTAGAAAATGACCTTTTCATATTGATCCAATTAATAAGTACTAAAAGCGCATCATCTGGCAACTACTCAGCCATCCTAATTATCGTTTCTTTCAAACTGGATTATCTTAAATAGAATTCTATGGATAACATTTAATGTGGATGACGACATTTTATAGAGTTGTTCAGTAAACATCCATTTGAAAGATATCACTATTAGTAGTGTTTATTTTAGGCAATAAGTATACGGTAGTGACTAGACCGGCCATTTTACTATACGTATGCATACATATATTTTAAAACTAGATAATTATTTTAATATGACACCTAGTGGCTAAATTATATATATATATATATATATATATATATATATATATATATATATATATATATATATATATATAGTAAACTAAACTTGAATATTACAATTGTAGTAATAACAAATCCAAATGTTAACACGACAACAACAATCTCCACTGATTGTAACATTTTTAGCAGTAATTGTAACATCAAGATCAAAAAGTCAAAGAAATCATTGAACCAATAAATAAACGACAGTAAGTAATAGGAAATGCTTATATACATTCGTATGTGTATGTGCGCATAAAATAGCCCCAGGTAACAAGATTATGTGCATCGTTGTAAATCAAAAGTGTAGGCAAAAAAATGAAGCTGAAGGAAACAGTGAAATCACCTTTTTAATCTCCATATTATAGGTTTATCTTCAAGATAAAAACTGTCTAATTTCGTCTTTCACTTAACTCTGAATACTAGGGGAAAAGTGAAGTAATAAAGTTCCTTAAATTGTAAACATCTTTTATTTTTCGTACGGGATTGTTGTCAAGCCTTATGTTAGTTTCCTTTTATACATAACGAAAAATGAAACACTACTAAGGCAGGGAGAATATAGGATCAACATTGAATAAAATCATAATTACATACAAAGAAATTATTCATTGATCAATAAAGGTATCCACCTGTAAAATGCACCTTCATTTAATGTATGGGAATTTGTAAGAAAGCGCAAATTAAATTATTTGTTTGAAAGATAAAATCAAAAGTTGTTTGTTCAACATTCGAAAGGATATATGAAACAAAAATTACACTCCCCTCCCCACCTCATAATATACAGATTTTTATGGACCGAAACCTTATTTGAAAATCGAAACACATCTGTGTGGCTGAGATGTGTGTAGGCAGATAATCACTGGTCATATTCACTTTGTTAACTGACAGATTATGTATACATTCTTAAGCATTTAAGAACCATAAGATAAACCGTTAGAAAGAAATCATACATGTACATGCAATTATTAATTGTTCACTTTAATTTTTGTGATTGAATGATAGCATGTCATTTATCCCTAGTGATCACCCGAAACATTCTACCATAACATTAGCCACTCCTTTAAAAGGTTGACAAGGTTAATTTCTTGGTTGGTTGGGAGTACTGATTTGAATTTCTAATTCAAAAAATCATATTCAGTGACTCTTTTAACGTGGTCATCGACAAGTATCCGAAAATGATATAGTTATTTAACACATTATAGATATTAAATGCAATAAATTTTCATTTTAATAGAAATACACTTCAGACTGACGCTTTTTGATTTAGCCACTTTGAATAGGAAATTTCCTTTTAACTGTTGACTTTATGTTTTGAATTCCGCTAAAAGTCATACTCAAAATTAGCTAGTAAATATCCTGTTTTTAATTGGGACAAAACATCACTATCCATTTTTATGATTTCGAAAATTTAAATCCACCACTTTATTCTGTTCAATAAATACAGATTGATTAATTGATTAATCAGAGATTAGGCGATTTTATCTATCCCATCTTCTCATGGCACTACTTAATATTACTAATTTCAACATGACACTTGAATAATAAGGAATTGAAAGGAAAAAGTAGGTAAAATTTAACTCTTTTCAAACCTTAAGTGAGAACTTCTTTAATTTTTATTTAAGGTAGCGTGATAACTTTTTTCTCTGCCTTGTGTTCTCCATAATTGTCCTCTTTCCATTGTCTCTTCACTTAATATGATTGTTATCAACATGATTGCAATGATTACTTATGCATGCAAAACTAGTCACCCATTGTGTCTATTCAACAAACTAAAAGGAACACTTTCATATATATTCAGTATTCTTTATTTTCTAAATTATTATGCATACAAGTTAAGTGTACATGTTTGTTTTAAGCTTCTTATTTCTTTTCCTTGTTTTCATTGATAAACTAATCATAAGTACATGTATACCATGATTCTTTCATTCTTATTCAATCACTTTCTTTTTTAAACATTCTTTAGACATGCACATTATATTAACATGTTTTTTTTCAATGTATCTATTCATGATAAAATAAATAAGTGTGAACTAGTTTTGAAGTACAGAAAAACTAAATAAAATTTTGAACTATTTAAAGCAAAAATCATTTGAGCATTAATAATCCTTCTTTTTTTTTATCCTTTTCCCTTTTTTCCTTTTCTTTTTGATTACTAACAATAACATTCCTATGGAAATATCTATGATTTTTATTGATTGATTTACTGAATAATTTTCAGTTTACATCACTTCACATAGATTGAGTATTTATTCATGTTTTGTTTTATTTTTTAATAAAAAATCAATTGTCAACAAATTGAATTCGATAAGAAGATAATATGTGAAATGATGTCATCATTATCTCTAAATGTCAATGATTTTTTTCTTCTCAAAAAATTATGCCTTCGTTAAACTCCAATTGAATTAAGTAGTACTACCATCAATTAGTAGAAAAAGGTGAAAGTCATCAGAGTATGTGAAGATTCTTATTGATAATCAGTCAAATACTTTCTTTAGACTATACCTACTGAAAATGTAGGCTGCAGAATAGAGTTAATGAAGAACTGAGAACACACAGTTGTGAGTTCATCCATGTTGAAAGTTTAGCAGTTAGATACGAATAGCAATCGATGAGGTCACGAAATATATTGCAGTTTGACTGAAGTCAAGAATAATAACCTTTGAATTCAGACTCACTGGTCTAAGTGTTAGGTATTCACATCGACATCTGATGGTCATAAGCTAAAAGCGCTGGTAGGATTGTGAATGTGCACTACTGAATCCCATACTAAGACAAAACAGCTATTTAACACTTCTTGCTTTTCATTAGTCGTCTAACCCATGTCAATTCGTATTAGTGTACACAGATGTGCTTTCATTAAAACAACAGTTATTGATAACAATTTATACAACACAATAAAACTGAAATTTAGATTGCAGTAATGTTACGCAAAACGTCTGTCACATCATTAACTATACTTAGGTCACATTGCAATCGAGATTTATTTTATCCTTTTCAAGTATTATGTTGTATTACTGTGAAAATTTGGTAAAGCGTCTTGTATTTTTTCAAAGTAGTATAAAAGACACCCGTTTGACGGTGTGGCATTTATCTACTCTTCACTTCTTTAACCTTAACCAGCAACACTTGAAACTGAACTCTGTCATAATGTATTCCTAAGATATTTTTACCAGTTAGTTTATCAGGCATTGTAGGTTGTTGTCTTGTAACTTGAAGTATTTCTTTGTCTAATTCACATAATATATTTCTCAGTACTAGTTACTGCATCCTATAAGATTTACGTACATGATATATTTAAAAATTCAAGCGTATGGGTTCATGGCACATCAGTAAGAGTATATGATTATGCATGTAAAACAGAAAAAGGCGATAATAATGATCAGCTGAACAAAAGAAGAGGAGTAGATAAAATTAAAAGGCAACTTTTCCGAAAATATTCGTTGTACATTTGAAGTACTGAAAGGTTGTAAAGGTGGCCAGACGGTTCTTCACAAAGATCTATTCACAGAAAACCGACATCATATTAGCTATATAGGAATTTTCATAGCTAAGTAGTTTAATAAAAATACGCAGCGAAGAGACCATTAAAATGAAGTGTCTCCACAAGCGTTCATCGAAAACGATTAACCTACAAAGTTAACTGATAATAACCTTAGACTATAAACTGCCACTTGCAATGTCTCCTACTCTACCAAATATGACTCGTTTCGTCGAAATTAAGGGAGATACAGTAGTAGAAAGTTTGAAAAATCGGATTTCGAAATCATTAAGGAAAACATTCAGTGCTGGGAATGCTTATAGCCCTTTCTCTTGTAAACTACATTTCAGTGATGTGTTAAGGATAACGTTTAAATTTGGGCCATATGTACGTGCGTCTACAAGTTTACCTGCTCCTGTGACGTATATCATAGTGGCAGCACCAAGGAAACGTTTTCTAAATGCTTCCCAGGATATTATCTAGCTTGTTTCTAAAAGATTAGCGACGACCAATCCCCGCCTTAGAACAAGAGGGTTTAATCAACTCTGGTCACAATGACCCCCTTAGCGTTGTCATTCAGTGTCATCTATGATGATAAGCAAGTGGTACCAAAGGGATCACGAGTACATAACTTGTGTATTGCTGAGGGTTTAACAGTTCGATAGTTCTATCTTGATATTTGTATGCAGGAACAAAACGTCATATCTTTAACTTTGTCCAAACCCAAAAGTCCTTTTCATCTGTTTTGTTATTTTCTATAACTTTACATACTTAGTATTCAATTTTTGTAGAACTTATTCAACTTCTATAATTATCCCTATCTTCAGAATTTATTCGTTCTTCATATCCGTCAACTGGATAACTATCGCTCATTTATTTAAACCCTATTAAACAAAAAACCTAAGTGATAAACATCTATTCATAAATGTGATTAATTATCTCATGTGGGATGTACACATTTTGAACAAATATAATATTATGACTAATTGTGATAATGACCAAACATTTCTTGTCTTTATGGAACTTAAATACTTTTCAATAATGTAGAAATGCGTAAGTTGTCATAGTTCGAAATTTTTAGCTTATGATCTTTATAGTCATGATAATTTATGACTTCAGGAATTACTGACTAAATTTGTTAGAACGGCAAATGGAATCTTTCGAGTCTACATAACATAATTCTAAAATACACTACCGGTTTCACAGCTCACTTTTAAACGGATGAGTACAAAATTTATGAAAGCTAACAGAGTGCTTTACGTTAATAAATTATGCTACCCAGGTAACCAGTAAAACTTAGTGAACACTATATACTTTTTATATTATTGTGTGAATTGGTGACTACTCACTAGGATCATATCCCAAATCATTTGCTTTGGTAGTGATTAACCCCATTTCCAATCACTACTAATGAATTTCATCATCTCATATTCTCTTCCCGAAAAGTTACTCCCCAAAATAACGTACATTATATTGTTTAAAAAAATTTAGTGAAAGTTTGTTCACCTCGTTATTTGAGTCTTCGAGCTCACATGTAGAAAAGGATGTGACCATTTAACAGTGAATACTCTAGTGATAACAAGCAATCAGTGAAATACTCTTTAGTCGGTCTTAACATTTGGTGTTATTTACTAAGATATTTTTTAAAATTCTAAAATAATATTGCTATTTGATAGAGTTAAATTGCCATGACTACGATTTTTTGTTAGTCGCACTCAGTCGTCTAACAAATACATATCGCGAATTGATTGAGTTAGAAATATTAACCGTTGAATATTAGCTTGATGATCTAACATTTAACCGTTCGTAGCAAAGCTTGTAGGTCTTGGGTTCGATTTCCTGGTGTGTCGTGTATGCGCACTATTGAAAAATCCCCTATGAGGACAAAACAGTTGTTCGATTCTTCTTAATTTTTGTCGATTATCTAACTCAAAATAGTTTATGAGATCAAATAAAAATATCCAACAACTTGACATCAATTCCCAAAGTATTAACACTGGACAACTCGTAAATATAATTTAACTGACAGCTATAGATTTAAAAAACAATTTAACACAATGCATCCAGTAAAATTATCAGAAAATCTTACAATAGAATGAAAAAGAATATGTAGTGTTAGTGGGTTTTCTGTTAGTGAAACTATGAATAATCAAAGGCACCTTCGAAAACACAATCATTTAATTAGTGTTCTTCTTGTATTCTAAAAGGAAAAAAGGTTCCGTAGAAAATGCAACTTAATAAAATCATTAGACATGTATCATAAAACTCTGAATTAAATAAAGATTAATCATAGCAACAATGAAAATATGTCATCAAGGAAAATTTTTTTTAATAAAATAAGAAGTGGGAAAATTACAACCACATACATTTTAGTCCAAAAAACAGCTTAATTATACACTAAATAACAAGACATTTTTTCAGTCAAGCCTCTATGATATAGTAAATAAAAATGAAATTGAAAACCATGGGATTCCATTATAATCCTTCGGTTTAATTAAACTAAACGCGTTTTCTGTTCTTTTCTATGCACCTCTTCACTCTTTATGATCCTATTTAATACACATAGGAACTGAGCTTTAATAAATAACAATTATTTTAAGTGTTCTTTTGTTTAACAACTTGGTTGAGTATCTCATGAAATTAAAAGGATTGATGCTTGCTATTCAGTACCAAAGCTTAGAGATTATATCAAATAGTTTATCACTGAACACATGGAGCCAGTAATAAGTTGATTTTTAAATGTAAATTTCATCAAGAACTAAAGCTCACAGGAGAAGTTCACGAAGCGAATACGGTTAAACAAACTATTGTGATATTTAAAGACTTGTGCTTGATCTTAGTGTCTGCTTATTACATCTCTTCTTGTTCCTCTGTAGTTTCATTAAAGTGATTATGGTTTTTAACAAAGATAGTTTTTATGTACATTACTTAACCAGATTTTTCTCAACCTAAATATAGCATTACAAATCCCGACATTAAACAAATGTCCATTGTACTAAATAGTGGCTACCCATATTCCAGGATTCGTATACTTAAAAATACAGAAGAAACCACAACCAGTAAATACTGAAAAACTAAATGATTCGTTCTTGATGACTGAATTCATTTCAGTTATCCATAAAAATCTGTTTATGAAAATATTCTTAAAATAATAACTAAACATCCAGTTTTCTCTCAATTTCCTCAAATTCGGGTAAAAGTAAATAAACTTCAAAATTTTTAGAAATTACTGCCACCACAACAGTCCTAATAGTAAGAAAGAGGGAATAGAAGTTACTTTTGTCCTATTTTAACGTTATTTAATTATGTACCCTGGTAAGCATGGAATCAAACTTGCGTATCTTGACAGAATGTTTCACCAAATTTAGACTATCGCATCACACTCTAATTATTAAAATCAGTAGCATAATATACACGTATACGTACATTATATATCAGTCATAAATATTGTTCCTATCTCTAACGGACAAATGTAAAATACCCACCATAATGTACCATCTCTAAAATGATACTTTTTAAGTATTAATTCAATTCTCTGCTGAATTAGTAATAATTGGCTTCAATCAGTTTTACGAGATGAAAGTTCATATTCAAATATTATTTAATAATCTAAGGAGCATCAGTATCTGAAGTAGTTTGCAAAGTAGTCATCATCTAATCCTTGAGGCTCTTATACATGCAGTGTTTATTTACTTAAAATTAATATGTCGGAATATAAGACAGCCAAATGCTCCTGAAATAAGTGCATGTGATACATTAGGAAGGGATTATTAGTTTGATAATACGTTATAACATGTCATCAGTAATGCATTATATACATTTATCTGCATAAAGTTTTCCATATAAGTTAGAGAAATATACCACGAACAAAAATTAAATAGTTTAATTTGTATTGTGACTGGCAAGTGGAATCCAGGACGCGCGTTTCGTCCTATTTGGGACTCATCGGCTGGGATGTACCTGCATCCCAATGTTGATGTTCACAGTGGGATTCGAACTCAGTCCGGTTCGTGCCATACGCCACCGCGTACACCACTAGACTACTGAGTCCAGACAGTCACGTTTGTGCAATGGGCGAATTGGTAGTAAATGATATTTCTGAATAATCACTATATCGAGGCGATCCGCACAGGATGCACATATAGCAACAGTGACTGACCAGCTTCAGTCTATAACAAATCAATGGGAATATACAAATTCATTCTACTATAAATTAAATAGGTTTTGAAAAAGTTTGAAAAGGTGTATTCTGTCCAGGGGAGCATTTCTTGTTTATAAAAATGTAAAATATTATAGTGAATAATAATAATTGGAAAACAAGCATTTATGCATCACTGAATTATGTCATCATGAAACAAAGGGCTTAATTTGGTGAACATTGATTGTAATTACGCAATCTTTATGAATTCGCAATACACATTGCATAAGCAAACACTTCAACTGTGTATAAATCACATGGAGACTTATTACTTAACTATTAGACCAGTTATCAGTAGCAAGCTAAAGTAAAATTACTTGATTTTATGACGATCAAATTTATCACTGTTTGATCTCTTGATGCAAAATAATTGAAACTTAGCTATTTCAAAATGTGTATACATCACTTCTGTTCGGTTTGTTTAAATAAAAAGAATTACATCGGTGTTGGTAAATCATATAAGGAGTCATAATGTAGTACATATAGTATAACTTTCATCATACTTAAAACTTAATGGTGTTAGTATTGAATCACTATGGTAGTTCTAGATTAGTCTTCCCAAGGGTTTTGCTTATGCTATAAATTGTTTAATATATTGTATTGAATGACTGATTTATAAAAGCATAGTCAGATGATGAAGTATTGTTATAGTAGGCAGATCATCTTAATAAGTTAATGTCTGTTTTAACGAAATACTCAGAATGCTTTGACATATATTGGAGTTATTGGACTCCAGAGCAACGTTTTAGCCTATATATTATACCTTAGCTTGTAATGCGTTATAACTAGATCAAAAGTTGATTAATTAGTGTGATTGTTTTATTTAGTACAGTTTGTATAGCAGAATATCTTTTTGTTGACAGTCTTAATCTACTACGACATAAACGATTGAAAGTTATGATCGATAATGCTATAACTAAGAAATAGATGTTAATTTTAACCAGTAAACTAAAGTATAATAACCGTTTTGATATATCAGTTGTCGAATTTTTCATTTTTTTAAATGACGACCAGAAAAGAAAAGGTTGATGGCATCTTAAGAGCCACTATTTTCATCATTTATTTTGTCATTCATTATCTGTTAAGCTGTACTAATCTAGTTGATCAATTACATATCAATGTTAATTGATCAGTGGTTTTGTCTTTTGGTTTCTAATTAGTTAAGAATCTTCACTTGGCGTCAAAATCAAATGATTTTGACTAATTCAGTCATCCCAATATTAGGTTTAATCAGTTTTCTCATCAGAATCGTTGTTGATTTTCATTTCAATGACCACATCAAATGTTCATAACTCCATAATTCTCAAATAATTCGCTTGATTATTCAAGTTAATATAATTACTCAGTAAATGACTATGTAAAGAAAGTTATTCTTTTGGTCTGTTACTAGGAGTTCATATATTTACTGTTATTTGATGTATTGTATAATACAAAGTGATGGAATTCATTTCTTCTAATTATTTCTACATTAAGCGTGAACCGTATACATTCGTCTTTTCATGAGTTCATAAAATGGACAGTTGGGATGTTAATCACCCTTTTAATGATGATATCATACTATGCAAATAAAATTACATCCATTAATGGATGGTACTACACTTTTGATTTCGTATGTGCGAATTGTGATTATTTATCATTTAGGAGAAGTGTCATACTAGAATAAAATGAACTCTTCAATTTTCCACAGTTTTAACATTTTAATGGTAGATGAACACTGACGATATTGTAACAGTATCGTAAAGACATCAACAGTATTAATTTAAGTGCATACTTTTGTTTACCAATTAAAAACAATTTTCAAGGCAGATCACATTATGAACTGATGTTATCTACAAACCATTGGGAACTATGTAGTCATAAACATGTTTAATATTAATGAATATAGGCGTCTCTGAATAAGTTGTCCACCAAAATCAGTAGTGAGTGACTCAAGTAAACTAAAAGAAATAGGCAGAGAACTAAATCAGTCATTCAACTGTCACCTGTTTGAGCCCTAACTGAATGAAATTTTCTTCAACTCGAATCATCAACCAATTTAATAGCTATTTTTGTTCAGAATCAGTCCTAATTTGTTTCTTTTATTCTGGATTCATTAAAAAAAAGCAAACCACGAAAACTGAATGATGAAGTGTATTGGATTAATCGGAAAATCTCTCATAATCCATTAGGTTTTAGCTGACTGAAAACATTAATCTGAATTATGACACTTACAAATGTAGTTGAAAAATGTAATGTTTTTAAGTGTACTTTCACTATTCAATCACTCTAGTAAATTGTCAACGTTCTTGAATGCCTACTTCCGGATAATTTTGCTTAGATAAACATTTCTTTTGAATTCCCATCGGTATATCAAGTAAATAAATAAAATTCTTGTTCACATTACAACTAATCCATCATTTTACATTCAATTTTTCGGTAGTTTCACTTTCAAAATATATTTTCATGATTAAAAGTGATGAAAAGTATAAAGTCAATAAAAACAAATTATTCTAATTACGAGTAATTGGACATTGATTAATTCACTGATTGAACAATTAATTGTATGTCATCTAAGTGAAAATGTTTATAATAATAATAATAATCCCTTTCATACGTATACACTAATACATGAACATGTTTGTGATGTGTAATAGAAGTCTGTTTTTATTTCTTCACTTGATCTAATTTCGATAACTTCTGAATTTGGTTCAAATTAAAATAACTATTGATCAATTGACTTAAATTGATCTTCAAATAATAAAGAAGTAAATAAACATATGAAATTATGATTGTTTTTAAATGAAATAATATGCCTAATCATGATCTCGAAACAACTTATTATGTAATCTGTTTACAAAAGTTGATTGAGAATAAATTTTGTTCAGTAGGTGGAGAATTTACATGATGCACCTTAATTTATGATTATCAATAATGCATCATTTATCCAGCAAATAGGACTACTATGTTGCCTAATAATCTACTTAAAACTTTCTTCTATCTTGACCCAACATTCTAAACATTACTGATTGTTTTCCTTTGTCCCGCCTAAATTTTTGCAAACTTAATCCCTCATTAGTCGATCTCAACACACTGCGGGAAGTCTCTATAACAATATGTGCACATGTCATAATAATAAAACATGATTTTATAAGGAAATTGATTATTAAATTTTTTTCCTTTCTGATGTCTCACATATTGACAAGCATTTTCTCTCACCCCATAACTACGGTCATCATCGTTAATCGCTATGTTCTATTTCTTCTTTATTATTGTGTACCTCTGGAACAGAAATGTTTTTTCTTCTGTACGCAAGAATAACCAAAGAGATTTATGTTTAGCAATATTGAAACATCTTGTGTGATTTACCCTGAAGGCATTAATCCTATTAAGCCTGTAAAAAAAAACATTAAAATGTTAAGGAATTTATGTGTCACTCTATTTACAACCTGAATATTTAAGCTGTAATGATGTAACCAATGTGTTTTCTAACAATTGATAAGTGATTTGAAGTTGTTGATGATGTTGCATAGATTCATTTCTAAAGTGACAGTAGAAAAATATTTAAATTTACTACAAAAAAGTAGACAGAAATGTGTAATCATTCTCACTTTTCATTTTCATTTATTTAAAGTTGTTGATTTCGGTGTTTACAACTATGTTGTCAGATAAATGATATAAATATGTACATGTTTTACAAACAATTGATGCAATACATGATGTAAGCCTAAAGAATTATCAATACATAAACACATCGGTATAAATAGGAACAATTAAATATCTAAGGTTGTTGATACGAAAGGAAAAACATAGTGCGATATTTATAACTTAGTTCTCCCTTCTGGTTAAGGTAAGAAAATCAGCTTCATTTTAAATGCTGGCTCTACAAATTTCTGACCGAGTTACCAAAAATACATCACAGATACCAGCGATTTAAATCAAACAAGTTATCTTTCTACATAGTTACCGAGTCCACCAGTCTATTGCATATAATGCAACCAGATGTGTTGCAATGATACTAGAGTCATTCTGTTAAAATCCATTCTTAAATATCTTCCGACAGTGAGCGCTGTTATAGACTGCATGAAAATACTGATACACAGATATCTTTTGATATAGAGATCACCTTATTTTTCAGCCCTATATCAGTAGAATACGAAATTTCGCGAAAAAAATTAGATAAACCCGTTTTACATAGAAAGGTTAATGAACAGAAAAGTGAATAAAGTACTTTTCCATATAGAAAACTTCTAATTGCAAACTTTTGTGCTAAATTCTGAAGCACTGTAATCTGTAAGTTAGTTTACCAAAGTAGTTAGATCATCTAAAATGGGATTCGTTTTGAAGTTAAACCAAACAATATATGCATCAATTTGAAGTTTACTAACATTTTACAAATCAGGACTAACTGTTAATATTACCACCGTTTCCTCCGAAAATTTTATTATTCTGCTACACCCTGGAATATATTCACGATTTTTAAAAATCGAATTTCTAAAAAAATTTTAGACTAATGAAATACGAAACAATAAGATAATGAGTGAGCAATTTTATGGGCAACTTAACCGGTGGATCTTATTGGTAGGTATTCCCTCAGCAACTGTTGAGAGCGTTCTTGAGGCTACAAGTAATGAAATAAAATATCAGTGAATATTAACTTAGTAAAATTGTCTTGAATCAGTCACGTAGAAAACCTGAATCGATGCTCAAATGCCTTGTCTGAATCTTACAAGACAGTAGTATATACAGTTCAGCTGCAGAGTGGTTAACATAAATATGGGCGTCAATTTCTGTTGCTCAGAATATTCGATTTTGTTCCCCTCTTTGTGTTTTCATTCTGTGTTTGCAAGAATTCCCTTATAATGTTTGATGCATTGTAATATCAAAGTAACCTTCATTATGTGTATGTACTCTAGCATGAAATAGTTTTCGCATGAATGTGCCAATCTAAAATAGTTTGGATAATATATTCATGTGACATATTTTTATTTTACAAAGACAAATACCATTAGTCCTTCAGAAGCTAATTCGGAAAAATAAAATGTGTCAAATATCGTTTTGTCAAAACATAACAGTAAATATTTAAGATGTCAGTAATATCAGTATACTTGATGATATCCACGGTGGTGACTAATTTATTTCACCTGTGCTTCGTTTAGTTAGTGTTCTTTAACAATAAAGCATTATCTCCAAAATATTCATCACAATTAATCAAGAGTTGAGGAGTTAATATCTTCTTGCCTGAGCACTTATTACTGCTTTTGATAATGACTACTTAAAATAGGTGGTATTTGTATTCATGTTCAAAATTCAACGTATTCAATACATGATTATTGTCTCCCATGTTCAATTTAGAACAGTATCGTAAATGTTTTATACCAAAATACTTTGCGACAACTACCCTGACTTTCATTAGGAGATCAGATTGTTTAAAATTTTATCAAAATTTTTCGTTTGACTAATATCAGTAGGTTTGTTTCACATAAACTTGATTCTTTACAACACAGATAATGAAGTAAATTAATAGTATTCTGTAGTTTCAATCTAATTTTTAGCCTTTACATTTTCATTATATTTCCTTATCCAAAAATGTTCTTCTACAGAGTTTTCGGATCGCTCAAATTTAGATCGGTATGTACACACTGTAGACAGTTAATCAACCCGAATGAATTAGTGATACGATCAATAAATCAAATGGTATTTCATTCCGAATGCTTTTGTTGCAATATTTGTCGTCGTATATTGAAATGTGGTGATCGATATGAGTTAGATAATATTAATAATCATCCAGTATGTTGGGACCATCGTAAGCAACGTTGCGATCACCATTTGAACTCAGTTTTAGGTTACATGAGACAACATGAAACGATAAATTGCTCAACAGAGAATAATCAAAGGGATATAGAAAAAACAAAAGAAATGAGTAATCAGATTTATTCAGCTCATGAAAATACTTGTCTAAAACTTTTTAATGATAGTGGTGTTCTTTTTGATCGTGATACTAACCATGACGCAGAAGATTTACCAGCAGAATCCTTCCTTAGTATAAATAATGTAGAACCATGTAATAGATTGCATTTAATTGATTATGGAGATCAAAAACAAAAGTCATCAGTCAAAAGTTATGGCGATAAACAACTTTATAAAGATGAAAAATGCGATAGAATTAGATCGTATTTTATTCCGATGATTGGTAAACTCAATCCATCAATCGAATTACTATCCAATGATTTATCACATAGACCAATTCACTATTTGCCACCACCTACCCATCAGTTATCACAAACTAATTCGTCAGACTCCTCATGTAATCTCATGGATAAGTCACTATGCAAAGTAGAAAGTTGTTCTTTTAATGAGAGACTACAATCTTCACGTGAAACTTTATGCTCCCCTTATCAGTCATCTACTGCTTCTGCTTCACCTTATTCGCTCTCCCTTTTTCCGTCATGTACACCAATCAAAACAGTATCATCGTATCCATCTTCTACATCCTGCATATCATTTACCTCAGCAAGTATACCTAATTTCGCAAATACTTCAGTGACACTATTATCAATTCCATCACTTTCATCATCATCATCGCCAACTCCTCTCTCTTCAGGAAACAAGTTTATACACAAACACCTGAACATATCTCCACTGAATTATTCACCATTATTATCAGGTAATGATTCCTCATCACTAATCGATCTTATGGATTCAAATAATCCGTTACAAGCCAATACGCCAATTGATTCAAATATTTTACTACAACACACACAACAGAAACGAAATCGTAAACGTCGAAGTGGTATACATCACGTATTTGGTAAGTTGGACATTCATTATAGTCAATTTTGAAACAAATAATAGTAAACTGAAATGAATTACTGACTTTTGAGTCAATCCGAATTTGTTTCATAGACCAATACATATTAAAATAACTAGTTTTTAGTATATATAGTTGATGAAAGATATTATGTGCAATTGAGAAAAAGCACATTGAGTATGAAATCTATTAATTACTAAGTGCTATTGATAGTTGTAGATAAATCAATTATAATCCTTCGGCGTAATTGATGTCAGAGTTTCGGAAGCTGCGTCGTTTGTAGATAAATATCCATTTAAATGGAAATTGTAGTACAGCCTTAAAATTTCATTTTCAGAAGCGTAAACTAATTGGCATTTGATACTGATAAACATCAGAATTTAGGGAATATCTCAACGTAGATGAAATCGGTTTACTAAAAATAAACAAAATAAATCAAATATAAATTAATGACTTACAACAGTACCACGGCTGATGCCAATTTCCTATACAAATTATTCTGCAATAAATTAAGCTTCCTGGAGTCAGTATATTAAATACTACGCAAAAATTCGCTTTACTTATGTGTCCTAACAAATAAATTATCCGAAAAGTTAACAAGAATTCATGTTTTAGTGAATACAGACTAGTTTGTTGGTTGATGTCTTCATTCATTACATAAACTTGTCGTCATCTGTTGAGTTCTGTGGTATTTGATTTTTATCATGTTACTAACTCACTGGACTTTACGGATCAATAGGAGGAGTAAATTAAATAACATCGCATTATGAAAAAAATTATCATTCCTATCATCCGAACACTTTTTGTTACCTTACATATAATTTCTTAAATTTTTAGATTCATTGTCAAGGTTTTTTTTTATTATGTTAAATATAGACGATAACTGTATCAACAGTGGGACGAATTTTTATCTTGGAATTACCACCAGACAGAAACGTATGCGTACATCTTTTAAACATCATCAGTTGAGAACAATGAAAGCATATTTTAGTATTAATCATAATCCTGATGTTAAAGATCTAAAGGTGTTGACAGAGAAGACTGGACTATCAAAGCGTGTTCTACAAGTAGGTCTCATCTGCTTTGTATTGTTGTTTTCTATGTAAATGAGAATCCATTAAACTATATTAGGCAGTTATTTTGGAAGTGAGACGATGTGAAGATAATACTATATCATTATTTTTTGTAATTTACTTGGAAATAGGGCGTTTCGATGAGCTAATTTGTCTACTTGTAAACATTTTACACTGAATACACTCCTGGTATAGAAACCGAAAATATTTTACCTTTCTGACAGATATTTTCATTTTAATTACCGGCTTTCGATCTTGACAAAGTTAGAATGTGTATGCATTATTCACCCATTTGTTATGCTTTATCAATGGCAACTTCCAGGAAACCTGATTTGAAGTTAGTCATAGATGTCTATGTCCCGAATTGCAATTAAACAGTTTCAAAATATAAATAGACTTTAAATTAACCATTCCTCTGCTAGAGTAGCTTTACTTAGTGTTAACAAAGTTATTATGCTGCTCTAGATTACAACCAAAGTATCATGCTCATAGCCATATTCAAAGATACAGAAATATTCATTTTATAGTTCATTTTCTAGTATTCTTTCTTGAGAATAAATGAAAATAATGCCCAAGTGACGAAATCGGAAGTTGTAGTTTATCCCAATAATAATCTAATCAACAGTTTTCCATCACCCGTACAACCGACAGTGTTTTTTTCACCTCGGACCTCAGTCAATCAATTAATCAATAAGTGTTTGTTACTCCTGATGGAGCATAGGTCATTGACCAGAATTCTCCAACCAACTCCGTTCTGGGCTCACCTTTCCAGTTCTTCTCAGGTCCTATTCATTCTTTACATATGTATCTCAGATTCCTGGTGTAATATGTTAATTAGTCTTCCTCCTCTCCTTACGTTCTGAGGATTCCAATTTATAGCGTGGTGTGTGAGTCCTATCCAGCCCTAGCGTTTTTTCAAAATTTCTTCCTCAGGTGGAAGATGGTTTGTTCTCTTCTTGTTGGGGATGTTAGATCCCCAGGCTGCCTGTGGAATAAACGCTTCCTGCTGTCTTTGGACTTCTTACTCTAGCTAGCTGGGCTGGGGCGCTGCGCAATAGCTTAGCTTCCTGTTACTGTGTCACTGGTCTTACGTTCGTTAGCGGTTATCTCGGTGTCACCATAAACTCGCGAAACCTTAGCAGTGGCTGTTGTTGTTATTGATGGTGCTTGGCCAACTTATCTGGAGTGTCTTGCACAAACTACTGTTCACAAATATCTGTATCTTTTGAATGAAGCTTTTCGTAGTTCTCCAAGTCTCAGCTCCATGCAATAAAACTGTGTGGACGTTTTTATTGAAAATTCTGACTTTGGTGTTGTTTGGTAGTCGTTTTGCGTTTCAGATGTTCTTCACATGTAGAAATACAAGTATTGTTTCTCCTTACAATCTGTCTCTTCATATTTGCATGTGATCCCCCCCCTTATCTTTATCAATGATGTTGCCCAGCTGTGTGAAAGTCTCCATATCCTCCAGACGTTTACCATCAAGAGTGGTTCGACTGATGCTCACTCTGTCGTGTCTCAGGATCTTGCTTTCACCCCCACCATCATGCCTACACTTTCAAATGTTTTCTCATAGTCAAGGAATTTGATGGAAAGTGATGAGTTCTATTTAATTAATTGCTCAATAATAATCCATAGTGTTGCTATTTGGTCAGTACACGATCGATCCTTACGGTGTCCGGCTTGTCGATCACAAATTGACCATCCACTGGATCTTTCATTCGGTTCAAAATCACTTAGTAAAATACGTTGTATAGAAAAGAAAGTAGAGTGATACCTCTGTAGTTCTCATATTTGCTGAAATCTCCTTTCTCTAGTATTTCGATAAAGTTTCCCTCTTTCCAGTTGGTACTTATTTTTCCTCCTAAATATTTTTGAAGAGGATATGAAGCATCTTTGCAGTTACTTCTATATCTTACTTCAGTGCGTCAGCTGGTATATTGTTTGGTCTTTCTGCTTTACCACTCTTGATTTTTTGGATACCCTTGCTTGTTGGCTTTCGTTTATTCAGTCGGTGCTTTGGCTTTCTTTGTCCTTGTTCGGCTGATATTGATTGGTACATTCTTGCTACTCGTTTCTTGGATCTTATCCGGTGTGCCAACAGAGATTTACTCCTTATGGTAGTACCTCCTGCAGAAAAAAACCTCCTGACACATTGAAGTTATTGCTTCCTTAGTCCCTTTCCGGTTGTCCTCCATAAATAGTTCCCTCTTCTGCCAGTAGATCGTGAAAGGCATGGTACTTACTGTTGAGAGCTATCTTCAATTCATTGAATTTATTAGTATCCGGAAGAAGGGACGTATTGAATTTTTTGTAATGCTGTTGTCCAGCACATTTTTAACTAGTTTCATTTTAGCCACCACCAGGCGGTGTTCTGTGGCTATGTCGGCCTTTCTCTGCTGTCACGTTTTCCATGGTCCTTTTGAACTTCTTACTGATGCAGATGTGATTGATCTGGTTCTCATTAGTGTAGTCCGGCGAAACCCATGTAGCTTTGTGATAGGAATATGATTTCACCTATAGTAATTTCGTTGGGGGCACACAAGTTTGTTAACCTCTCACCGTTCATATTCCTTTCTCCAACTCCATGTCGTCCCACGATATCTACATAACCGATGTTGCCCATTCAAACCTTGGCGTTTAGGTCTCCCATCAAAATGATCAGATCGTTGGCTGGGTATTTTTCGATAATTGACTGTAGCCGCTAATAGAACTGGTCCTTATCGTCTTCGTGGCTGTCGTTGGTGGGCTCATAACACTAGACAATATTCACCGTGGTCTCCTCTTCCTTTGTCTTGAAAGATACTTTAGTGATCCTAGGTCCATGAGGTTTACATTCTATAAGTGCTTTCCATGCTTCTTGGGACAGCATTAGGGCTACTCCTTGGGTGTGCGAGGCATTTTATTCTTCGTGACAGGAGTATATGAGTACTTTTGCTGAGAATAATGTTTACTGTCCAGTTTGCCACTAATGGGTTCCGCTTACTCCAAGTATCTCCAGGTCGTATCTTTTCATTTCCTCAGCTATTTGGATGCCTCTCCCTGCCACCCGCATCGTACGAACATTCCATGTACCTATTTTCTTCGTTGCTTTGGCTATAAGAAGGGACATCGGCATCGTGGCACCTGAAGGAAATCGGCTTTCACCATATGGCGTCAAAACTTTTCGAAAAGAATACACTCAAACTTCTATAGCGGGGTTTAAGTGGTTTAAATGGCTTTTTCGATTAACATCTTTTTAGTAAGGTTTGTCTTTACTGGACGAGGTTGATATTTCTTGGACATGGTATAGGTAGTATCTATGGCGGGCTCCAGACGGAGTTCTCAGTACCTAATTCTTACATAATCTCTTAAGACAACTTTAATTTCTTAAACTTTACAGGTTGCTGAATAGCTGAAAGCTTTAACACCATTTTGAGCTTGCTCATTTTTTGTAAAATATTTGTGTTGGATATTAGTCACTTTAAGGTTTCGTTACATTCGCCACGTAGAAACACCGCTTTACTACTGATTGTATTATCATAACTACTGTCGGTACTTATAAGTAGTATTAACATATTATTTATCTATTTTCTGCAATTTAATTTTGGTCACCTTTAGAATGACTTACAGGAATGTTGAAATGATCTTCATTTAAACAGATACTTGGAATGTAATCGATTTACAGTAAACGAACTGTCAAATGAATATAGGAATTAGAATAGACCAATCAAAAAGAAAATCTCATTCTAATATAATTGACTGATTCATACATACCATACCGTCTATTAACTTGGAAATGGTAAGAACAGCAAGTAAAAATTGGTTGGAATTCAGAATATATCACAACAATGAACGTCTAAATATAGTTAAAAAGTTAAATAGAATGTTGCAAATATATAGACATAAGATGTACAACAAGGTTTAGGATCATCATTCAGAGAAAAATTAGGTAATTACTTAATGAGGTGATAGAAACTAGTTAACGACGATTTAGAATTGTATGAATTAAGCTTATTCATATCAGTAAGATTATAAATTTAAGTGTGATATGAAGACGTAATAAAGTGAAACAGACAGTAGCAATATGAAATAATCCAGAATTTAAAAAAACAGTTATATCATACAGTTAATTCATATATGAAAAGCAATGACGATGGTGTAATCAAATAAGATCAAAGTTACCACGGTAAAGAAAAACTGATGACTCTTCCTTTAGACATACAAATTGTATTTTGAGTATTTAGTAAGGATCCACTTAGCAAATCGAAGAAGATTGAAGGTTATATTTTTACCAAATACGTGAAAGTATTACAGAATATATACCATGTATCTTGTAACAATGAGGTGTCTAGAAATGGCATTGTTCGACGTTTTCATTTTTTTAATCGTAGGCTTTTATAAACATGTTTAAGAAACATGTTTATGAATCTTAGGCAAACCTTTTTTATGAACTTACCTGATACGCTCAACTGTTATGTCGTAAAGATAGGCAAACGCTATACTTATTTTTCTCCTAATTTTCATCAAACAGTTGTTCAGTGAAACACTTTGTTCAACTCCTCATATATATTCATTAAGCGAATTCCATTTTTGAAAATATTAAATTAAGGTCTGGTTCCAAAATGCTCGAGCAAAATATCGGCGTAATTTAGTTCGTCAGGAAAGTACTCCGACATCTGTAAGTAATAGTAATAACAATAACAATCTGTCAAGCAGTTTGATCACATCTTCCAATGGTGGTCTATCAGAAATTATGGGCAACTCAATTTCAGAATGTGATAGTCAATCTAGTCAAATCAATCCAGATGACTTTACCATGAGTCAAACGACACTTTCCTCAACATCACTGCATAAAAATAACATGGTACAAGATTTCGGTGACGATATAGAAGATGAGGAGGAGGATGGATTGGATGAAGTCAATGATACAGACGATAAGATCGGACTTAACAAAGTAATCGGTGTTTTAAATAAATATGAGCATCAAACGAAGCACAATATTCAAGAGATACAATGTGACAGTTCTAATTTAATCAAATTTGAAGATAATCCTAATTGTAGTTATTATCAAAGTCATCGTTTGACAAATGAATTACATAAGTTAACTTCACACAATGAAAATGATCGATTGACACAACAACAGCAACAATCATCAATTAATTTTTCATCTTTCACCACACCAATCAATGCATCCATATTACATCCTTCTTACGTAGATAATAATATGCTAATATCACAAGATAATAATAAAAATGATAATTTATTGCATACAAATAAAATACATGACAATCAATTAACTACAAATGTAATCAACTATGCAACTAAACAGAATAATAATTTCATTTTATCAAATAAATGTCGAACAGTGAATGGTTTCACATTGACTGGTATTCATTCATAATTGTTAACTGACAAGTACTTATCATATTGATGAAAAGAATATGCCTTAAAAATGATGAATTACTTTATTTGTGTACATACATACATACATACATACATACATACACACATACATACATATTACTTACTTTCTTTCTTATTTTCCGATCAAATCTCAATCTTATTTCATCTTCATTACTTTGTCTATTCGATTTTATGTATGTTCACTTCATTCACATTTGTGCCTCATTCTTGAAAAACAAAAGGAGATGAAATAAACAAACAAACCGTAAGATCATTATGTTCACATGATAAATAAACAATTTTTTTTTCTGCATTCAATTCAAATAATTATTGACTTCATTGTAATTTCATGATTAAATCAATTCACTGAGATTATGGATAAATTCTATTAATATTTAGTAAGAGGGAGGGGGGGAGTGAGTGGTGACATAATAACTCAAAAAAGAAAAAAATTATTTGCAATAATATCAGTAGTGTTATTTATTCACTATCAGAGTAAGAAAATAAGGTGAGGTGACAACAAATGACAATTTGATTATTATAATATTTCTGCTTGTTTCAGATTTTTGTTCTAGTAATGTATATGATTACGCTGTATAGATGAATTGGATACAGTAAATAAATAAGTAATTAAACATTTTGATATACTTTTCCTTTCAATATTTAGTCATTTCATAGTTTATGATTTCAGTTTTCATTGTACTCCGAAACCGCGTAATAAGGTACTAGACAAACATTGCATGAATTACTACTTAGCAAGTAATCAATGTAAACATTTCAATCGCTGCTCAATTTGTTAAGTTGTAACAATCGGCAGCTGTTAAACTGGGTGACTTATGATTGAATGTGAGATGGGAAAACAGTTCTTTTAAGGTTACGGATCCTCACTGTTGACCACTACAGAATAACATAAAGCTTACTTCCAGAATTTTCTCCAACTACCTCCAATGGTGTAACAACATCAGCGTAGAACATGAGATATCAGGTCACTTTAAATAGTGTCTATAATTCCGCTTGATAGATATAATTCTACTCTTTGTAAGGAAAGCGATTGGAGAAGTGCACGGTGAAAGTAGTATCATTGTCATAGGTAAGTGCAAGATAACCGCTTTTTAAGTTTCTTTACCTAAGTCATTAGTAAAATGTGGATGTTCAACATTTTACCGGCATTTAATAATAATTCGCAAGGACCTATTTCTTGGGTTAAGAAAATGATTTAACAGTAGACAAACTAACTGATACCAAGTTAAAAATTGTCTTACCTCTGCTTCTTTGATTAACTGATTAACCTTCAGCTGAATTCGGTTAAATATAATGAGTTTGAAATTAGATATTGCATTGACCAACTGAAATCAGGTTTCTTGATTAATAGGACACAGTTACAGTTAGTGGGGGGGAGGTGCAAAGTACATACATAAGTTTTACACCTCAGAAATTTATTCGCATTGGATATCGAGTATTCTTTTTTAAAAATATTGGAAATTACGCAATATCACACTTATTAATTGAAAATAGGTAAATAGATAACGAGAGAGATGATCAGAACAGAACTCAGTGAATCACGATCAGAATTAGGAACTACAATAAATGAAGTCAGTTAATACTTAGTTTCTCGTATCAAAGTAATCTGGCAGTTAACTACTGACTACTTCTTGATATTCACCTTATCCTTTTAACTGTTATAGCCTCCATAAATCTCAATGTAATATAATGATGTCATGATCAATAATTTCAAATAGTTACCTTATCTATAATTCGAATATGTTTGGATCATCCCGTTGATTTGTTATGGACTGAAACTGGTCAGTCTCCATTACCGTGTGCATCCTGAGCAGATTGCCTCGATATAACGGTAGTACACAAGTACTGTTTGAGTTGGATTGTGATTAGTAAGCAAAATCCAGGACGCGGAATCCAACTCAAAAAGTTACATTATCTAGTTTATGTTGTGGTTTCTGTAAATGTCAAGCCATAAAATTACGGAGTGTTTTGTTCTTTAAACCAGGATATTTTAGGCATGTGCACAATTAAATAAGAAAATTCTCGCTTTTTGTTGTTTCAGTGTACCTAGTTTTATAAGTGCACGTTAATTAATATCTACAGGTAAATGACTCGACCGTAGATGCTACCTTGACGTGGTGGTCGGGCTTGCCTATCGTGATGACCCAACCGAGCTATACTGGCTGGAACATATGTTCCTGTAGGTTCTACCATGCCAGGCAGGTCGATTGGAGAACGATGAGACTAAAAGCAGCTACTCAAGGTCTGAGGGCGAAGTCGTACTGCTGACTGCAGAGGGGTGTGACAGCAGTAAGGTGTTTCCCTCGGACAACCAGCATCTGCAGCGATGCTGCCTTCTCACAAGGAAGGAAGGGTTAGAAAAGGTCGGCCCTAAAAATGTCACACCTCACCCTACCTCACGAATTCCCGTCTACGGCGGTATGGGTGCCCACTAAGGGCTTTTAAGTGCGGAGCTAATACTCGAAAAACTTTTCATAAAAAGGCCGTGCGTGACAGGCCTCAAGCAGTTGTCCCTTGGGCTCTGCGGTCACGCTTTCAGGTCTCTAAGACCAACACTAATCTACCTTCTTTTTCAGGTTCCTCAAGAAACACCCTTCCATGGTTTGGGCAGCCAGGAAGTGAAAACCGCCCTCATACCTCTAAAAGCACACGAGATCATCTTGTTCGAAGCCAAATCCCACCTTCAACTCTTAATAACTCTCTTATCACCATGCCTAATCCTTCTAACATAATTTTATCGCCTTGCGTCTCTAATGCTAGTGATTTGAGTTCACGAAACGTTATTCCCTGGTCTCCTAAAACCGCTTGGAGCTTTCAACGTTCGAACGTTATGTCAAATAGGACAACAGGCATCCTTAGCCATGACTCTAGAATCCCGCTCCATCGATATCTGCTGCATCTCTGAAACGCGTATACAGGATCCAAGCACAGTCATTCGCTTGACCTCACCTTGTGAAAATAAGGAATCTGCTCGGTTCACTCTCCGTGTTTCCGGGGACCCCACTGCTACCACTCGAGGCCTTGCTGGTGTAGGTATAGCACTAAGTTTAAAAGCTGAACAGGCTCTCCTCGACTGGATTCCAATAGACAGTCGCTTGTGCGCAGTCCGTCTAAATGGAACGGTAAGGACTCGTAAAGATAGGGACACACGCCGTTGTCTCTGCCTATGTTCCCACTGACTGCATCTCAGATGAAATGAAAGATGAATTTTACAGAAAGCTTTACGATCTTCTATGTAAAGCTAAGCGCACTGATGTAGTAATAGTGGCGGGTGATTTTAATGCCCAAGTAGGTAGACTAGATGAAACCGAAAGACACCTAGGTGGATCATATGGTGTTGAGGCTCAACAAACAGACGAAATGGCGACCGGTTACTACAACTTTGTTCAGATAAGCGTTTATTTCTCGCAAACACCAACTTTAAGCATAAGGAAAGACATCGGTTGACATGGCGGCCTCCGAAATCAACTCAACGCTGGACTCAAATAGACCACATTGCTATCAGCCATCGTTGGAGAGGCTCGATAGAAGAGTGCCGCTCGTTTCGGAGCACATGTTTAGACTCAGATCATGCCTTAGTGCGAGCGCGTATTAGTCTGCGACTCACTAGACGTAAAAGATCTACGACAAGGATCCCCCCCCCAGAGTTCAACTTAATGATGAAAAAGTCAAGAATACATTCCAGGAACAACTAAAAAACCAATTAGTAAACGGCATAAACTGTTCTCAACCTGAGCTAGCCTGGAATGATATCCAAAAAGCTGTTGAAAGAGCAGTAATATCTACTAATAAACTAGATTTAAAGGTTAGGAAAACTCAGTGGATTTCAGCTGCATCTACTGAACTGATAGATACTCGGCAACACATCCCGTCTGGTTCTGAACATGATGAGCAACGTAGGCAACTTAAACACAAACTAATCAAAAGCTTACGCAATGATCGTGAGCAGTGGTGCGTGGCGAAAGCTTAAGAGATGGAAAAGGCAGCAACAATAGGTAACAGTAAGCAATTGTTCAGACTTATCAAGGAAACGGGTATCAGAAACCCAACTGTAAGTAAAACTATCTCCGAAAAAGATGGTTCCATTATTTACTGTCAATCCAGAAGATTAGACCGATGGGCAGAACACTTTAGGGAAAAGTTCAACTGGCTCACGGCGTCATCCCTGCTGCCCACCATCCCCAAACAATCTGAATGGCAAATTAACATTGGTCCCCCGAGTCTCAGTGAGGTTGAGAAGGCTATTCGAAACTTAAAGCGAGGGAGAGCGGCAGGACCAGATGGATTGACCCCTGAGATATTTAATGAAGGTGGTCCAGTCTTAGCAGCGAAATTAACTGAGATCTTGGCTAGAATTTGGGAACTGGACGTAATCCCATCTGACTGGTCTCGAACACTAACCATTTCGGTCTTTAAGAAAGGACAGAAGTCCTCGTGTGACAATTACCGAGGAATCAGTTTAACGAATATAGTGTCTAAAATACTAGCTTCAATAATACTTCGACGTCTAACTAAAGCTCGTGAAGAACAAACTCGAGAAAGCCAATGTGGTTTGAGACCTGGACGTGGTTGTATAGACCAAATATTCACACTTAGGCAGGTTCTGGAACATAGGCACACTTTCAGACGCCCGACAATAGCTGTGTTCCTTGACCTTAAGGCGGCGTTTGACTCTATTGATCGTAAGGTTATGTGGCAATGTCTGTCATTGAAAGGCGTACCGGAGAAGTACATTAACCTTATACAAACTCTCTACTCGAACACCACATGTCGTGTTAGAGCTTATGGCAGATTGTCTTCGGAATTGACCACTTCTAGTGGTGTTCGTCAAGGTTGTCCGCTATCTCCATTTTTATTTAATTTTATCATGGACATACTTTTAGAGTTAACATTGTCATCGTCTGATTTCTCTGGGGTTGACCTCTTTCCAGGAGATAAACTTACTGACTTAGAATATGCCGATGATATAGTTCTACTGAGTGAAGATGCTGACAAAATGCAGAATTTTTTGACTACCTTAAACTTAAACGTAAGCATGTTTGGGATGCGATTCTCCCCATCCAAATGTAAAATGTTACTTCAGGACTGGCTTAATTCGGCACCAAAGTTAGTGATAGGAAGTGAAACTATTGAATGTGTTAACCGTTTTACTTATCTCGGGAGCCTCATCAGTCCTGACGGTCTGGTATCCGATGAAATCTCGGCTCGTATACATAAGGCCCGATCGGCTTTTGCCAACCTGCGTCACTTGTGGCGTAGGCAAGACATTCGTTTAATGACGAAAGGACGCATTTACTGTGCAGCAGTCAGATCCGTTTTACTTTATGGATGTGAAACAAGGCCTTTAAGGATAGAGGATATTCGTAGGATCCTAGTATTTGATCATAGATGTCTCCGAAACATTGCTCGTGTTTGCTGGGACAACCGAGTAAGCAATGCATGGGTTAGGAATAGAGTACTAGGTAAATACGATAAGGCTATTGATGAAGTAGTGAATCTTCACCGGCTGAGGTGGTTAGGACATGTGTTGCGTATGCCTGACCACCGTCTACCTCGACGAGCAATGTTGTCTGGTGTGGGAGTAGGCTGGAAGAAAGCTAGGGGTGGCCAAACGAAAACATGGCACCAATCCATGAAGTCGTTGACAATTGGGCTGAGCCATGTTAATAGATGTAGACTACCTGGTTGGGGCCCACACGATGATCGTAACAAATGGTTAGAGACTTTAGGTGATATGGCTCAAAATCGATTGCAATGGCGCAGGTGCATCCACTCCTTGTCTTCCTCCGAATTCTAGTTTCTGAGCTTATTATAATTTTCTCTTTACTGAATCACTTTTTATCTCAAATCTCATCTCTGATCTCTATGCCTTTCCATTAGTACTTACTCTGTTACTACCTTCCCCTACTCTGGGATTTGGTCCGACAATTTAATCTTTATCCGCTAATTGAGGCATGGCAACTTGAACTGATGTACGCATGTGCCAAGTTCTACGTTGTAACTGACTGACTGACAGGTAGATGAGATACGTAACGTGTATTTGTCAACCGTTACTGAAGTGACGAGACACTGAGTTGTACACTAATACCGAAACAAAACAAATGTCTAGTCAAGAACTGTCTTTAGTCACTGGTTACCATCCTATGAATGTAATCACTGTTAAGTATCAACTGAATGAAAATAAATATAATTATTCTCTGTTTGTCGATTATCGTCCTTGGACAGGGCTCACTCCTCTATTTCTTTGTAAATGATAATGACTAATAGCGCTTGCCGAAAACAGTTTTAATTATCATACACACATGTAACAAAAATTTTCATTTCCGTAATAGAGTTATCTCATGAAGCCACATTTATAATTTATTGGTAGAATCCTATGGATGCTTGGATATTTTCAATTACAAATTATTTTCAGATAAACAACTTTGACAGGTCCCATTATTTCTATATCATATAACTGAGTCTAGGAATTGAGATGCATTGTTTTTTTCCTATTTTATTGTTAACTTGATTCTAAAATAAGCCTTAATAAAAGATTTAAACAGCTTTACTTGCATGATTCATGCCATCATATTTACTAAATGTATCACTGATATGTCTTCAATATATTATATCACTGTTATCAAGTAATAATCAGCCCAAGTAGTAGTCAGTAATATTTAGAACTACATTTTTTATCGATAAATATCCTGTTAAGAAACTTAAATTTTAACTTCATTATAATTTTATTTTCCAATCCATCGTTATGTGATAAGCCATCCATCCATAAATATATACATGCAGAAATACTACGAATTAATTAATTCCGCATATTTAAGTGGTGAGAATCTAATGAAATACATTTAATCCAACGTATTCTGTGTAAGCAATCCTTGATGCTTTATCTATATTCGCACAGGGAACAGATTGCTTGAAACTATTTGCACTAGTTAACCTGTTTGACAAGATTTTATAACCTTATTTAGGTAACAGTAGCAAAGAATAAGTACAGCACGTAATTCATATTCATATAATCATCCCACCTCAAGTGGGTTTGTAATTTTTTCGTTTCTTGCATTTCATTGATCTCAATAAATACATGTTTTTCACGGAGTATTTGGCCACGAAAATATGTCACGTACTTAAAACACCAATTTCAAAATAAAGCATAGACTAAGCTCATTACATTGAAATAGATATACTCGTAACAAGGAGAAACTTCGTGATCTCCAGTACGTTAGTGATAAATTTGTGCACTACTGAATTTGTTTACATAACATAATAGATTGAGTTCATGATTAAGACTAATATTGAACGAGCAGAAGTCCTATATCCATCCATCTCCTCAGCGTCAATGAAAGTCCGACACAAGTGTCTTTTTCTTGAATCTTTAGAGAAAATAAACTGAGACCATCCCCTCACTAAACTCTTCCTTCGAAGAATGTTATTATTTTATACAAGACTGATCTTCAATTGTTTTAAATATACATATAGTTTTCGAATTTAATATAATGAAGTAATTTGGGTTATACTGGAAAACACAAAACAATTGCAAATGGATGAGGTTGAGCAGATATATTTCACATTGGCTGAGGATGGAGATCTAAACCTTTGGGTGTTTGTTCATTTGTTTAACTGTTAGGAGTTCTTGGTTAATCCTGTAGGTCTCTGGTTTGATTAGGTGGTGACATTGTGTATGCATACCACTCACTAGTCCCTTACGAGGACAAAATGGCCGTCCGGTGATTCCCGGTTTTTGGTTGTTATCTACCTAGGATTAATTCATGATACCAAATTCAAATTTAACAATCTCCATAACATCTAGTTTCAATACTGTTTTTTACTGGAAAGAGAATCATGGATCGAGAGTGGTAATACGTTACCCCATCGAATTCCAGAACTGAGTAATTTACCCACTGTTAGAGATGAAAGTGTTGCTACATGTTGCTCAATAGATAATAAATTCCTGCTTTATGTGACCACGTTCGAAACCACGTGAGATTTACCAGCTCTATTAATATACAACACGACTGACAAAAAGTTAATCCGCATGATTAGATCATCAAATTATTATTTAATGACAACCGTCAGGGTTGGTTAGAATGATATGATAAACTTCCAATTGAAAACCTAGGTGGGTTTGACTATCAACAAACAAATAAACTGACTTGAGATAAATAATATTGTATTTAATAAATAAATTTACTACATATTCCCTACTTAACAGTTATTGTTCGCTGAATTTCAAGTAATAGGAAAAACATTTTATTCGAAAAATAATTTCTCACACCCTCTCCTTAATTTATCCATTTAATAGAAAAAATGAAATAGTGAGAAGTGCTTAATTACATTATTACTATCTTCCATATGATATTAAAGGTATTTTATTCGCGAAGGTTTCTTTTGTGATGCCGACAGTACACACTTGTAAGGCTTGAATACCTCCAGGAGTATGTATCCGTGATAGCTAGTTTTTGATCAATTCTGAAGAATCAGTGATATTCAGTTTATTTCTTGACATGCTATTCTTCAAACAATTGAATGAATCAAAGAACTTACTAGACAGGTGCAAAGGAACAAAAATCTGTGATTTTAAATATATATTTCAATATGAATCTGAAATCATATAAAACAAATATCTATTTAATGATCAATTGTGACATAGATTCGAAATCAGTAACTATGAGTTGAGGAAGCAAGTAATATATCTATTGTAACTGTCTGTTTAATATGTCAACGTGCTTCATTTACTCGTGTCACAATGACTGACAGAGTTCGAACTATCAATCACTTCAGTTGTTAGAATATTCATAAATGCAATCCGATTGATTCAGAATATCACTTGTGAAAGGAACTGCTAGTTGGAGAGTTCTCGCACTGAGGTCTTTAATATTGACGACTTGATTTTTGTAAAACTTTGTGAGAATGTCAATGCGATAAAAAGTATGTTCTATGGGATTTCTAAAATTGTATTTACATCTTAAAAGAACTTATTTGAATAGAATAGATTATCTGGATCATGAGTTTAATGGGCTTTCTAGTGTTAGTCACTTGCTTTTCTAATTACGATTGCATGTTAGTTGATGGTTCGTATGCTTGGTCTGAATAATCTTGGATGAAAGTCGCACTATTTAATGAAACCCATAACCTAGCTCACTGAGAACCATAGCAGCTAGGCTTTTCAACAAAAATGATCTTACTGAGTATAAAGGTATATTTATAATCGTAATAGTAAGAAAATTCACAAGGGAATATTGTTGTGCTGTCACATATCTATCATAAAGAGTGGTTATTTATCTAGCCCCAGTCATCATTGGCATTGTGCTTTGATACTCTCAAACTACTCAATGTTCATTGGTCATTATTTCAGAGAGCACCTGGCGGGTGATTATAGTTGATGACGCGTTGTTTCACATTCTCAGCAAATTTAATTACCTACTTGGAATATCAATAAAAAAGAAATATTGCACCAAACAAATTTCTTCAGCTACTTATGAGGGGTAGGAAAATTTAGTTTTATGGTTAGTGACATTATCATACGGTATATATCAGGATTCTATAGGGGGAAGATGCAAAGAGAATTTCATTAATGGCTGAGGTGGGGAGTTGTAGTTGTAAAAGCACACTAGAGTAAAGTATATTCACTATAATCAGGCAAACTACTTTTTTAACTTGATAACACCAATCGATCCAACTTATCAGTCCCCCCTGTCACTTTCATCTAGTTGAAGCGATACATTTAAGTGTGGTGATTAGCCATTATGATATCAAAAAGTGTACATAAACTTTGTTCCTCATTAGAAGAAAAATTATTCAATGGTAAACTTTAGAAAATCATCTCTGGGTACTACATATGCTGATCTTAAAAATGAGAATAGTAAGATATTTTTGACTTACTCTGTTATCGGATACGATACCTAAAGTAACGAGAGCATTTACACACATTTTTTTAGGTCCAAAATTGATGTTAATTGGAAGGATAATGAATTGCTTCTACCATATGTAACATACGTATATTCAAGCTATACGAAACGCTAAGTAGTGAATTACTCAAAGACTATGGTTTATGCTTACATCACGTCTCGTACCTACTAAATGGCCAACAATATAGCTCTAAATCACCTTTAATTTCCCTTTAGTTAGCCAGAAAGGGTTATTAGAAATTCTATGATGAACATGCTAGATTTATTGTAAGTCAATAATTTATTACGCGAGTGGGTAAGATCGAGTGAACTTCAAATACAATAGCTAAAAATAAGTTAATCATGTTAGATGTCCATTTATTTTAAGTAATTTAGATTGTAGATACAATTTCTATTTGAAAGTTGACGATAACTAGCAGAAATAATGATTAACTTATATAATGATTCGAACAGTATGTTTGCATTTCCTAGGTTAACTACATAGTGTTATTAGTTAAAACAAAGTAAACGACATTTTAGAAATAATTTCCATGATTCAAATAGCTATTTGCCTTACATATTTCATAATTCTCTTGCTTGTAACTAAAGATTAATCACTCAGTAATAAGTTAAAAATAACTCGGATTATTAAATAGATGAAATATAACGACTAGATTTATAACAACTAAGCTACTTATTGCCTTACATTCACCTTTTGATAATCATACTATGGAATCCATGGAGATGCTTTTGGAAGGCGCGTTTGTGCAGCCTATGTACGCTGCCGTTGAAAAAAGTAAACGTATAGATATACATAGATTTGGCCTGAAACGAGAGTTTATTCTATGCAGATCGACGAGTTATAGTCAAACGAAAAAAGGCACTGTGTAGCCTAGGGGTAAAAAGTCATTTTCAGAGACTTTGTTTCATAAAATGTCAGCTCCAATATTAACTTTAAACTCTACGTTCATGCAGTGGGTTTTCCCTTAAACGACAGGAGCTCCTGGTTGTAGTTTCAGTTTTGGATTTCTGTTAATGAATATAGGCCAATTCTGCTGAGTATCTGTCGGAATTAAGGTATTTCACCATTTATTATATCATTGAAGTATAGTTTGGGAAAATAGAGAACAAATTATGATCCTCTTTCCGCTCAATTGGATACAGCTCTGAAAATGAGCGAAGTGACCATTACAAGTGGGCTTACAGCATATGTGTCTTAGTAGTCAGCAATTTGGCCTTCTCTTCAATAGGAAATTAAAAGTGGAAAATTCTAAATCCACCTCGCATCTTAGTGTAAACTTAATTGATTGTTGATAGTTAAATATATTTAAGTTAACAATTAGATTGCTGTATTTATTACACATAATTAACGTTTAATCCATATACCACTCATAAAAATGAAAGCTGCCAATCGTTGCTTACTGGCAGATTCACCATGAAGGATTCAATTTAATAGTGAACCCATATCTACTCCATAGAACTCATCATGAAAATGTACAATTAGGGTGTATCAAAAAAGTAATGCATTTAATAATGTTTTTATGCCCTAAAATCGAGGTTACTGCTTTTAATATAATTAAAAACGAAACATATTTTCTCTGTTAGTCAAACATTTTTGAAGAGGGATACAACAGTTAACAATATTGTTTTCTTACTATTTACGTTGACACTACTGACTGAATCGAACCAATCTAGTGTATTGTATCTACCGAGCCAATTCCTAACAAGCTGAATAATTTCTACTAACTATTTAGTAAATGAATGGTATGGTGTTTTATTCATCCTAAATATGGGGTGCAGTGGGACATTTTTCGTAAACGCCTTAAGGAGGTAATTGGAGTGACAGAACCTGATGATCTAGGATGTTCGGGAAAGTCACTACTGATGACTAACTTATCATTCATTTTCAAAATATATGAAGAGTTTATGAGTAATAATTTAAAATGTGTGACTTCAAAATAATACTACCAGTTAACCTCATGTAAATACTAGTTCAACTGAGATATATTTAATAGTTACAGATAATAACTACTTCTCGAATCTCAATTGTGTTTCCTAATAACTCAGTTTGTGATGTGAAGCAGCAATTCATGTGATGAAGGTTTCATGGTAACATAGTCTATTTGTCTCGATTGCATTTTTTGCTCTATAAATGACGAGAAGTCAGTTGATACAAGTTACTACATTTATTACCTAAAACTCTTAAAACTTCATGAACTCAAGAACACTACAATTTTAGAGTTAGATAATAAGCCTTCATCATTGTTTTCTGAATATCGTACTTGAAGAGTTCCAATGATAACACTGTCTAATTTTGTCGCCACTAGAAAATATTCCGATTGATTACAATAGAAAGTTAAGTGGTAAATGTAATAATAATAATAATAATAATAATAATAATAATAATAATAATAATAATAAAACAGTATACTAAATACGTAATGTAAAATTAATCATTTTAAATAGATATAAATTAAAGTCAACAGTATCAAAGGTTTTTGACTAATTACGTCACTGGTTGACTGCAGTTGAAAAATTACTTAAAACCAGGAAAGACAGAGCTATCGTTTCGTCTAAGCATGAAAACCTCAGAAGTCCGCCCCTACGACCCAACCAGGAGTCTAGCCCGAAACCTCCAGATCTCACAATAATCGCTTACTTTACTTTTAGACGCTACTTGACTGTCATTCAGTGCCAATGACAAGTAACCGCCTTGTACTTAACATGGTTAAACTCTACTGGTTACGGCTTTTCTCTAGAACTCTGGCAGGATTAGCGGTCTTCATTTCAGAGCTGAAAGTCCATAGTCGTTGATGAGTACAAGAGTAGAGTGAACGGGTTCTCGAATATTTCCTCGTTTTTAATGGATCTCTATATACAATCAGTTCGTAATGTTAATTACGAATTAAACTATTTCCTTGACCCCTTATGCTAGTAATAAAATGTACTCCTTAGTAAACAGAATTCTAATAAATAAGACTTGACAAGTGGAGTTCAACCATGTCATGTATGGAGAAAATTTTCTGTCACTGGTACTAGATGATAGATGTCTCTGTAAATCCCTTTCCTACCATAAAAAAATGTTGTACTGAGAATGTTTATCGTCCTAGTGATGCAAAACTCAACATAAGTTAGTTGATCGACTAATCATTTGTTACTGAGTTACGGTCCAGGAACACTCTATAAATTAAAGTGAAAAAAATCAGACAACCACATTTTGCAAGTTATATTTAAGTAACACAATAAAATATCATTAATATTTCTTTTTCTCTGTGCTGTTGGCTTTCAACTTCTCGGTTCCTCTTGTTTTCAAAATGAAATTCATATATACGTAGTCCTATTTGGATCAATCTACGATTCATGCACTTTAAAGCGAGAGCAGGTTCCATCTTCGATTATTATTTATTCATTTATCATTCCATTAAATCTGAGTTACACACACAGAACGATAATATTTCGGGCAAAGGTATTAATTAATATAATATTAAGTCCAGCTAAGAATACGGCTATTAAAGATTTTTTAATTAATATGGTTCATCTTTTTTTCCTAAGAATGTTAAAAAAGCTAAAGTGGTACCCAAGCTCGTCTCTGTTCTATGCTATGTCTTGCAACACATCATTCCAGTGAGTTGCATAATCCCTCTGCCTTCAATCAGTGAGTTATGGTGAATCAAGAGATGTCAGTCTTAAACAGCTATCTTTCATATCACTTCACAAACTGACCACTTTTATGTTTTTCTACCTAGTTCCACTATCCTCGAATACTGCGCTTTATGGGAGTGTCCCAAGTAACATTCGCAAAACCTGTTCAAACCACTAAAGCCATTGTTTTGAGACAGTGACACCACTCATTCAAAATATCTAATACCGGACCTTGACAATTCTGTTACCAGTTATAAGCGATCCCTAGAAGGCAACGATGATGGGACATAGTCTCGGTTGAGATAATTCAAGTATCAAAAGCATAGAACAAAACTACTCATTCATAAACTGTATACCTGGTCATTTGTAGATAGGCTAATATCGTGACGATTGTCAAGATAGTTAAGATTAGCCCGAGTTTCTCTTGTTTCTGTTACACAATGATTGATTACATCTGCCATACAACCATTCGCACTTATATATCTATCTGTCTGTCATAATACAGAAAAATTTGAACTATTTTAAACTGTTCACCACAGCAAGGTGAATTCAAACATTTGTCCCTATCAGTCTTAAGGATCCACCTTACATTTCGAATGTACATAATGCAACACATACTCATAAGCACCTGCTGTTTGCAATTAGGATAACCTGTATATCATCACAAGTTAAGACATCATTCGTATCCTGGACATTACAATCCCTTTATCTAGGTAATAGGTTTACATCACCAGCACATGTTTCCCTCATAGCTGTTACTGGGACGTTGCTGATGATAAAATTGGAGCAGAATTGTAAGACTGAACAGCCCTGCTTAACACTGTTGTTGGGCTGGAGAACTAAAGAGAAGGTGTATATCCTTACTCTGTTTAGGAATTGAAGTATAAAGCCATTAATACGTTATTTAAATTCTGCCACAAATTTTCCTATAGCAGATAATCCCAGAGCACAGTGGCGTTCAATGAATCAAAGGGGGCCCTAATATCAAGAAACATAGTGACTATTACCCTACAATAAATGAGACGGAATTCTAAACTTTAACGGAAAGTGAAAACATAATCACTACATTCATCGCCTAGACAGAAATCATCTAGTTCCATTAGGGTTAGTTTTTAATGAGTTGTGGACACTGTGTGTAGAGAATGATGGAAGCCAGTAAATAGCAGAAGCATATCACGGTACTTGTCGCATAAACTACATAGATATTTTTTAAATGAAAGAGCGGCACTCATTTCACTTCAAAATGATAGCACATATACGGTCTGCTAAATTTAGCCAGTCTCCAAGAAAGATTTACCTCCATTCCTGAAAAGGACCATGGGACATAGTGTTCTAACTTAATAACATGTAAAACCATAGAAGGTGGAGTTCCTTAAATATTTCACCTTTTTAGGCGGATAATTAGTCATTGACCATGGGGCGTATGACGATTTGATCAATGCTACTGGGGTAACGGACCAAGTAAACTATCCTTCTCATTTCTCTGTTTAGGATTGAAAGCTGTTTTAGATTACTGACTGGAGTGTCATCAACCTTACAGATAAAATGCGTTGAAATAGTTCCGAACTTGTTGGTAAACACAGATCACCATTTTCTTTGACCTTCAAGTAGATATTTTGCAATTTTCTAAGTTATGGAATTATGCACACCACTCCAATCGCAATTCGCTGGAGTAAACTGTCATACTTTACTAAGTTGTAAAAACCTAGTTTTGTAAGCAGGACAACAGTTATCAGTCTAATCCTTCACAAAAATAGGAAGCATTGAACAATTGTTGCAGTTACCTGATAGAACATATAAGTACAAAGCAGCGAATCACTTTTCTCCACGGCACTTACCTTTGTGTGCTTGTTTTACTGTTTCGATCACTCTTTCTTGTTTACACTGTTTAGTTTGTGGTAATGTGCGTGAAGGTAGGGTTATTATCAGCTCATGCTCAGTAACAACAGTAGAAGTCTCTCCCATCAAAACAGTATATAAGAAAATAAAGCAGTCGAAGCTACAATGGCAGGTTGCACTATGACCATCACACCAACTCACTTTTCTATACAACTCGAATTTCTCCACCTCACTCATTCCCTGTGACGAAATGTGTTATGTTGTTTCGAAATGTATGTCGAAACAATATAACACTAGTATTATTTAAGTTGGATTGTGAGTGCCAAGGGAAATCCAGGAAGCGTGTTTCGTCCTCTTTGGGATTCCAACTTAAGTAATACTTGTGAATAATCGCTATATCAAGGCAATCCGCTTAGGATGCACACATAACAATAGAGACTAACCAGCTTTAGTCCATAATAAATTAACGGGAAGAAAGAAGTTTATCTTAAAATAACACTAGCTTGTTGAAAACGGTAGACTAAGCTAGCGTCGCATTTCATATACTAGTTATCAGGCAACAAAAGCAGTTTACTGATATGCAAAGAAACGTATTACAGGAAAAAGTACGAGTATTCGAATTTATAAGCCTTCTGTACCATACAAGACGAACTGTTATTTATATTGAAGACCCCAAAACAAGGTTTCATATACTTTGAAATGATAGGATAATTCAACAGAATGACGACTTAAAAGAGTTAGCTGTTGCTACTACTACTACTACTTTGAAATGTTCGATCATATTAGGAAAAACACGAGACGAGACAAACGTAGAGGAACAACTTAGGCTACGTTATTTCTGTTAAATGATAAATTCCCAGTGGTAAGCTTTGCTGTTTAAGACCCTATTAGTAACAGAGACTATGATGTGTTCATTTTTAACTTGCTACATCGTTGAATGGAAATTTGTCTTTGTCACATCAATGTAGGAGAATCTCCGAGTTATCTCATAGCCTTAGGAATGAAACAAATTAACGAGTAACAAAGATCGGATTACAGTGAGTGATATCATCCAACTCTCAATTAGTGAATTACGATAAAGACAATATAGTTCTATAAGTTTTTCATAATAATGTAAGCAAACATCAGTATTGTAGACTTGAAGTATTGATTTTATTTACACTAAGTTGCCATAAAGTTATTGATTAAGATAAATTTTAGTGGTGACTTCATAACCGCTCTATAGGACATTTATAGAGCTGGTCGTTGAGTTAGAATTCAACATATTTTTTGCAGAGAAGCAGTAATTTTTTTCAACTCGTTTCAGAACAAACCATTCAATCTTGCTCACATGTATACCAAACAGATTACATACTTTCATTTATTTCTGAGCAAATTTAGAAAACCTTTTTTACTAAAACTTTCATGAATGGACGTAAATCATGTTAGTCTTGCTTCGCTAAAATGTATCACTAGAACCAAATATGTGAAGTAGTTGTAATTACTCAAAAATAAGTTCATACGATTATAAATTAACATTTTCTGTTGGTTACCAATAATATTCAAATGTTCAGAAGAAAATAAGTGTAGCGAACATCCAAAAAATAATGTTACCAAACTGAAACAATCTATGTGTGGTAAAAATGATTACCGTTACTCGTTTCATCTTGACTCTTGATATCACTTCTTTACTACTGTCTAATGCTTTACTAATGGTTACCGAACTGTAGACATTTGTAATAAAATACTGGGAAGAGAAATAAACACTTTATTTGCTTGAACATAATGCATTTTGCAACAGATTTTGGATATTTTAAGGGGAATAGAAAAGTATGTTTAGTGTAGCTCAGATTGTATTTTTCATAGTAGAAATGCACATAAATATATTTGCGTATAATTGAGAAAAAAGATACAACTATTGATAATTGTTTTGTCCGTTCTGTTGATTTCTATGTTCGGGTTATAAATAGGACATGTTGATATTAATAAATAATTAACTTTATTAAGAATACTAATCATTCAGAAACCACAGAAGATGAAGGAAGAAAAGAAATGTTTAACTGATGTAACAACAACACGAACAATTATAGAAACAGTTGGATCCAGCTGGTGTTGACTAGATTATAGATACGTGGGAATGTAGTAAATATGAAAAAGGTATACTGAAGTGTTTCAGATTTATTGTAGCATATGTAGCGTACATGTGTGTCAGGAATAGTGTAAGCAATTAGTATACTTTATTTTAATCCTGTGTATTACATTTTTTTTATTCAGTCATACAATCATACCTAAATAAAGACAAGAAGGATCATACTTCTACCAATTTTTTTAACTTAACTTTATGAATCTAGGTTATTTTTTAAAAAATTTATAATCATTAGTACTGCACACGAATTCGTTTAATAATATTACTATATCAGACGTCAACGGTAATAACAGGGGAACACATGTAGGTCGTATTAAGAAAACAGATAGGAAAATTATGCTGTTACAATAAATAGAGGTAGTGTTTAATCCATTATTGACCTAATAAAAATAGCAATAATAATCACTTATTCGATACAGTAAATTTTGCTACAGTAAGAAAGTCACTATACAAAGTGCACAATATTGTAATAAAATCCCCTTTAAAATGTATTCATTCCAAAGTTATTCTGAAAGAAATATTTTATAAATATTCTTCAGAATCAGTGTCTATGACCCATCTTCAAATGTGATTTCTTTGTACCAGCTCAGGTGACAAAAATATCCTACCCATTCATTACTTATAAGATGTATGATTTCTAATACATTTCTCTCTCTTTTTCTACAGGATAAACAACATGGTAAGTGTACCAACAAATGGAGTGTCTCCGTTTGTTTTTACTAATATTGAGCATAGAAGTGTGTTGTAAACCTTTTTTTAACAGTATGTGGGTTCGTACAATTAAGATTATCCATTTCAAATAAATCTAAAACACGATAGTTAACTACAATTTTGTATACTTAGAAAATAAGTGGCTTAAAGTCTAAGCAGACTCTCATCAGAAAGTGTAACATTAATACGATCACTAATTTAATAGATTACAGAATAATGAGTTTAAATTATAATGGGTGATCTGTTTCATTCATTGAATGTATTCAAAATATAATCATTTTCATCCTCTTTATTTAGAAGGATGTTTATAAAATAGTTTACAAGTACTTGTGGTATTCAGTTATGTATCCCTCCATTTAGGAAAGAATAGTTGCTGAATGTCTCTGAATGGACAGCAGTCCATTTGAATTTAACGCTAACTCAATCCAACCAGTAACCTTTAAGTAAAGAACGACAACGTAAATAAGTTATCAAATTTTAATCATAAAATGGGACTATTTTAAGTAAGAAAGAATTACGAACTTTAAAAAAATATGGTACATATTTCCATCTAGAAGATACTGCTGTCTGCATTTGATTTTGAGATGAAGTAAATTATTACCCTCTTAATTAAATGTATGAATATGCTATCGTTAAAAATAGTCTAGTTCATTTGATTAGATGATTATAATCCCTGCCTTAATAGAATACTTTGGTAGATTTTCAGTATGAAACAATATGATTAATCATTTTACAGGTCAAATGAATCGGAAATAGATAACTGAATTTCTAATGAGTATGTTAAATATAAGTAGTGTTATAATGAAAATGAAAGATCATATTGAATATAATGATTGCAAGTTAAGGTGTTCGACGGTTTGAACTAATGGTAACCAAATCATATCAACTCGTAAATCTAATTTCTTGATGCAATGCCCCACCCCCCACCTCCCGATAAACGGATATCAAAGAACGGAATAACTGGTCAGCAAAATGTGAATCGACTTGTTAAACAAAAGAACACACCTATACGCGAATGATATTTAATACAAGATAGTCATGGTCAAAAATTACTTAATTATATCAATAACTGTTAATTATTGACCCTGTTAATCACCGCTGGGGGGCAAGTGCACCCCTGCCCACCATATCAGTTATAACTATAGGTAACGACTTGACTATAACTACTGTATGTTTACGCGAAGTCATAAACAGTGAATAATTATTTTCGGAAAAGAAAACTTTGCAGAATTCGTGTCTCAAAATATGCTCATACACTGACAAAATAGCAATGATTTTACAATTAACAGCTAATTAAAACAATATATTATCGCAGAGAAAGTATCTCATTTCATACGTTATAATAAATTTAGAAGTAAGTATTAGGTAGTACGATAAGAGCATCAGAAAAAAAACTACTTATTTACCTTATCAAACGATACTTCATGGATAAAGCATTAATTATTATTCAAGTTTTACTAAATCACATTTACCACTTAAATGAAAAATATAAGTGAGTACACATGTCCCGTCTACATTTGAAAAGACTTGGTTTTAATCATATTTTCGCTGTGACTTTGTCAACTGAGAATCAACCAGAGGTCAAAAATGGATTATTTAACTTTATTATGAGGATTGTTCTATGGTGTCCAACGGAAACCATATATTGGACTAAAATGACTGAGTCCGGACTTACAGATCTTCATAATATATAAAATTTATTGATGTACGGGTAACCAATATGATATTATGCTTTTAAGATACTTTTACTGACTAAACCTAACATACTGTCAGTTACCTAAAGTACATAGTCCATCTTCAACACAGGCCAACAGATATTCAAGCTAATAAGAATATTTTGTCATTTACATTAGTTTGAACCATGTTATTTGGCTTCGTAGAAGCTAGTAAACATAAGACAGAATGAATGTTATAAAGGATAGAAAGTTTAGGCAGATGAGCATCATTTGTAAACTGACTAAATGAGTAACCATAATATTATTGTAACGAGTGAAACTAACCTCCTGATATTTTAGGATCGATTAGTTGTATGAATATAAATTAGCTAGAAAAGAGTCTCTTCCAAAGCGACAATGTAAGCTGAATCCGTTTATTGCTTGGAATTCTCATAATATGAAATCACTGTAAAAAAATTACTTGTCAACATTCAGACATATGAATCGCCCTAATTATACGTTTTCTCATTATGCTTTTATGAAAACGCTGAAAATATACGCTGTTGGAGGCAAGAACGTGATTAATTAAATAGTAAGGAACATGTATAAACTGCATTCTCAGAAATATGCTTGAAGTTTATAATTTTTTAAGTTGATAAGTAGCATAAGAATAAAAATATAATCCACACTTAGAATAATATGAATGAGTACAACATTAAATTAATATTAAAAAATGCCAACTTGTTAAACAACGTAAATGTCAAATACTGTCACATCATTCATGAAAATAATTTGTCATCCCATAGGAATCTGAAGAAAATTCAAATGAGAGTATTCAGCCGAAAAATGTTTAACACATTTTTAACAACGTTTTATACTACTTATTAGTAGGCAGAATTATGTATGACTAATTGTATTTGTATTTGGAAAGACGAGATAGAAATGTGATGAGATCTATTTATCACACTTTACAAATTAATTACAAATCATCTTCACCATCTTTGATTACAAACTGACAGTAATAAATGAAGATCAATCAGTCAAGTTCTTGTCACTTTTTGTCGTCTATCCGAAATACATGAATTACTTATCCATAATTCTGCCTACAATTAAATAGTATAAAATTACATTCAAATTTATTGTGTTGTTTTATGAGTAGATATACAATTAAAAATCCCAATTCACCCATGGGAATAGAATAAATGTTCAAATGTTTAGGCTTATCAGTACATTGAATTAAAAGGCATAGTAGGCTACAATTTCCTCAGTAACTAGTAGTAGCGTATGTTATTATGTAATAAATTGAAATGCACTAAATGAGATGAATGATGAAATAAAGGGCGAACGGGTTTACTTCTCATAATCGGAAGATGGCTCATTTTGAAAACTTCTACATTTAATCCTTCAGATGTGGTCTAATTTATGAAAAGGATGTGAACATACTTGTGAAATCCCGTAATGTTTGAAGCATTGAAGATTCCGTAATAGACAGTGTCGAACAACACTTATCTTGATGCAACTTTTATCTCTGTTATATCCCAGTCATTGTATATTTCTTCACTTTCAAAGAAAGTTCAATGTTTACTTTATTGTGCAATTTTTGCATTGATAGACACTGCCAATACAATTTATGAATCCAAGTATATTAACAAATATTCTATATTGATCCATTTGTTTCAGCTCAGACTATAAAAAGCATTTATACAGAGTTTTGTAGAAAATCAAAAGTCAGTAGTATGATCTTTTGTAAAAATTTCGACGTTATTACGAATGTGGATGTGGATAGATGTTTGAAATTCCTTAAAACTTGATAAATAATATTCTACAAAATGCAAACCAACCATTTCATTCACACCTTTCTCTCTGTATATCACTTGGTAGGACGATTGGTAGCTTCACAAGAATCCATCAGCATAGTAAAAATTATAAAGGCCATACAATTCTGAAATTAGCATGCAAGGTAATGGTAAAATAAACAAAGAATTTAAATGCGGTTTGATACTAATTATTTCTGAGTAGAATTATAGATAAGTAACTCATGTATTTCGGATAGACGACAAAAAGTGACAAGAACTTGACAGACTGATCTTCATTTATTGCTGACAGTTTGTAATCAAAGATGGTGAAAATGATTTGTAATTAATTTGTAAAGTGTGATAAATAGATCTCATCACATTTCTATCTCGTCTTTCCAAATACAAATACAATTAGTCATACATAATTCTGCCTACTAATAAGTAGTATAAAATGTTGTTAAAAATGTGTTGGATAATTTTCGTTTAATTACCTTCAACTCACAAATACTATGCTGCATAAATCTTATACGGGCTGACTTAATTGAAGATCTATGCTTATGAAAATACAGTTTATTTGGCGTCATAGACATTAATATTTCTTGCGAAGCTTTCACCTAATTTGGAATTCTCTTTCTTCATTTCCACTTTACACATATGCATGAATATTAACAAGATTCATTTGTTTAAATACTGTAAGCTGAAAACTTTATATTATATTCAAAATATTGACATTTCCAAAGCTTGATCACTTACAACATTGCACAAAACTTCAGCACTTGAATGCTTTAAACACTTAAAGTCGCAAATCAGAAGAAAGAAGATAGCGGGATGAAATTCTATTCTAGTAAGCGTCAAATATAATTAATATTGCTTGGGCATTTATAGTTTCTGTGGAAATAAAATCATCATTACAATTCATACGATCATCAAACATTAGTTTTCAGTCATTGTCCAGCCGGGATATTTCACGTCAAAATACTTGAGAGTTCTTACTAGTGTGATTGGACGGCATGTCCTTGGCTCTTTCAGGGTTTCTGAAAGCTTCATCAAGATTTATAGGAGCCATCCGATATACACAATCTAAAGCACTTATTACTAATATTACTTGTATTGTCATTACTATCATAAAAATATGTAAACTTAAATTAACAATAGGCTTCTATGTTTTCAATATTTCTCTTGCAAATGAATCAGTTGATAGTAGGTACTTCATTTTCGCCACCACCCTTTCCTATCTTCCATTTTTTAACACACTTGACACATGCAAACCCTTCTAAACTGACTTTACATAAAGAAAACTAACCGATTATCAGAAAACTAAGTTTTATTTTGTCTAAAAAACTACATTATCATCATGAAGTACAAAAGCAAGGAAATGATAAACATTAATGAATGTCGTTAGAACAATAGTATGTTGATGGCTATATACTATAGAATATAGAACAGCGGGGATTTAATTTGGAAAGAAAATCAAAAATTACAGCAAAGAGGACGATGAAGATACAATGAAAAGCGAGTAACAGAAAATGAAGCAGTCAGAAAATGTAGTTTTCTTATTACTGATGCTAAGGTAAAAATCTGATATATGCGCAAGTATACAAAAGCATCCGAATTGCTAACAATAAAAAATTTGCCGAAATTATTCCATGAGCCAGTCGCTTGTTGGAACTATATGGGAGTTTGAGTATTTTTAGCCAAAACTTCTTCTTGATAATGTTTTTTACAATAGAGAATTCGGTCACTTTGATTGTAATTGTTTAGGCTGAAAATTGAAGAAAGAATAGGAAAGGGGTTTCGTTTACTAATAATAATGATAATAATAGCTTTATTCAAAAGTATGTTTAGTACAATATAAATTTTCAGCATACAGTGACTCAACAAGTTACTCTTCTACCGTGTACACGTCTTTTCATAACCATATTTAGCTAGATGTTGACGTAAACGACCAATCGACCATATACAACCTTTTTCAGAATCATAATCAAGTGCAGTCTTTTGTATAGCAACATTTGTCGAATGTATATAATGATCATCAATAGAATCAAATGAAAATCGTGTATTGGAGAAACGAGTAAATCCATCTCTGTAAACCCACAATTGGATTGGATTGAATAGAACATAGAAACGTAAATCAAATTTACGTCCACATAATAAATATTGATCAGTTGTATACCGTGAGACAAATAGGTTTCAGGTAGTTCTCGATTCCGATACGGTTCTATGCTGCGATAACCTTTAATTTACGGAAAAGAAATATTCCTCTACCCTGTGATTTAGCAACAGGTTTCATTATCCATATATGTTGCCAGCCATCATGATGTTTTCGTTTAGATGTAACTGAATGACTCATGATAGATCGTAAACTTTTTATAAAGGCGTGAGAGTACACAATGCGATTTCGGGACATGATTGGGCAGTTAAGACAAAACAGAAAGCGAAAAGTAACCCGTCGAGATTTTGGTAAAAAAATGGTAGCCCAAAATTTCAAGCAGGCCGAAGAGTTTGGAAACCATAATAAAATGAAAGTTCTGTTGGACTCTGTCAGTGAGTAATACGAATAAACACTAAAATTTCACTAAGATTATGTTTAAGAATATATGTATGATACGTTGAATGGATAGTCACTATTTACTATATCAATGTATAGTAAACAACTTAAGAATTCGAAAACTCAAAAATCAAATAACAGAACATGCAACTCATGCTACTGAACTCAAAGTGTTCAACTGATCACTGTCAATGATTCTAATGCAAAGCCCACTTAAAATGCTAAAAATTGGAGGCAATCTCATGATGCTAATAGATGACTCATATATAAAATCGTTTGTAAAATCCTAACCCAATGTTACAGTTATTTTAACATCAAAAGACGAGTTTTATCGAGAATATAATGATATTATAGGAAACATCATAAGCATTGTAGCTGAATTAGCTCAATCTACGAGGCGTTCTGATGCTGGCAATGTATCAAAACACGAATGATAGGAAAGCACATACTTCAGGTAACTGATAAGAATTAAATTACAATACATATAGTAACTTAGATAATAAAATACAACTGTGTCAAACAAGTACTAACTATTAATCAAAACAAATTCAGGTCTGCACATTCAGAAAAGGAAAACTTTTGAAAACAAACGATTTATCAGTAAATGATATACGCTAAAAAATTTAATTACAAGATATGGGGCAACGGAAGAATATTCAGCCGAAAAATGTTTAACACATTTTTAACAACGTTTTATACTACTTATTAGTAGGCAGAATTATGTATGACTAATTGTATTTGTATTTGGAAAGACGAGATAGAAATGTGATGAGATCTATTTATCACACTTTACAAATTAATTACAAATCATCTTCACCATCTTTGATTACAAACTGACAGTAATAAATGAAGATCAATCAGTCAAGTTCTTGTCACTTTTTGTCGTCTATCCGAAATACATGAATTACTTATCCATAATTCTGCCTACAATTAAATAGTATAAAATTACATTCAAATTTATTGTGTTGTTTTATGAGTAGATATACAATTAAAAATCCCAATTCACCCATGGGAATAGAATAAATGTTCAAATGTTTAGGCTTATCAGTACATTGAATTAAAAGGCATAGTAGGCTACAATTTCCTCAGTAACTAGTAGTAGCGTATGTTATTATGTAATAAATTGAAATGCACTAAATGAGATGAATGATAAGATAAATTGCAAAACGGTTTTACCTATGTATGTAACGTAGGATGAGTATAAAGATCGTACTTGCATCATTCACTAGGCAATAATCAACTTACATATGCTACTTTATATGCTTTGTTTTCAAGTAGTTAGTAAATATACTTTTGCATTACAATTAATTTATGAATTATGTGTGACAAAATTTTATTTTAGATAAATCTGTGTCGAAAATACGAAAATGGATAAAATACTTAATGGAAGTATCTGTAGAGACTGGTTAATATCTTGGCTTGATATTTATTCACTTAATGATTTACTGTTGTTTTCCCTGTTATTTGTTTATCAGTTGATAGTAAAAGAAAGCATAATATTCATTTATGATTCTTCACTTCTCAATGTTTCCCTACCCAAACAGAACCCAAAGAGAGTACTCCTGGCAAAATATGCCACATAAGAACGGAAGCTCTGTGCAATCAGAACTTGATGATCTATATGACATTGATTAAATCACACTATCCTAGGTCACTCGTAAAATGTAAGAAATAACTAAATAGTTTAAATATAGTAAGTAATAAGGGACTAGAAAAATGTAAATGAGATATATCATCTAAGCAAAAGATCTTTAATCATGTATACAAAATGTAACTTGTTACAGGTTATATTCATTTTCGATAATTGTATTTATTTCTCCATAGATTCCCTTGTGAAATGTTGGATGCATTTAAATCTCAATGGTTGGCACTATTACGAAAATAATTTTCCATCCAATGCCTTTATGCCTATATGTCTAAATGCTTGTTCAGATTTCATTGCATGCTCATATAAATGTATTCCAATGCTATTCACCATATCATATCGAGCTAGTGGTAGCTGGAGATGTAAATAATCATTAATTACTTTACTAAGTAATGATTCGAAATCACATTACTCGATTTACCATTTGAACCCAGTACTCTACGCTTACAATAATCAAAATAAAGATGTAATTATTCAGTAAAAACAAGATGAAATCTAAATATTATAAATCGATAGTAAAAGCTTATGTAAGACTTGCCTACATCTTTTTTGACACTGGCATATGTCGATAGTGAAATGCATAATGACATGAAAGCATCAAATATTACTGTTGGAAATCTAATCTTAAATTTATAAATAACAATAATTAAAACAATGTACGTACGTGAAAAATAGTGTTTTCGACTAAATCTTGATATGACATGATATGACCAGGTGGTGGTTCTATCTATCGTATGACAAGTCAAAAAAATTAATCAGAAAATTTAGAAACACTGCTATTTTTATGTCTACTTATAATGATTCCCTGTAATTAGTTGACATTAAAATACTCTTCAGTACATCAGATCACAACGAAAATTCAATCTACAAGATTCATGAAGCATGATCTACTAGACAGTTTAACTTTCCTAAGCATTAAAGGGTGGATCTATTCTTGACATAAATAATTCAGTGTGTTTATTTATACACATCTTAATTTACATGACAGCTTAGACAGGTTTGTTAAGGTTTTAGCTTCATTGAATTAATCAGTATTTAAGGGAGTTGTTGTAGAGACAGTTAATTTGTCAATGCTAATATCACGAATCAGTATTTATTTGTCACCTCCTACTACGTAGACCTATTTATTCATCAATATAACTTGTTCTAACATGAACACAATGTGTTTACAAAGAAGCAATATATTTTGTTGGTACTGGTTTGATGTGTGTTTGCATTACATTTGTTGATTTGACAATTAACAATACTCAATAACAAAACAATTCAGAGATTGGGTTTCATTACATATACATGTAAATGAATAGTTGATGATAATATTATTATATATTGAACGTAGCAGCGATTTATTAAAATAGTAAATCAATATTCTCCAGGAAAGTGTTTTACAATAAACAGAGACTAATGAACTAACTTATAAAAATGAGTGGAATATATTTGTAATTTACCAATGAATAGAAATTGAAATTTTTGACGTTTCGCGGTTTAGTGCAAGTCGCTTCTTCTGAGAAAATGAATAACCGAATTGAATTAACACAAGATTAAATAATACACAATGAAACAAATCACAATAAGTTCTTCGTACAATCAAAATACAAGTCTGATTGTGTTATGTCAAATCATTTGGGTCAAGGTGATTTGAAGTGAGACATGTATGCATATGTAAGTATGATGTGAAAGGCAACTATGTGAAATGAGGATAAAATTGTATGTATGTTCATATGAATGAAATTTGATGTACTTTATTTGTGATCGACTGGATAGATAGTCCATGTTAGGTAAATAGAAAGACCTTCCCTTTTGTTAAGTGCAGATAGATTTAACAAAATGTGAAGTGCTTCAGCTTTTCGTCTTTCCTTATAATTGGAAAAACCTTTTGAACAAATCAGATATTTTTAATATCGATTTTATGGTCGTGGTAGATAGCATATACTGGTATTGCTGATTTAATTTGTAATTTTTTCAAGTTCAACAGGATTATTAGGCGGTGGTTTAGTGTAGCTTCATTTTCTTTAGCACGAGTTTTCATTTCTCGAGAAGACTCTCCAATATAGAAAGCATCACAATCAACACAACCTAGCCCGTAGACAATTTTTTTCGTCACTGGCTCTCAGATATCACTGCAGAATACACTAGTTTATAAAAGGCAAATCCAAATTCTATATTCTCTCTAAATTTTGAGTAATAGAATGATTTAATTATACTTGATTATATCTAACTTTGATCAACAAGCCAACCGATGATAAACCAGATAAACTTCAATCCCAAATAATTCCACTTGCAGGCCATACGTTAGATTTTATCAAGAATATGGCTTTATTACACTTACAGGTTGAAACGTATCTCATGACTAGTCAACTAACCATCTAAGTAAAAAATGTGATCTACTGAACAACACAGACAAATCATATACATTATCAAAAGGAACATAGTGTGTGCGAAATGTAAGTGTGGACAACCTTATTATGAGTAAATCATCGATCCAACTACAGTTACCGCTAAAATATCCTTATTTAGAGTAATCTAGTATAATATGTAAACACATGATTCGTGTACATATTTATTCGATCCTTAGTATCAACACTTTTTGTAAACTTTTAGTCTTCTTAAGCTGCATAGCTAATTACGAAGGCATTAGGAAGCATTCTTGTGAGTGCATTGGATCATGGAACATAGAAAAACCACCAATAAAAGTACCTTAAATTGCATAAAATGTTGTAAACTTTAGGTAATTATAAATTTGAATTGGAAAACTTCTGAGAAAGGAAAAATTAACATGAGAAAGTTACTTACTTCAGCAACATATCACACTTCGAACAACAAAAACAACGTTTATGCCAGACATTCCCACCAGCTTCCATCCTTTCAGCAGCGTAAACAGATTTGTCACAACGTACACATTTTTCTACTTTTGCCTGGTTAAATAGAATTTGTTAATGATCGAATGATTAGTCAGTAAATACTTATTCCATACTAAATATTACTTTTGTATGCATAATAATGAAAAATGTATTCGTAGTGATCTCCATATTTTTATGGGACTTTTCAAGATCTGCCAACGATTGTACACTATAAATAAGGTCTGAAAGTGTGGCACATTTTATTTTCAAGTTGTGTTGTATATAAACAGCGTTTTGCTAGATGTCATAGGTTCACATGCCTACTGGTAGCTTGTAAAAACATAATTACTTTCTGAACGGTTTACTCTACAATGTTCAAAACTTCTGAATTCGAAAACGTAACATTTCATCGACAGCAATGCAGTTGGTTCGTGAGGATAAAACTATCTGGATAGATTAGATTATGATAAACACGAAGGTTCTGTTAATATCATATACATATTTACCAAGTTTCGAAAAGAATGAGATAGAAGTTAAAGGTGAGTATCCGATATAATTCAATATTAAATGTAGAAATATTCTTACAAAGAAGGACATACTTATTATTTGTCTTTTACAACTAATATTGATCATAATCGTCAGCTAATTCTCAACATTCTGATCATCTGTTTCAAAATATTCCTTAGTCCTATGTTACGCAGGTTTATAGATTGTACTGATAACATTGAGTCACATGATAAGGTAGTGTTGTCTAACTTCGATAGTTTGGGAAAAAGTGATAAATTAGTTTGGTGATTATTAGCTAAATCGTTGACCTATACGTGAAAGGCCACTGCCTTTGGGATGGACTTAGCGTCGGTCTTTAATAAATCTCTCAGTCTGGCCTACTTCATGAAGTCAAACTCATCTATGTTGAGTTTGTGTATTATAATTCTTAGGCACACCTTTCACCATTCCAAAGAAGGAGAAAAAGCAAAACCAAACTATAGTAACAACCTTGAGCGACGTTGAAATTGACCTTAAGAGTTCTATGTCACTTTAACTAGTGGATAGGTAGTTCATGTAAATGATAAAAAATGCGATCAAACTTAAGTGATTACAGAGGTGTTAGTGAGATAATGAACTTTTCAAGGAGTACTACTAGTTCTTTTGGACTTATGATAGGAGAAATCTCGGAACATAAACTTATTTATGTAGGCATAGAAAAGTTTCTTTTAATGGACAGTGAATGTGTTGTAGCTAGCATTTTCGGGAAATTCTCTGTTCATTTAGTGAGTGGATATTGTACACTACAGTATAATTTTTCATAACAGATTTCATTTTCAGAATCTGGAGCTATTCACAAATAACACCTATGAACATGCTAATGTAGCGCAGCTGATATGGCATACGAAAAACAGTAACACATTAGAGGTTGCGATGTAACCGCACTCTAACAGTAAACGTCTAAGACGTCGAGGATACCCCCCCCCATCACGATAACTAGTATTAACTTTTATACAAAACGAGGAAACCCAAAGTTAATTAACTAAGTCTGACTGATTCTTCGCTAAAGTACAGTTTTACTGACAAATGAAGGAGGAACCACACTGAATACAAAATCACGCTCTCGGCCTAAAATCAGAAAGGGAATACCTGGTTTCATATTGACTGTACACACCAAATAGCAGATTAATAATCTACTTATTTCATACCAGCGAATATCTCACAATTTACTAAGCCATTGAAATACGATTAGAATCCAGTTGACATGGGATTCAGACACTTTCATCTTCTCACAGTTAATTAGTTTAAAAATATGTAACCAATATTCACAAACACAATATACTTCTGCAAGCTAAGAGTATTCTCAAACATATTTGTTATATTTTCCTTACTAGGATAACTAGTCTAGCAAAGAGGTCATTTTTTAACTACTAAATTAAAAGAGTAAATTCTGGACACTTGAAAATCACTTTGAAGACTAACAGCTAAGTTATACACACCGTTTGTTCATTTCTTTGATATCGTATCCATTACGACGTTTTGAATTTCGAGGAAAAATCCATATCGTAAACATAATTGGCTCGGTGCTATAGTATATTTCCCTTACCCCATACCAGATCGACCATTTTTAACCTTACATTAAATTTCAGTCTTACATTTATGATTTGAAGGAAAGAAAGGATATCAAGGTCATTTTTATATTGTTGCTACACAGGAAAGATTAAGTTCCAATCAATCAGTGTACAATTTCACTCTCGCTGCTTTGTTCTATCTATTCAAACAAACATTGGTACATTCATGTGGTGGATAGTGAATGTAGAAATATTAGGTTTAGAAAGGAAGAAAGCATGTGATGATAAAATTAAAGTACATACTTATCAACGGATGTTACTGTAATTCAGATCTCTGAAAAAACATTCAATTTAAACCAATTAGAAATGGTAATAATTAAGAAGCCGGATTCTCTTTTATAAATAGAATATCATATGATAGGTTCCACGATGTTACATCATAATTTTCAGGAATGAAAATGCTTTAGTTATCTTGATGTTAATGTGGTTACTTCGTTCTATACATTATATGCAAACAATCACATGGCTTTGGGAACTACGGAAGCTTGTAGAGATAATTGTAAATATAACAAACAAGTAAGAAGCATCAGGTTTAAAAAATATTTCCGTTTTTGTAAATGTATTTATCCGAATCTTAATAATCAACTTGAGAGAATATCTATTCCCCCTCCCCCCAAATATTGGTGATTATTTCTGAGTGTTAACGTTTTTTCTGGACAGCCTTCCAAATTATCTAAAAGTGGGTTTGTTTGGGAAGCAGGAATTACTCAGTTATTGGAAGCAAAGTGGGACTCGAAACCTCTTTCATTCTATTTCGGGACGCTTCATTGACTACCCTATTCTTATAATCACTGCTCTAAATGCTTTTAGTCTTCTTCTAAACATTAGGTTAAATTAATGTTCATCAATAGTAATGGTAAGTATGACAATGGAGTCATACTATGTCAGAAACTGAATATGAACGATTCCAATAAGTAGAAACTGGTCAACTGGTTTTAAAGTAACATGCTTTGGATTAATAAAGGCGTTTACAAAATGTAGCTGCCTAAAAACTTTAAGTGACAAAATGTGGAATGGGTTTTCTACCTTTGATTTACGACCTATTTGGACCAGTAACTGATTCGAAATATTTTAGAGGTTTTGGTAAGTAGGTACTTGCTTTACTGTGCCTCAACACGGATCCATAAAGCTATCTCGCATTATGTGACTTCGAGTCAGATGTAGCTCGGGCATGATGTTTGCTTATCTATCAATTAGCAATTGCACTACGTTGAAGTCCGTCCAGAGTCAAATTCGTACTGTGCAACATAAGCTTTGAGTGTGGGGAAAATGTAGGTTGATGAGATTTAAAGTATTTTAAGGATTACTCTCAAATGATAGCAGAACCAAGTTGAGCTTGCTGAGTGTAGGTGTAGTATAATAGGCATGTATATAGCAAATTGGTTGGCCATCTTATGAATATCCGTGAAGTGGATTGACTTAAACAGGTTTGAAACATATCTAGCCATCGCCTTGTGATGGCACCTTACACTTGCATAGCTTTAGGCATAAATATTAATCGCAACCTATGACTGATATCCTTAGGTAACCTCCCAGAATCGTTGGAAGCAACGCTTTTTTTATTTCTTTATCTACCCCTAGATCATATCCTTAAAGGTATTCCAGACTCCCATTCATTGATCTCATTGGTTTATTTTAGGCAACATTTTCCATGTTTAGCATAATAATAAGTTAAATTATTTCCCTCTCAAATAACTTTTATATTGTAAACACACTTTCTTGTTGTTCTGGTGAAACATAACCCCTAAGTTTATATGACGAGGTTTAATAAAGTTGTGATGGATTTGCGCTATACATTTCTAACAATTTGATCACACATGAAGTTGTCATCAAAAACAAAGATCAAACTAGACAAATTAGAAGATAAGAAAACAAAGGTAAGGAAATGTAAGGTAAGGAAAAATATATTTTGTCTAATTTGACCTTTCGTTCCTATATATAACTGTCTTAATAAGTTTGTGCCCAGATTGTTCGAAATGTATAGCGTAAATATATCCCATAGCCTTGGTAAACTTCGTCTTATTATTGTATTATCAAAATTTATCAAAGGGACTAATTGTTTTAGATGTATCTCATACTAGATAATAAGACTGAATATAATTTAGCAGAATAATTACTATACAACATTTTCAATGCTAACAGATACTAACATACGAATAACAGACTTTCACTCTATTATATAAGTAACTCTTCAATAATAATTCTAGCTGTCTGTCAGATAAAACATGTTTCTTCACATCTTAGATTATATAGAATAATTCACAGTAGATAATTAATATAAATATAATAAGGTAAAAACTTACTGGTGTGAAGGGCATATTGTCGCTTAGATCAGTATGGAAATCCGTACCTTTCACGTAATGGAAAATTTACTGTGACATTTCGTTTATATAGCTACAGAGGTGATTTATCTATCTTCCAATTGGTCGAACGTATCAAGGTCATTCAAATATACACAACGTTATGAATAGTCTAGAAAAATGCTATAAAAAATGATAACAGATAATATGTCTGACCAATCAGTCATGCACAATGCTTATTTATCTTCAGTTAAAATAATGAGGTGTATTATGCACTGATAAAATTAAAGTCAATGTCAACTGTGTTACATTAACAATGTACGCAACTGCACTCACAGTTCCCCAGTAGTTAATTGTTTATCGTAATTATGATTCCAGATTTGAAAGTGAGCTAAGATTTGGGTATCGAAATTTTTGCATGGTAATGGTTGTTTACAAAAGTAAGTTAAGAACGAAAGTCAAACACTCCACTGACGAAAATTTTAAACTTATGAAATAAATCGTTTATCTGTAGTGAGAAAAATTCACTGAATTTATGATGTTGGAAGCATTTATTCAGTCTGTTGTGCGCATTTTGTTTACTTATTCAACATCAAGATGCTGATTAGTATCAAAAGAAACTAGAACAGCCAGAATACTAATACATGGTAAAAATGTATTCAAATCGTCAAATGGACATGGAAATCTGTTCCATCATGACTTCTGTTGTCCATAAAATTCAGAACTCGGAGCAGTCAAATTTCTTAAAGCGCTTAACAGCAGATCAGGTTTGATTTCAAACACCAATCTACTAGATCTTAGTATAAAGTGCCATGCTTTGTTAAAATAACTTCGAAATACCTTACTTATGGTCTCTGTTAGTTCAAATTCATCTCATACGTTATGTGGGATTCGATGACAGGTTACGTTCTACTCAAAGGAAGCAGTTTATTCTTCCCTACGTTTTATGTACTTAGGAGAGGTAACAAAACATTGTAAAACTGTAATTTAAGCTAAAGAATACTCTATTTCAAAATGAATAAAAACATTGATGGCATCAAGCTTTTAAAACTCTATTAGTAATGTAAAAATCCCATCAAAATATGTTTTAAGCTGAATATGTTTGCGCTAGTTTTGAATTAAAATTTTATGCATGTTGAGTATATTTTGCTCTCTTATTGGTCTATCTAAATGATATATGTAGTTTTCAGGCTGCATTTCTTAGAAGGATTGGAAGAAACCAGAGGCGTGTAGACGTATTTCATGCTAGATCTTAGGTAGTTTCTTATGAGGAGGAGGAAATTCGATGTAGGAGTAGTTTCACCTGTGTTTCCATCATATTTCATTCTCTAATGGACAGTTTTGGACGATAAGCCATTATATAAAATTTAACATAATTAGAAACTGATAGTTGTTTTAATTGCTTATAACTCAGTCATAAAGGATGCACCTTTCTAGTTTTGACTCATTATGATGTAGACTAGATTCAGTAGATAATACTATATTCTACTGAATATTGCTGTGGATAAAAATGCCCCGACGGTTACCGACACTAATTCCATAAGCCCTGAATACATTTCCACCTAATTGGGTTTTACATTAATCCAGTTGATTAATTAGCGATAAGTTTGACTATTGATCTCTGGGAAAAAATTCTTTAAAATTTGGAACGGCCGATAAATTAGACTTCTGAAATAAGATATCAGAAACCATAGACTTGTAAAACCAAGTCAGCGGTTTGTTGACATGGATGTATTTTAGTTTAGTAAATAACCTGTATAAAGACCCCTAAGTCATCTTAGAAATAGATTGTTAGAAAGCCTAGATATAATAAACATGTATGTTGATATCCTAGAGAATAATGAAGGCATACGTTAAATTCGTAGATCACTTATATACTATGTTGGGGTATCACTAACAGTCTTTAACCCTTGTAAATATTGGGAAGTCAGAATTATGATTGACTTTGAAGTGAAATTTAGAGGCCTCTCACTACTCGCTTGAATTTATGCTGGTCTGAGACTAATGAATAGTCTAGTGAAGGAGTTTTGAGGTACGTAGTTATTCAATCATCAATTATAGAGATATAAATATGTCTGTGTAAGTTTGTCATATCTGAAATGATGAAGACCCGTCAAGCTTTACTTGCAACCTATCTTACGACCCAGTTCGACGTTCATCCTTTCAAAGTAACTTCGTAGCTGTTCTGCTCGTCATTTCCATAGAAAGATGTGGGAAAAGACAACAGTAACTGAATAGTCGAAAGATATTTTCAGTAGTAGAAATTAATCATAGTATCGACGGTTTCTCATTATCTATCGGGATTATCAACCGAACGATTTAGTTGGTTGGAAAAGGTGAAATAACTACGAGTTTTCTCATCATTTACTAAGTCGTTCGCGTGAACAAATCTTAAATAAACATTGCCACATGGTGTGTCTGTACTAATTGAGATGATCTAACCTTACACTAAAAGGAATTCAATAAGATTAAGTTTTATGAGTAGCTGTTGGCGAACTGGAAGGCTGACTGGATGACAGGAAAAATATTTGGTCAAAGTTCTTCAGGACAGAGAGAAGATAGAACACATCTTCCTAGTAGACAATTATGTCTCGATATTTGTTTCTGTTTATTGTAAGTCACATAAACTACGCAATAGTCTATTATATGGGATGAATAATAAGATGCAATCAAAAAACTGCGGAACTTTAGTACAAACACCAAGATAATTGGTTTATGAACTATGAAAAAGGTACAATAGCCATTAATAAGTCAAAAGGATTTCGTAATTTAGTGAATACGAAAATCTTATAAATTTTTAACAAATACAGTTCAAAAACATCGGTCATGGTCTTCCATAAAATTGCTTCTACACGTTGTTGTTTCCACTTTTCGTGTCGTATTAACAAGTTCAAACAGTTGCCATCTATTTCTGGTTAATACAAAGTTGTAAAAATTAACGCACACTTGATTGAAGAAATCTAGTTAATTAGTACGGATATGTGTAAGTAATTTTTCTAAAATGACTGTTCTTGAATCCACTTTTGTGATTGTAGTAAAAGTTATTAGTACCACTCTCACTAAATTTCTAGTTTGATGAATCCCGAGGTTTAAAGTGTATACGAAGCTTTATCGATTTGGCAGGCAGTGTTGAACAAGTCTTACTTTCTTACAGGTTTTTAAGTACATGCATTATATTATCACAAGATCTATTATTTATATTATTGTCATACTTTTTCACTTCCTTTGTATTCAACGTATTTTTTTACAGTTAGAATCCATTGGTAATATTTAAAAACCCCTTATTTTTAGTAAATCTAATCTGTCGAATGATTTACTTATTACGAATCATTTAGTTAATCATGAGGTTTGATCATGATCATTCAGTATTTTGTATCCAGACAGTTAAGCCCTATGTTGTTGCAGCTGTGTTATATGATTTGTGTTGTTTAATTCTACTTGTTATGTTGGGTTATTCATGAGGAATAACTAACTGTCAGAACTATATTTGAGAAAACTATCTCAGTTGCTTAACTCCTCCCGCAGCTCTTCTAGGGTTGTTGCCGGTCCCAAGCCCGGGTAAAGGACGAGGGTTGGGCATAGGCCTAGCACCCCTATCCCGTAAAACACAAGCTTGCTATAAAAAAAACGCTAACCAGATTAAACAAACTTAACCATTTAAACTCTGCCCTGGAAGTGGAAGGAATCTATATGACGCTTCATAATGAAAACCGAGGTTCTTCGGAAGTCATGAGGCCTATTCCCCCCTTCTAACGACCAGAGCAAAATTTTTTTATAGGTACATGGAAGTTCGGACAATGTGGGAGACAGGGAAGATCACCCAGATAGCAGCAGAAATGAAGAGATACAACTTGACTGTGCTCGGGATCAGCGAAACCCAATGGACTCAAACTGGACAGAAAACATTAGCCACGGGAGAGGTGCTACTATATTCCGGGCACGAAGAGGAAAATGCCCCACACACCCAAAGAGTTGCTTTGATGCTGTCTAAGAAAGCGCACAATGCACTTGTAGGATGGGAACCACGTGGACCGAGATTCATCAAAACATCTTTCAAGACAATGAACATCATCCAGTGTTATGCACCCACCAACGACGGCAACGACGAGAACAAAGATCAGTTTTATGATTGGCTGCAGTCAATTATAGCGAAGTGTCCAGGAAAGGATCTGACAATCCTAATGGGGAACCTAAACGCCAAAGTCGGAATGGACAACACCGGTTACGAAGACATTATGGGACAACAGGAACTGCGGGAAAGAAATGAAAATGGTGAAAGATTTACAAATCTATGCACTTTCAACAAAATGGTCATAGGTGGTACAATATTCCCCCACAAACGCATACACAAGGTTACATGGGTTTCACCGGATCATACTACTAAGAATCAAATTGATCATATATGCATCAATAAAAAATTCAGAAGATCAATGGAAGATGTGAGAACCAGGAGAGCAGCTGATGTAGCTTCAAATCATCACCTAGTGGTTGCCAAAATGAAACTGAAGCTAAAGAAGCAATGGATAACTGGAGCAACAGCATTAAAACGGTTCAATACAGCCTCTCTTCGGGATACTGACAAACTCAAGGAATTCAAAATAACTCTCAACAACAGGTTTCAAGCCTTACAAGATCTGCTGAACGAAGAAGAAACCACTATGGAGGACAACTGGAAGGGAATTAAAGAGGCACTAATCTCAACTTGTCAAGAGGCTCTGGGCTGCAAGAAACACCATTATAAACAATGGATTTCCACAGAGACCCTGAGCAAAATTCAACAAAGGAGGAACGAGAAGGCAGAAATCAACAACAACCGAGATAGAGCAGAGAAAATCAAGGCACAAACTGAATACAGAGAAGCAAATAAGCAAGTAAAGAAGAGCATTAGAGCCGACAAACAGAAGTATATCGAAGGCCGTGCAACGACAGCGGAAAAAGCTGCAAGAGAAGGAAATATGAAACAGCTATACGACACAACGAAGAAACCTGCAGGGAAATATAGTAAACCAGAACGACCGGTCAGAAACAAAGAAGGCAAGCAAATCACCGAGATTCAAGAACAAAGAAACAGATGGGTAGAACATTTTGAGGAACTCTTAAATAGATCAGCTCCGCCGAACCCACCAGACATCGAGGCAGCATCTACAGACCTCCCGATAGATGTCAATCCACCAACGATGGAAGAAATCAAGATGGCTATCAGACAGATCAAAAGTGGGAAAGCAGCAGGACCTGACAATATACCAGCCGAAGCGCTTAAGTCAGATATAGACATAACGGCGAGGATGCTCCACGTTTTATTCAAGAGGATCTGGGAGGAAGAATAGGTGCCAGCAAACTGGAAAGAAGGATACCTTATCAAGATACCAAAGAATGGAGATTTGAGCAAATGTGAGAACTACAGAGGAATCACACTTTTGTCAGTACCAGGGAAAGTCTTCAACAGAGTGTTGTTGAATAGAATGAAAGATTTAGTGGATGCTCTACTTCCAGATCAACAGGCTGATTTCCGTAAGGATCAGTCATGCACAGACCAAATCGCAACACTACGGATCATTGTTAAACAATCAACTGAATTGAACTCGTCACTGTACATCAACTTCATTGACTATGAGAAGGCGTTTGACAGCGTAGACAGGAGATCACTATGGAAACTTCTTCGACACTATGGTATACCAGAGAAACTCGTCGACATCATCCGGAATTCTTACGGCGGACTACAATGCGAAATCGTGCATGGAGGACAGCTGACAAATGCATTCCCAGTAAGAACCGGTGTCAGACAGGGCTGTTTGTTCTCAGCCTTTCCTCTTCCTCCTAGTGGTCGATTGGATCATGAAAACCTCTACATCTGAAGGGAAGCACGGGATTCAATGGACAAGTAGGATGCAACTCGATGATCTGGACTTCGCGTATGATCTAGCACTTCTATCCCATACACACCAGCAAATGCAAGTGAAGACAACCAACGTAGCAGCAACCTCAGCATTAGTAGGCCTGAACATACATAAGGGAAAGAGCAAGATACTCAAATTCAACACAGAGAGCACTGACCCAATCGAACTTGATGGTGAAACTCTAGAAGAAGTAGATACCTTTACATATCTGGGGAGCATCATCGATGAACAAGGAGGATCCGATGCAGATGTAAGGGCAAGGATCGGCAAATCAAGGGCAGCATTCCTACAGTTGAAAAATATATGAGAGTCCAAACAACTGTCTACCAACCTCAAAGTTAGACCATTCAATTCGAGCGTCAAGACAGTTCTTCTGTATGAAGCTAAAACGTCGAGAACTACTGCAAATATCCTCAGGAGAGTACAGGTATTTATAAACAACTGTCTACGCAGAATATTGAATGTCTGTTAGCCGGAAACCATCAGCAACAGCCTACTTTGAAAGAGAACAATCCAACTTCCAGCTGAAGAGGAAATCAGGAAACGACGTTGGAAATGGGTAGGACATAGATTGCGCAAATCATCAGACTGTATCACGAGACAAGTACTAACTTGGGATCCTGTTGGACAACGGAAAAGAGGAAGGCCAAAGAACACCCTGAGTCGAGAGCTGGAAGCAGACATAAAAAGGATGAACAGTGACTGGAGACAGCTTGAAAGGATTGATCAGGACAGAGTTGAATGGAGAATACTGGTGAGTGGCCTATGCTCCTCCGAGAGGGGTAACAGGAGTAAGTAAGTAAGTAATTTCAGTTGCTTAAGTTGTGTGTGAAGATAACATTTTATTTCCATCATTATTACGTCCCTTGTGCCCTATCCTTTTGTTTAGCATATTAACTATTAGTATATCATTTCCGATTTATGGCTTACAGTTAATTGATTGAGTAAACGCTGCTTCAATTCACTACCACTGTCTCCTATGTTTTGTATTGATGTTAATTTCCTAAGTGGCTGACTGTGTGGTCTGGTTTATGTGTACATAAAGGGATGCTTGAAATATAATATGACTTGTCTGGTTGATTCGTCAGCTTGTGTTCTTTCTGTTTCCGGCCTGGAATTGAGTTGACTTTAATTGACGTGCAGCGACCGACTAGGCACTCTGACTGACGTGTGCACAAGATCACGTAAATAAATTGGTTGTACGTTCCAGTAATAACTGTTTTCGACTTTATAACACTACTTATCCATTGACCGTTGTGCGAATCTCTTAAACATTTTAAGTTCCTTTGGTTCAGAGAGTTTTGTGACATGGCGCTACACAATCAGATGTTGCCAACTAATTGTATTTGTACTTGTAGTACAGAATTTTATAGCCTTTGGAACGTACTTCTAATATTTAGAATGTTTTTGGTATTGAAATTACTTTGGACAAATGTTAATTTATTTTATCTCCACTTCAAACCTCGGAGCATTGATATTGTTAGTCTAAATATCACTGACGGCATTCAACAGTGTTAGTTTAGCGGTTGAATTCTTTTTTAATTATGCATGATTTGATACATCACATAAATCCCATCTATTAAACTATGTAGATATATACGCTTCGTATTGGTCTGCAGGTTTGTATTAGATTTTTGGTATAACTTAGTCATCAGGTAATGCTTTCATAATGTTACAAGTCAGAGGAAGTTGATTATATTAAGAATCGCATAAACACTTGAGATTCGCATTTCAGGACATTACAGTTTTCCTTTGATTGTAATAATATATTTCTCAGTTAATGTTACGATATTATTTATCAAGCAACTGAGGTTTACGTACTTACTACTGTCTTCATTACACTTTTGTCTGATCACTCATTTCATAGCACAGACCGTTTCTAAATATTCAATACTTAGTAACCAGTATAAACAATTCATTATACAATAAATATATTCCTCTTCAATAAGTGGTAATGATCAACTTTAGTCCTGCCACATGTTCCGTTTAAAATACGTGAGTTTGTAGAATATACCGTTGGGGCCAAGGACATCAAGTAGAAGTGATTCATAGAAATCTCGGGATTCATATCAAACAGATCGAAGTATATTCCAAATACAGTTCAAAAGCAAAATAGGTTGACTTCAAAGGCAGTTAAATTTAAGGTTACAAACAAGTTCGTTTAACGTAATAAAAATACTACCCTTAAGTGTATCGATTTGAATCAATAAATTTGTCAACTACTTAACAAAGATTCAAAGTAGATGAAGCTAGGTTAAATCAATGCACACAAAAGAGTTAACGTGACGATTTTACTCGATCATTCTTTGTGGAAATTTATGCATAGCCAATCATAAATCAAATCATTAGTACAATCAGAGTAGGGCTCAAGCACGTTAGGGTCTCATAATGATAAAATGATTCTAAAGCAATTAGTTCCTTTTACAGACATCAGAAGTAAAATAAGAAGATGAAGTTAATCTAACAATAGTATGATGTATTGACTGACATGGCGCAAACTAGTCACAAGTATTATCAGGTCATTTTATATGAATATTAGGTGTGGTAAGTTAAATAAGAAAGTTAATTCAATGAAAAATGTGATGACGAAAAACCTAATATCAGTGTTCAAAATGTAGTGGATAATGATATTTTTCAAATTAATCCAGTCATGTAATAACATATTCGAATAGGATATTAGCTAGATACGAATAGACGTGAGAAATGACTTGGTAACATCAAATGATCTTGCAAGTAATTAACCCAATATAGAAACTTTGATTTCATTTGGATATAATAACTTGTTGTAACTATTATCTCACAGTAATACGCATCATATAATGTACAAAAAGCATAGAAGTACTTCATGATGAACATTCCACATCATAGAGACGATAACAATATACTACGTTATTGTAATCACAATGAAAGTTAACACTATGTGTTTGTAAGGCAAGCTTATACAAATTTATGGTTGTTTGTAGTGTAAATGTATGTATGATTTTAAAATGATAGTGGTTTGAATTCATTACATATTAATTTTAATAGAATTATTACTTATTTTAAAATAATAACAAAGTATCAGATGTAGCAAAGTGAACACTTTTATCGCCATTATGAATTATCCAATTAGCTGTAAATCATCAATTATTGAAATCTGACTAGTTAAATTCCATGAAGCCCAATGGAAATGGTGAAATATACGGTTTTTTTTACTTTAAATTCATTTAATGAAAAAAGTTAAAGCGCTAGTAACTAGTCAAGTTATGAAAGTATGCTACTAGGTAGAAATGTGTTGTTAAATAAAAATTAGACTAGATATTCACTCATAAATGTCGATTAAAGTATTAAGTAATTTATGTGTACTTTGAAAAACAACTGGGAATTTGACTTAAATAGAAATGAAATGACAATCCCAATAACTAGTTTACAAACAAGTAAGTGAATTCAATAAACAAAGGTTGAACAATATTTACCAATAACAAAAATAATCAAAAGTCTATTAGGATTCATACAGAATGCCTAAAATGGCTAAATAATATGAATGAAATATACACTTAGTTAACATTGACGACAGTATATGGAGCCTATGATACAATCATTACAAAATGATCCCCAAGTATCCCTTGCGAGATTCCTTCGATATAACCGATATCATAAACGACATAGATCCAAATGTGTCATCTCACCTGATCTTAAGTCACTCTTTACCAATGTCTTTCTCACTAAAACTAATTGTTTTATTTACAGAAATACTGATGATATGATAAACATTGGAATGACAAATTTGTATCTTAAATAACTAATGTCAAGGTGCACTTTCAATGAGCGATTTCTATTTAATAACACAATGTGCAAATAAATGGATGCAATAGCCATAGGAACCGCTTTAGGCCTCGTGCTAGCAAATTGCTTCATAGTCAGTTCGGAAAACAACCAGTTGAAGCCGATCACTGATAATCTCTATTTGAATTAAAAGTATGTGGACGATAGTTTTATTTTCTTTGATACTAAAGCTAATTTGAACAAGCTTTTATGAATCTACAACATCTCCCATCCATTTATCCAATTCTCTCTCAAGAAGGAAAACAGGCAATATTTCCACCCTTCGGATGACAAGCAGGTTAAGTAGGGATTCTACACTTTTGACTGTTGCTACTGTCAAAAGAATAAATAAATAAACAAGTAAATGAATGGATAAATAGATACATAATGTTCAGCTTTGAATTCAAATCTCTGAGACTAGATCTCTTCGCTGAACAAAATTCTTGTTTTTCAAGACTCAGTAATTTTTTCTCACTTGATGAAATATTTCCCTTTTTGTATATAAATGCCTTGACATGTGTATTTATAAGTAGATTTTTTGAAATATGTAGAGAAAATGTATCACATTTTTTGTAGGTTACCTCCGTTTTTTCGACACACTACCGAAGTTTATAGGACAGACTAATTGTTTTCAGTGGATAAATACATATTGCTGACTAAAATCGTCAGAAGCTTACAAGTATTTATTTAAAATTGTTTTCTAAATGAGTTTGGACAGATATCAGAATATCAAACACTCGAAAGTAAATAATACTGAATAGCAGACAAAGTGACTTATTACTTGGAACTTCATTGTTTCACTGATTTTCTTCATGGAGTCCCCGTTTTAAAAAACAGATTTGTCGTCGTCTGCAAAAAACTCAATAGTTACATGTTAAGTTACTACTTTGAACGTCATTGATCCACAGACATTTTTTCAGGCAGTTTGCTTATAAAACGTTTGGGGATAATAAAAAATGCCTAGCCATGTTTGTTTAAAATAAAACAGCGGGTAACCCGTCGAATGCTGTATTAACTTTAAGCACTCATAAATGAAACCGTTATTCATTGTAAATGCATTATGTATTCACAAGCGCAGGAATACATGCAAAAAATAAGTAAGACAGCATCTTAACCACTGATGATGCATGTTACTGCTCTCGTGTTTGTAAATGGTGTGCCAGAAATCTGGTTAACGTTGCAGAATGTAGTGTTACTGGCTTCGTTGCCGTTTTCATCCCTGGAATTTAATTTCCCAGAATTAATAAAGATAATGGCGATGTTATCAGAAAATGTCTCCGGCCCATCCATATAAACGTTACCTGAGATGAAGTCATTGTTGAAAGAATTTCGGCAACAGGTAGCAGCATCTCACTTTAATGAGCTAAGATGCTACAGAGCCAAAAGTTGTTATAATACTGAAAGGAATGCTACTTGACCAATGTTATTCATGTTACTCGTATTTTAATGCAGGTCTGCACTCAGACTTCATTACATAAACGACTAAGATATACAAAATAATCCCCCGAAAAACAATTATTGAAGTTTAGTCATTCATCAAATGTCATCCTTTCAAACAATAAAGTGTTCCAGGGAGTAATGAACTAAAACTAACAGGAAGACGTATTAATAGTTAAAGAAACGTTCATAATATATGCACTGATGCATACTGATTAACAGAACTACAATAACATTAGTTATCGGCTACATGATAGCTCAAACTATAGGCAGTTCAAAAATATATCCCAATGTATTGATTATTTATTGTATTAGTCCCTACATGGTTTACTTCAGCATTACGTAGAACCCTAGCCTTTCACTGTCTGTTGATTACTCAAAAAAACAGTACCGGGGTTTAGTGAATGGTTCATACTTATCGAATGTCTCGCTGCTAGACTATTTGAAACCATCCAATATCTTTTAAATATGTTTTGAGATACTTTTAGATAACACCAGCTATCTTTTCAATGTACGTGATATTACAAGTGTGTAAATAGGTAAATACACCCAAGGTAACTAGAGGAAGTCTGCTATCTAATTCATATCATGTGAATAGGTTTTATGTTCCTTGTATGTGAAGCTAATTTGTGGCAGTAAAGACCAGTGTAATTCCAGTCTTTAGTAGATGACTATACGGCAGTCTGAGAACATCCTCTTTAAATGGAAATTTGATAAACATTCTTTTTTAATATAGTAGCTTGTTATGAATCCATATATATAAACCTAAAGTACTGATGCCTGAAGTATACGGGATAATTTATTTTTTGTGAGATTGAATAGGAGCTGTTGTAATGTAGATATTGCCATATCTATGAGATTTTATAATTAATAAGCATGAAACCAAACCGACTTAGTCTCCTGTTAATTTTAATTTCAAGAAATTTATCGTATCTTGTAACTCTTGTTCGCATGTGAATTTTATATTCGATTATACTGAAATGAAACAACTAACTAATGTTGTCACATGATTAAAGTATAACCAAGATATTTTTAAAAAAATCGATACTTGTTTATCGTGCAATTTGAGTTTAGTATTTTCTAGTTGTGCTAGCAAAATATCGAACATAGTGGATTACCCACTATCAAAACTGTTTGTCGACAATACTCTCCGTCAAATGGAAATGGAACGTTTTTGAGTATGACGAGAAAGTCAATCCTATAGGTATAACTCAATATAGTATCAAACCGTGTCTTTTCAGATTTAGTTGATGATATCTATTTTACTTAGTACGCTGAAAATAGCCTTAAAATTGTGCAGCCAAACACTTAGTAAGCTTATGATATGATGATGTGTCGATATCTACTATTTTGTTGGGGATTCAAAATACCTAAAAATATAATTATTTAGAAAAGTCAAACAGAATGACTTACGTTTGATTTTGGGTAAGTTTGATTTGGAAACTTTCATCACATAACTATAATCCAAAATGAATTATACACTAGAGTATATATTACTGTAATATTTAATTGTGTATTAATTATTTCAATGTTGTAAAATAATCATCATTCATGTTAATTTTTCATAAAAATTTATTTCAGTTGATGATTTCACTTAACTAATAATCACTGTAAATTAATTGATATTGAAAGAAATGAATACATATGAATAAATGTTGTTTGTTTGTCTTGTCTCAGTTATCTTCACAATACAATCTTCGTACAAGTTTAATCATATGGAGTAGCTCTAGTTGTAGGGAATGAACACATGATCGTATCCGATCTAGGGCATAATTGTCAGGGGTAAACGTCTATGATAACTACTTAAGTTGGATTGTAACTGGTAAGAGGAATCCAGGACGTGCTTCTCGTCCTATGTGAAATTCGTCGGCTGGATGTACTTGCATCCCAATGTTGATGTCCACACTGAGAATCGAACTCAGTCCGTTTGGCGTCAAAAACCACTGCGTTCACCACTAGACTACTGAGTTTAAACAGCCGCACTTGTGCAACGGGTGCATAGGTAATTAAGATGAACTTGTATCCTTCCATTCATTTATTGTTGACTGAAGTTGGTCAGTCTCTGTTGCTATATATGCATCTTAAGCGGATTGCCATGATATAGCTGTTAATCACGCGCTTTCTGGATTCCGCTTGCCAGTCACGATCCAACTTAAATAACACTTGTGATTAACAGCTATATCGAGGCCATCCGGTCAGGGGGCATATATAACAACAGAGACTGACCAGCTTCAGTCTATAATAAATCAAAGTTCGTAATAACTGTATCGAGTGTCAATGGCATCAGTTTTATAACAGAGCCCCTCTAGATCAGTTCGATTCACTATTACTCATATTTTTTATAAATGTTAATTTCTTAATTGGTTAACGATGTGGTCTGGTTTTGTGTATATATAAAGGAATGTTTGGAAATATAATAAGATTCTGGTTGTCCGGTTGATCTATCGTTTTGTGTTCTTCAGTCTCCGGCTTTGGACTAAGTGGGCATAGGGCAGAAGTGACCAGCTAAAAACACCCATTAGTGTTCATCATTGTGATTTCGTGCTTACAAGATAGCATCAGCCACTTGGTCATAAGAATCAGTAATATCAACCCCTTTCCAGCGTCACAACAGTTAGTCAACAATTTGGTGATAACTATTCGTTGTTTAGTACTCTATAGCATTGCCACACGTCAACTATGAAAAAATAAGGATGACTTTCTAACCCATTTTGGCATTGTAAATAGAAAATATGAGCGATTCAAGCTGAAATCACTAATATTCATTCACAGCTTCTAGTCATCCAAATTAACACACGTTAGAATAAGACTATTGGGTTATCTATAACAAGTCCCCAAACTGACGCGGAACAACATTACAAATGAGTAACAACGGCTAGCAAATCTATAACAGGATACCACACTCGTCGTCTGGCGGACACGACGGCTCAGTAGTACATAGACTTCGTCGAGAAACACACCAAAGCACCTCTAATCACTTATCACAGTCAAAATAAGACGCAGTTCTCGTTCCAGACCAATGAAGATTCCTCCTCACTCCTTGTTAGAATTATGGAGCATATCATTTCACCGCGTTTTGGTCATTTAACCTATATCAATATCACTGTAAAGAATTTGGATATCAGAACGGCCATTATCCGGGCCAAAGATTTTACAGTCCAAAAATCAAGACTTGAGCTATTAGACTGGCCAAATCTTTGAGCTTATATTAGTAACGCACCGAATAAAGAGACCTGAAGATAGGAGATTCATCACTCCATTGATCAATGACCAGCCTGTACGCCTATAAAAAGGTACACAACCAGATATAACTATCATGTCACACATGAAATGGAGTTCTCCTGAAGAAAACCAGAATGCAGAAAACCGAACAGATGGCAATAGATGCTGGTTAAAGTAACTAATCATAACTAGGACAATTTCATTGCAGTGTATCATTTCATGACATAATTTCCACTGCAACGTGCTACGACACCTCCTGCTAACCTAAATTTACTCAGCCTAGACTTGTTTGACAGCCCTTATTTAGTAGATACACCTCAAAATTTTATATGCAACAAAGTCAAATCTGCTCTGCCTATAGAATATTCAACTGAACTGCCGCAAAATATTTGTTGATGTTTTACAGCTAGGACTGGGTTATTTCGAAACCATGCAGGCAACGTTACATCAATCAGCAGTATTCAGATTCAGAAGACATGTTACTTATACATCCCTGGTGAAATTTGATGCGGAGCTCATACGTTAACGGCAGTAGAGGGTCATCACATCCATTACTTACTCAGCTTGGGTAGCTCCTATCGTCGTTATCAAAAAACCTAACGGATCTATACGAATCTGTGTTGATTTTCAAATGAGTTTTAATGCAGCTATAGAGGAGCACCACTGTCCTCTCCCACAACCCAATGCTTTCTTTACTATTCGCAATGGCGGTTGTTATTTTGAAGAATTTGACCGATGCATGCTAGAAAGATGAAGTTGCTTTGGGATGCTAAAACTTCCTGACAATAAATACACACTGTAGTCTGCTCCAATATACCCGTTTGGAGTTAAATTCGCCCCAGCTGTTTTCCAACAGCTGATGTACGCGACTCTCTCTGATATCGTAGGAGTAACACTGTATTTGGATGACATTTTGGTTGTCGGCAAACCGTCTATAGGACTCTGTAATCAAGTTGCAGCAGTCCTACAACACTTTTCAGGAAGTGAGCTCCGGTTTCGATGTGAGAAGTGCTAATTCTTCTTGAATTCAGTAAAATACCTAGGATTCATTTTGACAAAAGTAAATACCAAGCAAATCTTGAACACATCCAAAAATTCAGCAAATGCCAACGCCTACATATGTTTTTTCACTTAGATCCTTCCTTGGGATGATCAGTTACTACTCAGTTATTATGCCATCATTGCACAAGACGTTACTTGCTTGGAAAGAGTATACTGTAGACTTAGACCAAGGAGTGAGATTCAGTTTTTCGCAAACTGAGATCCGCACCGAGTTCTAATATGTTGCTAAAATACTACAATCCTAAATTAGCTATCATAGTAGCAGCCGACGCTTCAAGTCATTGTATAGGCGTGGTTATATCCCATGTATTTCCTGATGGAAATGAATAGTAGTAATGCATGTAGTTCGTGCACTAACTCAAGTAGAGATAGGATACAGACAAATAGAAAAAAAGCTTGGTATTTGCTGTCCAATGTTTCCACAAATTTATGCATGGCTGAAAACTTACGCATTTAACGAGCCACAAACCACAATTCACTGTGTTTGGATCAAAATTCGGGTACCAAGAAGTACAGCAAACCGCTTGCAGAGATGCCCAATAATCCTACTAGGATATGATTTCGAAATAATATCACCGGACGCAAGAGTTCGGACAAACTGAGGTATTATCCTGATTGATATGTCAACACCTAACAAAACTGAGCAGTCAGTAACTGCTACATTATCCACTAAGGATTAGGCAGTAAATTACTTATTCAGTGCCATTTGAGATTTTCTTGTAACCGCAGAGGATGAAAAAAAGCAGCTCTCAGTGACCCGAAAATTTAGAAGATCCTACAGTTTATCACAATCAAGTGGCCAAATAACTTAAGTGGTGATCAAAAGCAATCCTTCCGTTGAACAGAATCTCTTGTATTGTTAATGATTGCTTAATGTTTGGTATGTACTAATTCCAAAACGTCTCCAAACCAAGGTCATGAATCAACTTATTATCGGACATCCCGAAGTGCGACGAATGAAATCCAATGAACGAAGTTACATCTACTGGTTACAAATGGATCAGGACTTCGTTAATTTTATCAGACTAATTAAAAATGGTATGATACAATTTACTTTCGCAAGATTCACAAGCCTGGTTTTGAATGATTCTTTGTTGTTTTCTACAGGTGGTTTGATCCCAGACAACAGACAGTATAAGTTTTTAAAATGTTATTCTAAGTCTATTCAGTTTAATTTACCATATGATACATGAAATGTAAAACTTCTGGACAATGAGTCTAACTATAGTCTAATTAGTTAAATGTCAAGAAAATCAATAATATACTTTTCTGACCCATCTGGAGCAATCTTCCTTTAGTAGGCTCCTGATTTGTTTGGGAGATTTGTCTAAGAGAATGTTTAATTCCGCACATTAAAAATATACGTTTGGAGTAGTCTTTTTTAAAATGAATTGTGTCCGAATTTCACGATTTACACGTAACTATTAGCAGCTTTAGGACATATAATACTGCAACTGTTAATTCCCTAATTCATTGAATTACTAACATGATTACATACATTACAACGAACGACTGTTCAATATCTTCTAACCACTTTGAGATGAATGAAAGCTTGACGTTATAATATTATAGGGACATGTTGGGAACAACTGGGAGGACTATAATACGGAAACGACCTTGACATTTGCTAGGCGACCATTGACCAATAAGAAGTAGGCTTAGGATATAATGTTATTATTATTAGAAACATCTTTCAAAATAAAGTATGTCGAATGTGTATAATAATTTCAAATGATTAATAAATGTTTCAAGGTTATCTAAGGGTTGTAAACATTGAAAATTAAAGTAACTTCTATATAAATACTCGACCATGTGGCTATATAGCATTTTCCCACGTGTTCTTCCAGATTCAATTCCGATTGTAACGTTACTGGGATGGTGAACTACTGTAATAAGACCAATTTGTTGTTCTCGGCAGAACTGAACTATAATGACAGCCTTGAGCGATTACTAAAGTGACCTTGCGGCAAGTTTAGTTAATGAGATGACATGTGAATTATAAGCTTGTATTATTAATAATAAACAAAGACAAGAAAAAATTAAAACGGATATGTCAAATTAATGTAATTAATGAACCCTTTACCTAAATTACGTATCATATACTTTAAAACCAACATCGTTGTTTCAATAACGAATTGCGACATTGAAAATTACATTCCAAATATCATCTGTCACTATAATTTAGTTCTACAGTTCTTTATATTTCAGAGTACAGAAGTATAAACGTGCTAGAAAAGCATACTATATGAAAACTGAACATACATGACCATAACACTATTTTTGTACTCCCACATTGTTTGAATTCACAAGAATGCATTCCCGCTATTACTCTGTGTTCCTCCTGTGAGGCTGTCTAGCAATCATTGTGTTATATATAGCACTTCAACTGGTGAAAAACTTGCAATAAGTGATCCAGCACGTAAAACATCGTAGATACAGGAATAAAGAAGCCGTCGTAGTCAAGATTCTCAATACTACTGTATAATGTCATCCATTTTATCTTTGCATAATTTCACAAGCGATTAGCGACTAAAGATGTTTTTGCCAATTAGAACACCATTTTGTATGAGGTTTGAAAAATCGAACAAAACACTTTCTTGTATACACTTTTCTGCTGTGATGCTTATTTTATTGATATCCCAGCCTACATTACATTCATTAAAAAACTACTAAATTGTAGACACTATCTCCTCGATTTTGTTTCCATTAATGATATATCTAGCCTATGTGAGAGTGTAAGTAGATAAGTAGCTTATCACGTTTAGTAGCCTTCCCTCTTTCATTTCTTCGCAATAATATATCTTTGATTGTGTAGAGTAGATATTTTTGGTCCCTATATGTACCGAATTCCGTATTTAAATAAATAATAGTGTACAAAAAAACAAACACTAACGCTCTTGCTACTAGCCGATGCATGGTAATGGAGAGAAAAAGGAATCAATGATATTATACTACTCACCACAAACCTACATAAAGATACATACTTTCGTGGAGGCAGTGATAACGAATACACAAGATTTATGGGCAGAGAGGACTAGTGTGACATTCACGCCTAAACTACTATCGTTAGGTCTCAAGCAAATGTTATTTGAAAAAAAAAACACTCGATTTGCCTAAATGAGCACAAACATTCAAGTAAACTTTATAGCAGTATTTTTTAGAGAATCTTTGGGCGATAACATATCCAGCTATGTGATCTATTGTTAATTGATGAGAGCTGAGACAGGCAAGTGGCTTATTACGACTGTGTAGTAGACAAATGTAATCTACATATCCTGCCTTGTGATTTTCCACTCATAACTAGTAATAAAATCAGTCAGTCGGATTACAGTGTACCTAAGTGAAGCTACTACGACAAGGCTGGGATTGTTAATCGACAGAATCATTTGAACAAGTAGGCCCCCTCCCCCCAAACGTACAGTCAGTCATTCCACATCATCAACACATAGAGAAAAGAAATTTAATAGGATATGCATGACGCCCTATTTCCCTTCTGAAAATGAGAAATATTTAAACTGCGATTTATTGCCACCCATTTTGGACTTAGTACCCAATAACTGCCACCCCTCCTCGACTTTTTTCTAGTTCCCACGTTTTGTCCCATTCAAATTCTATTCATCCTAATACTATCACTAAATCTGACCCTCTTATTCTTCACGTCCCGCTCCGCCTTTTAGTTTATAAGCGACAAACGTCTACTAAAATTTTGTAAACAAATATAAATAAGAAATCAGTGGATAAAAAGCTGTTAGTCAAAGTTAATATGGTAGACATCACTGTCTATTTTTCTAAACAAAGGATCCATACGTTTGTACATCTTCCCATATAAAGTATGTTCATTAGCACACCTTATGGAGCATTTCTGATATACATCCTGCAGCCTTTTGAAATCTATCAAGTGGCATAAGTTCGTAAGCTGGCAACCTTTAATAGTAAGGTCCCACCTTGCATGACCTCCAGTGACCCAGTTATAAAGTGCCCACATAATTATTCTGTACTTTTCTCAGTTTTCTGCTGCAAGATGTCAAAGCAGACAAAGTTTACTTCATAAATTAATTCAACAGATCCCCTGACGAAACGCTTTTGACGGTCAACCCAGTGCTGTCCTCGAACTTTTATCTAGTTAACTGCATACGACTACGATACAGTGTGTATGAGATCATGGTAATATTACTGATGACTTAAGAATATATTACTAGAAGAAATTATTTTAGACAAGGCTGACCGCGCCTAGACACTTCATGGACTGGGGTACGTTCTGAAATTTATAAATACTCATTTATTCCTCTCACATTTCCACTAGTTAATAAACTTCTTAAAACCTGAAGTCAATCTCACCAAGAGTCCGTCCTTGTATTTCTTCAACCTACTGTTTGGCTTTGAAATAACATGCTAAATGTGGCATTCGATATGGTTCCAATGTCGGTTCAAAATGTCCGTCGCAAAACGTTAGTATCAACGAGCCAACCTCGACCTTCCTCTAAACAAGGCATAATATGGCAGGTATGATGACCAGCGACCCACCTGCAATATCCAGGTGAATTACTGAAGTTTATCCCGAATCCCATTGCAGCATATGGTGAATGTTGTGTGTAAAGTCATCAGAAAATGCATTGCTTAGTGACCGACAGAAAGGTCAGGTTGTAGAGGCTGCTATTAAATGTTGCACATATCCTTCTGTTTGATGATTAGGGAAAGCACTATTAGCAAAACAGAATATCAAACACCAGTTACTTTAACTATCAACGGTAAAAGCTTAAGGGGCTCCAATTAGCAGTACTGTGAAAGGTGGATACCTAGAAAGATTGTCAGACGAATTCAGGTCATCTGTGAAACTCCTGAGTGAATACAATACATCGTGGTCAAACTTAGAAAAAATCACGACATACTTCAATTTAGTATTCATTCTCTAATCTTTATGGCACTAAACTTTAAAAATGCAGACATTGCAATTACAGCCTTATGACCACACAGGAAATCTTCATCAAGAGAGAGTGGATTCAGGGATAACACATAAACGTCACGAAGAAAATAAAACAAACTAACCCACCTTTTCTGAAATCCTCACACGGGCTTTTTATTTGTAAAGCATTAACAAGGATCACGGTTTGCGATAACTCAATTCCAGAATTACCTGCGGTTTCGTACTGTACATAGAAACCACCATAATTATGTCCAACCCGACTGACTCACTAAACGAAATTGTTGGCATGCATACCAACTTTGATTATCCATACGATTTACACTACTAAGGTGCTGACAACCTACTATTTTCTTCACAAGCCGAGTGTGAGGTTGGGAACCTACCTCACCACGAATTACGAAAACGTCACATAAACTTGACCTCATACAAAAGCACAACGACTAACCGAGAAGCAGCCTTCGTAACCGCCGAAAGAGGTTGATCAATTGGTGGTGTACTGAATACCTAAAATAAGCCAATAGTAATACACGTGCAGACTAAGGCGAGTAGCAGCAAAGATATTGCCTAACTTTCTTATATATTGCTAATTTTGTCCTGTATTTTGACAGAAATAATTGGTAGACACGTCACTCTTCATTCTGGTTCCTCCGGACACAAACAACAACATGATCTCCAGTATTTTGATTATTCTGATAGCGAGCCTATCTGGACAATCACAGAACACAACCCGCTATGCCAACCAGTACATACTAAATAATGCCACCAAAAAAAACACCGGTAATGACTAAATACAAGGCCGACGACGGATTGACCAAGTTAGGACTTCAAGAGACAGTAGAATACAATTGTCAGAACGCTACACGGAGAGAACCATACTGGTAGTCAAAAAGACAGCCATAACCTAACATGTAAACTCGGAAACCCACCCTCTGGGGCTAATCAACACGCGACGTGAGGAGAAACAATCAGAGGTCGGAGTGTTACTCCCATCTAAAGTTCGAAGTTTAATACAGTCCACTAGCGAAATGAATCACCTTAACGTACACCCCCCGCCTAACTCCAAGATGACATCTCATTCCTCCCGGTATTCACCCCATTGCGCACCACGTTATGTAAAAACAGGCGCGACCATTGTCTGGTTTAGATCGTCGACTAAAGCGTGTTCGAATTTTACTTTCGTCCAACTTTGGCGAACAATAGAAACAAGTTTGTCATTTAGTATACACTCATCTACAAACAAAACTGAAACTATAGATGTTGCACTGTTGTGGGAGACGCGCATAAGTAAAGGTACGAGTTGGAATAACGGTTCAACCGAACACTAGAAAATTGTATCGGACTTTGTGCGATACAGTCAATCCGTATTCATGAATAACACACACCAAGTACTAGGATCCAAGCTATTAGTAGCTTTGGAATCGCAGTAAAAATATTACTTAGCTAGTGGAGTACCATTACGAACTCTAGAGATACACTTGCAAAAAAAACAAGAGCATGTCTGAGATAAATTTATTTGGAACCAAAATACACGCTTGAAACACCAAATATCAATCTTTGTAAAAGAAAATAAACTGAGTGGGGGACAAGATCATTCTATACCTTTTAATGTAGTAGAATAAATAACTGATTCTGATTAGAATACTGGCACATGAAAACTGAAGCAATGCCCAGATACCACAATCTCGTGAATTCCAGACCACCCAGCAAGCCGCGATACCAGAAAATGATTACGTCCCGTTACAGGTCACACAGACCAAATATACGTTCCAAAACTAAAACTTCCCTGACTAAAACCATTTGCCTTCGTCCGAAACTTTTGTTAAACGCGGAAAGCTTCCAACCCTAAGACGTAGTGTCTTCAGTAAAATATCGACCAGGCTAAGTTACCTAAACTGAGCTTCTAGATCTATTTAAAACAGGTTAGGAAGACGCCGCGTAAATGTCAGACACATACTGATCTGCGCTAAGCATACATTAAATTAGCAGAGCACCAACTATTGACCCTTCGGGACAAAAACGCCTACTCTGAGAATTACCCAAGTTGCAAGACACGTGAAAATTGGTATGTACACAGTTGTATGTTGCAGACTAGTGGTTTGGTTCCTATTTTCGTCTCCGTAACGATTCAAGAAACCCGGTTCGTCTGAAATTTATAACTTGTCGAGAACAAGTTCGCTTTAAAATAAAGGTAGCGTTAGTCACTAAGCGCTATTGAAGTATTATGAGCCCAAAACACATTCATACATGTACACAATAATCATTTAGAGAAACGTGTTTTTCAGCAGTCAGACGATCGAAAGTCGACTAGGTAGTGCCTAACATCTACGTCGTCGCAAATCTTCGGACTGCAACATAAAACAATGGTGTTCTCGTCAGAGAAACAGATTTCTGCCGCGATATAACTCAGCAAAACTTAGTGCACACAGGACATGGACATAGCGACCTCGGCAAATTTGTTAAACACTAAGTTTCCGAGTAGCCTACCTGCTTTGCAAGTAGACTTAGGGGTTTATTTTAGAGAAAACTCATTAGTGGATAACAAACGATAGAAAGTACAGCTGACCAGTCCCGAACACCAACTACTAACGGAACAGCAGAAAAACAGGAGGCCTAAGTGTAGTCTTTGTTTGAAAGCCTTGACAAACCAATAGGTATTGTCACACAAAGTTAGCAGAACTTGACAAACCGCTTTCATTACATACTATGAAACATGGGGAAACACTAGGACTGGGCTATATACTACAACTAACGCAAAAGCAACGATTTCTAACACAATTTATATTTCAATAAACATAAATAGGAAATTTAGACGATTTCTTGTGACGCAATAAAACGACAAGTCATATTTACGACTGACAATGGGCGATTAATGTCTACAAACGCAAAAGCAAGACGATCGAGTGTAAGATTGCTGACACTAGCCAATTAATGTTGATGCGAATGATGAACAGGAAACGAGTAATAAATGCAAACGTCTCTTGCCTACGTGATTTGAGGTTGCTTCGCGTTGTACTTCGTGCCACGACTCTGAAATATTAGGTAAACTTAAGAGTTATGCGGTACGAAAAATTTGACGGAATGTCAACGCACATATCTAGGCTGCGGGCAAACGAGAAACGTTTACTAAGCAACGCAGACGATCACGCACGCATATGTCGAACATTTAATGTTAAAAATCTAAGTAGATTATCACAATCAACTTACCTTAGGGACGACCGTAACTGTACCTTAATAATGGGTTGTTATATAGTTATAATAAAATGCCTACCCCGATCTCGGTGGAGCCGGTGACCTGCTATCCACACCATAATCGTAGTAACTATAATCGTATCCCGAATCATAACTTGCCATAGTCCTATCGTTATCTCTGTAGTCACTGAAGTGGTTAATTGTTAACGGAAGAAGCCTACTCGTAATTTCCACTGCTGTAATTACCATAAGTGTCGTAATAATCGTTTGCACGTGGAGGGACGGATGCTACTGGGTCACGATACCGGTCGAATTCGCCATATGAATCATAGCCTTGCCTGGCAGGTTTCGAAGGGTACTCCCTTCCAGAAGGGATAGGTTCCGGGACTGGAGGTCCACGATATCCTGTATTAAGTGGAAACGCCAGTGGATCACGGGTCGGGCCACGTGGCATAGATCTATGTGGTTCACCACGATCGAGCGGCGGATACCTACCATTTGTTCCATTCGGGGGATAATCATAACCTGAAAGATCGTTAGAATATTTTAGTGAATTTACCCCTAGGGCTGTTTCGTGGCGGAGGAGCATATGGTCCGCCATATCCGTCGTCCCAAGCAGGACCGTAGCGTCCCACACGCGGGGGTGGGCCTGAGTTCATGTAACGCGGCATACCCCGTGGGCCTCTCTCAGGAGGATAATCACGATAACGTCCCTCGCCTCTGCGCCTTGCGGGACCAGGACCGCCACCTCGTTTTCCATGACTTCGTTCGACATTGATTTTCACCCCGTCTAGAATAGCGTTTTGAAGCCCTGCAATTGCAGCTTCGGCTTCAGACTCTTTTTCCATATGCTAAAGAATTAAATCTAGTTATTTCAATTACCACAAAGCCGTAATTGTTCACTACGTCACATTCTGTAACCTTGCCAAAAGCTTCAAATTTCTTGCGGAGATCAGAAGCTTTAGACTCTGGGTTAAGATTCCCAACGAATATCTTCACCATGGCAGAAGAAATGGAAACCGAGACCTAATGGTCGATGGAAAGAACTAGACTTAGTATCAACTAAGGAAGTAAAACAAACATGATTCATTTCAATATTCAATATCCTTATTGCAAGCCACTTTATACCAATTGATCTCTTTATATTCGAATTTTAGTGCTGATAGGCACTGATAGGAAATGATGCGAAGATTTAAATTTTTCGATTGCGCAATATCAGATGGTTGAGGCAAATGATTTATGGACTAATATGACCTCAGATTTTGTAAATCCATTCTTTTCATAAAGACAGGTTTGCGAGGGCCAGCAACTATAACATCTTTGGAAAGTTGGTTAGTTAGTGTTCACAAAATTTGTGAAATTAGGATACAAAGATGCTGTAATATCAGATAGAAAAAAAAAGATGAATAGGACGGATAAATTAATAAAAATAGGCGAATATGGGTTCATCAACGAAAACTGTTGTCAGTGTTACCAGTGGGTTATAGTTTAAAGAGTTATAGTGAAGTCTAGCAGGCACTGGGCGGAACTTTTGGAGTGCTTACATAGCCCTTTAGCCCTTAAACAGAAGTGTTTGATGAATGAAATGATGTAACGATAGCAGAAAAATATTTTGAATACAACGGAACTTTTCCGATAAGAACTCAGAGCACACATATCTCTTGTGATCAGCTTATATTGACGCAGCATACTAGCGTAATATTACGAGATACCTCATAATCCATAATGGAGGCGAAAAAGTCTGTCTTTCGTTTTGTGATTAGACCCTTTCAATAGACCCTAACTTTTTATACGAAACTAACCACTAAAAGCCAGACGCCATTCTTGATTTTGAAATGACCCTCTCCATGGCGCAGAAATCATAGACTTAGCTTCCGAATGTATCTCTATATTCTATCCCTGGTCTTTAAAAAATAGTAATAATAGTCTCCATGGGAACTCACCAAACAATTTCAAATGGTAATCATATGCGTTTTTCATCCCAACAAATGATTTTTCAACATTTTGAGCAAATGATCTTTTCTGGTTCATTTCTTTCAACAGCATGACTTTGAGGCCTCTAAACGTTGGGCGGAGCTATATTCTAATATGATCAAAGACACTTCCCAAGACCATCACAACTGTGACTTGTACGGACAGTAGAATACCAAATCCTACTACATATGTCGTCGTCCAACGTGAATATTAGATAACGTTATTATTCAAAGACAACTATAAAAAGAAAATGCTGATGATTTTCATAGAACTCGATAGTACGCGGCGTTTGTTCATGTGTTTGTAACTGCTGCCACTGTTATCATCTTAAACACACACTACTAATAAGTTTTTTGATACTTTCACCTGTGTTCCGAGTCGTCTGACTTATGTTCAAGTTTGTCCTTTCGTGTTGCTTCAAATTTTAACGGTTATTTTGTTGCCGTTGCACTGAAACCAGATCCTAGTTACTTGGATACCAATTTTTCTGCGGAATTAGTTGTGAAGTAATTGGGACGTTTAAAATATAGTGTATACATCAAATTAAGTGATATTATACAATATTCTTCTACATTTTTTGCAAAGGATGCTTATAATGCACTAAAGATTTAGACTTTTCTTAATGAGCCTATATCACTGTCTTTCGAAAATCTAAGGTAACTATTACTCTTGTACGTTCATTAAGTGAACATTAAAGCTAGAGAAAGAGCAAGGTTTCACAAACATGACTCTTATATGATCAGAAAGAACAATAATTTATGCTTCGTCTGCAAAAGCAAGCCGCAGTTACCGATTTCAGTGACCAACTTTATGCTTATTAAAGAAACAGATTAAAAACCCTGTTTTAACTAAGAGGCAGTCAATGAGGTGGATAAAATGTTCAAGAAAATTCCAAGTACATTGATTGACCACACCAGCCAATTGTACAATCAAGGTCGAACACAGTCTCTATCTGCTGTAAATGAATTTATTCTTAGAGGAAATATGAATAACGAAACGTGTTAGGTCGACTTTGTTCACGTAAACCTTGTACTTTTAGAAATGCTAAATGTAGTGAGATAGGGAATGCTGAATGTTTATGTTGTAAGACGAATTATTTCATTTCGTTCTATTGTAAACCTCTTGATTTGAATCAATACAATAAACGTAATGTAGACCAGCGGAATTTTTTTCTACATCATTAAATAGCATACCGTATGTTCACAAACGGCAATGTCTATTTAATGACGCTACTAATGATTTTGTTATCAACATTAAAAATACGAAATCAATTATTTCAGCTGAAAATTTGAATTTGCTGAATGCCGATATGGTTATTCTACCCTTTGATGTTTCTGTATCATCGATGTATTTAGTTTTCGTTGTAATGAGTTTCACAGTTTTGTTGTAAGCCATATTGGCTTGATATTTCCTGTCTATACCTTAATTATTTGGCTCAATCAGTTGGTTGCAGACATAATTTGGTACCGTTATTTGCTGGGAACACTTCTTTTTGGACAAGTCACTAATTTGATATCTCTTTAGTACCTATTTGTTATATCATAGATTAATTGTAAAATTTGCTTGAATCACTTTAGCTGTATAGGGAAAGGGGAAATGTAGAGGTTTGTGTGCTATATTTGTGTTTATTGTTAAATATTGTGCAAAGTTTGCATTAATAAATTGTGTTATTGGATGTTCTATTGTGGATTGATGCGCAACTCAAGAAACTGTTGGTGAATACGAAGAGATGTTTATTGTCTGTACCTAGTTTTAAGTATCTCGGATATCTGGTTGATGCCAATGGATTTAAACCAGATCCGAAACGCTTACCTTCATTATTAATGCACTGTTTTCGAGAAATTTTGGTGAATTGTGTTTACTAACGGGTGTTTTCTATAGTACTTTTTATACTTTATTCTCCATTTTTCTATTAAAAATCTCGTTGTCTAATTTATTTTAGAAGGTGATAATCAGAAATCTTGTATGAGAAAGCTTATTTTGAAAGAAATTCGCCATTAATAATAATGATAACATCAGTAGCTTATTTTCGTATACCAAGAGACAGTCAATTTAATAGGCATAATTACTAAAATCACGACAAGATCAAGTTACTGTAAAAACAAATTAAACTGAATCAACCTGTCAATTGTGGTTGTGATGAATAATAATGTAATGTAATATCCAAGAACGTGGATGAGTCAGTAATGAACCATAGTGCATATACATATCAGTACATTGATTAAAAACTAAAAAATATAAAATTACAGAGTGCAGGAGGTCATGAAAAAGTAATGGTCAATAAATTCATCTCTTACAAAACCGAACCTATCCAGAGATGTATGGAAATTTAAATCACGAGAAAGAGGTCAGTTTTTAACATAGTTCTTCATGAAATTTAAGACTTTTTTAGCTTTTTTAAAAATTACATGTCTAATGATGCTGATAAAGAGAGTTAAATACGAGCAGCTAAGTAAAGTGAATAAATAGGTACCAAATTATAAAAATTAGGATAAATTGATCGTTGTACGTTAAATTATTTATGAATGAAGCAAGCAGCTAAACTGCCGTTAGTAAGTATGACATCTCTCAAGATTCATTGGACAAACAACAAAGTGAATAGCAAAACATGAAGGTTTGGTGAATCAAGATACACTTAGACTAATGAAATAAGTAGAGGGAGATATATCACAGCATAGGAACGACTAAACGAGGTACTCAAATAACCTCAGGAAATTTCCTAACTAATCAGTGAAAGACGCGAAATCTGCGTCAAGGTTGCAGCAAATTCGAAATAAAAATACCTTCCATAGAAAATCTGTCAAAACTAGGGTTAGTGTTTAGGCTAGAGAATAGTAATTTTAATTAAGATTGGGCTCTGATTGCTAGAAATACGATTTCAGGCTAGGTTTAAAAAAATGACTCTAATACATAGAGCTTAAAGATTATCGCTGAATCACACAAGGATAAGGAAAACAGTATGTAAGACATTACAAAAATATATGAAAAACTCGGGGCTTGGAGGCACTTTCCGAAACGTTTTTTGTGTTATAGAGTGTTACCTAACGTTTTTCCTAGTCTAAAAAAACTGCCAACTGTGATTTAAGAAAATGGTTGAAACTTAAGGCTTAAAATTTATTTTATGAATCGCTATTAGTAATAAGATTGAAAAATTCCAATTAGAACTAGGATTTCTATCAAGACTCTGGAATATACTTAGACTGATGGAGTATGGGCATAGGTAATATACAGAACTAAGGTTAAAATTGTAATATTAGGAAATATTGTTAGTTTGACTTACATGGTGCCTATTAATATTCTATACATATTAATTATTAGCGTTTTAGGCAAGAGTGTAGGCTGTGGGGTGTGAGTGTAATCGATAATCTTTTTAGGAAAGTACCATCAAAAGCGGTTTCTGGCAAAGGAAATTAGTACGAACATACAGCTTCTTTAACCAGTCTAGACTGATACGTAGGCAAATTTGCATGTCAGTTGTATTGTGAATTATGTAGTTTTTGTTTCGCTGGCATCGTCAATGATTTCAACAATGCAGAGACATGTGTTCAAAAGTACTGTTGCGTTTAAATCTGTCGAGAGGAGGCGTAGGAAATATTGCTGAGGTAGATGAAACAGCTATAAGAAAGATGAAATCTAAAAGAAAAGGATCTCTAAAAACTGAATGGCTAAGTACTAATTGCTTTAATCTTACTGGTAGATTCTTGGTATTTACGATCGAACATCATGAAAGAGATATTTCCTGTATGTCCCAGATCGAATCGAAAGGACCCTAATACCATAGAATGACCCGTCTGCGCCACAAATTAATCGTAATCCAATTTCGATTTACGGCAATATTACTTTTTTGACCTTGAGAGGATAAGTACGTGATGTCAATTTCGCATCTATAGCGTGGGAGACGGGTTGTTCTTTAGTAACTCCCACAAATCCCAACAACATCTATATTTACGGAAAAATATGGCTATCAATGGATAAGTCTTCAGCTTTTACTTATCTTCTAATTGTATAATAGTTGCTTGGCCTGTTTATCACAAGAAATAACTGTTGATCTAAAAGCAACCTTCGACAATATAGTGCTTGGTCAACGATTTTTCAGTTGGGAAGATTTAGAAGAAACAGATGGAGAGTTCCATTCTGTAAGTTAATAAATTTAACACAACTGTAGATTAGCTGTATTCACTATTCATTTGTGAAGTCAAAGCGTCTCATTTTCGTCTTTTAAATATATTGACGTCGTTTTTAAATGTGCATTTAGTATTAAAAGAAAATCTTATGGAATTAGTCGAAGACATAATCCGTGATGCGACATGTAACTCTTGCATTTTTAAAACGAATCTCATGGATTTTAAAGTATGTTTCGTGTAGTACTGAATGTTAATGAATATATTATTTGTCTTTACATCATGACGCACAAACATGCCTGCACAAAGTCGGTAATGAGGTGTGATCCATGGTTAAGACGCTTGTCAGAGGAGGAAAGGAAAAGTAATAACCCCGTTTTCTAACAATCAGCATCATCTGAAATTATGGAATATGTGAGGGATATATATCACAAGGAGTTAATAGCTAGTGATATACGAAAAGTGAAGTCGGAGCTATCATAAGTGGGTTAACTGGATTTTATGTATGTTCAACGACATCCTTGTTGACATGTGCTGCTAGCACATCTAATGAGCAGAATTTTTAATGGTAAGAGTTGTCTTTGTTACGATTTATTAAGTCGACAGTTAAACGAATGCTAAGACACCGTATGAACATTCCCAATGTAAAAGTCCCGATGAACTACGCCACTCTACTTTCGAAGTTGTTTAAAAAATTACTGCAAAAATGATCCATACACACAGGAATGGAAGGTTTAATCTTTCAAAGGCTTGGTGAAAGTTTGGCAACATGGGTGTTTACAAAGATTGAAAACTATACGTAAAGAATTTTAAGAAGAAGAGTAAGAAATATGTTTTTCTATTTTCCCATAACCTAGTGTACTTTTCTGTTATCTACAGGTTTCCTAATCACCTCATTCACTGAATATCTCTGCGTGTATCATCCAATATTAACGAAGTGTCTTTACAAATGATTAATATTTAATAATTGTCTTTTGTACTAGCATATTTATAGTAGTACTGAGTGGTGTACATTAGGGTTTGCAGTTTTCGCGGAAATGCATGAATTTTATCCTAGGAGCTTAGTTGCGACTATTTAAATCTGCACAATTCATTGTCCACTAATAAACATTCGCAGTTTAATGTCTAATGAAATGGCTAGCATCTATATAACAATGTGCGTGAAAATGTGTTTCTGTGCGGTTAACAGTAATCAAAGCCACAAGATATTCGCCTACTGTGGTTTACGCATATTAGCGTATTTCTAGTAATAGGCTTAATGGCCTATACCACCAGCTTACTTGCCTTGATCCTTGAGCCTGATTCTTATTAAGATGATAGGTGAGTGGTGTCATCCTAAGTACAAGTTACACCGACTGTACATGATCAGCGTTGTTGTTATTCACCGTTACAATGTTATTAATACAGTGAAGTGTGTCAACACTTATTTAACGAGTCACACGAGTTGTGTAACTAGTTACTTCTGTGAAGCATAGAGATCGTTCACTACATGGATGCACAGATTATTACGGGTTAGGCGAGCTGGTACTAAAAGAATTTATTATAGAGACGAAAATATATTCGGAAAGAGTGATTCTTCCTTGTTAATAGACTAATAAATAACAAATTTGGATGACATTCCAAAACGTAACCTTTCTCATGTGACATGCTATTATACACGGTTACAAAAAGGAAAGGCTACATCGTAGCGTAGTTGACGTAAACAATAGCATGCGTTCACTTTACGATTAACATTAACTTTCCTACTTTGTATTTGCTGTAACAAGCTACAATGAAAATGCCGTATTAAAATATGTCCAAATAAATATTCATCTATATGTTTAAGAATTCATCGAATTTTGATATGCTTTAAGTGACACAACGTTACATGACTGCTTTCACTCCTAATTAGTACAGATATCTGTCTCTAACTTCTGGAACTTTATATAACTGCACTCACTGTTTGATAAGGATATGACACCAAAGTTTAGTTGCAACTGAACTCCGATTAACTATCATAATGTTAGCCGAAGGTTGATATATATCAGTAAATAGCTTCTGTTTCTCAGTTGGTTACACAGTGTAGGTTATATAAACTTTAGTTTTGTATTGTTGAACTTCCTTTGCACATCTTCATTACTCGTTGGTAACTCGTAAGGAACCCTGTAAATCGTTCCAAGAATGATTCGGAATTTTCAGTGATAAATTGACCATCCATCAGCATTCTTGCTGGAATCTCACTCACTCTATTCTTATAAGTTCTGCGCTTAACAGGAACCCCGTAAGTTTAAAACAACTTAATTGAAACAAAATCAGGCACCACAGTACCATCTGCGAATGTTGATTAAAAACGTGAATCAATGTTATACAATTATTTCATGCAAAATATGAACACACTACATTAGTGTTTCATACTTTGTTCACTAAAAAGTAAAAACAATATAAGCCATCGAAGAAAATTTTAAATCATGTAAACCTCACTCAGACTGCGCAAATGGTCTTAGATGACGTAATCACACTGCAGCTCGTTCGTTACGATAACAAAATGTAATCAATATCCTTTATAAATCTTAGGGTGACATTTCAGAACAAGCAAAACAATATACAACATGTAAATTCAAAAGAAATAAGCTTTCGATTCTGTGGCAGCTACGCAATTTTGTGCAATCAGCAATCATGTAGAATAGTTTGATATGCATGTACTGTTAAAATATGGTAATCAGATAGTGGGAAGTTTAACAATGGCTGATTTCCAATTATTCCAGTAGCAACACGATTACTGATTGCAATATCACGGAAACACCTAAGGTGGCGAATAAGCGATCTCCCTGGGATTACAGAGCCATAGACAAAAAGCGCATGGTTGTTTGTTGGAAGTGCTCTAAAATGCACAACATACCTCCAGTACCTTAGTACTGTAAACTGCGAACCTTGCTGCCATTGACTTTGTAATTAGTTAATGTTTTTATATACAGCGTGAATTTCATAACAGTGACTCCCTATCAAAACCCTATTGAAAAAAACAAGTCATATCATTCTGATGATGCCAGTAAACTGGTATGCTCTCCTGTACAAAATGCTCTTGGGAATAAACTATTATTATAATAATAACCGTTTAGTTATCATAATAATAAACTTTTTCAGCAGTATACGACTTTTTAAAACTTGATCTAAGGTTCTAATTCCTAATGCCAGTAGAGAATACCCAATTAGCATTGTAAACTCTCCCTTTAGGAACTTTGATAACCATTTATTACAATAGTTTGTTTTATTTAACAAAAAAATAATTGCATAACTCTAATAGGATCCGATTGTGCGGTTACCACTGGCCCAGCTACTTGTAGCTTGCTTTTAGTAAACTGTCAAAACTTGATGAGTCAGTGTACCACAACGTCGAACTTGGTAAATACGTACATTACCTCCAGTTGTCATAGCCCGATTGGCATAGAGATGAAATTTTTAGACCGAATCTCAAAGTAGTCGAAGTAGTAAGAATTAGTAATAACACTAACAAGACTATCGACCCCTCCATTACAACAGAACAGTGATCCTTGTCCGAGGACAGAAGAAGTGACTTTGTCTAGCTGGATTGATTTCAAGAATATTTGCCAAATTTTTAGATGGATTCTGAGATTCTTCCGTATATTTTAAAGTTTGCGAACTTGCAACTTGTATAAATGTCAGAATGTTAGACGGCACTGGTTGCCAAGAAGCTTTCCATCGTCAGTGTCACTTTCAGTTGGTTTACTTAACCTCAGTAATCGGGAGGGAGGGGAAGATGCATGGCAGAATAGGCTTCTCTATCAAAACAGGAAGCAAATCTGTTGGAAAAAGTATGGAGACAAGTTACGAAATGGGTCATGGAATAGCCTAAGGTTGTGCGAAGAGTAGCCACGTCTCCTCGGTTTACTCTTACTTAGCTAAAGATGAACGCGACGTGACTTAAAAATAGTCTGCGAAACTCTACTCAGACAATCATATCTGTCTAAGGTGTAAGTGCCTCAGATCCTACGTAGTTTTCAAATAAGCGCCCTCCTACAAGCTCATATATCAAGAAAGAAACACTGGTATTAGATCAGACTTCTAACCAAGTATGTCCGATAGAAATGCTCTTCCCACTACCATGACTTCAGGTGGCTCATCAAATACCTTTAAGAAGCAGTTGGAAGAATATATATGTACACACAAATTCCGTTCATTTCATAGAATAGAGACTGACAACGATTTTTTCAGCACCCTATATCGCACACCTACCATCTATCACCACCACATATACCACCATCGTAAGTTCACCTATCTCGTCTACCCATCTTTTGTCCATTACTTTCACTAGTAACACTAATAGTAGGCCGTGAATTACAATCTTTTAAACAGGGCACGCCATAAGCTCGCCCATAAGGACTGCGAGCAGGTCATTCACTTGTGAATTCTCCCTCATTCAGACTTCGTCGGCCTCCACTAGTACATCCACTAGACCAGTTAAACAAATAGCAATACAGCCTCACGCCAGACCCTGAGGACAAAAGGCGTAAAAAGGCTTATATCAGACTTGCCGAAAGTAAGAGTAAGCGTTACAGGAGCAACCTGGAAAAGAAGTTCGATAAGAAAAACTGCAGTCATCTGACCGTAAATGTAAGATTTGCATGAAACTTGTCGGTAAAAGGGATCCAGCTTTTGAGCGTAACTTCTGCAGTAGTTGGATTTGCAATGCTAAGGGATGGTATAATTTCATGACGGACAACGCCCTACCGGTGGTTATGGTATGTCCTGGGTAGAGGCTTAACTCTCCTGGACTGCTGAGTGATGGGAACACTAGCGTGACACCCGAGGTCATAAGGATCTTAGTGTTATTGAGTGGTAGTACACGGAAAGGAGGCAATTCGCACAACTAGGGGGCAATTATTCTGTTTGAACGCGAAGCACGTGAGCAGGACACAATAAAAACCATACGTTCAACCGCACGGTTTGTGGGGACGACAAAGAAAGGTTCTCCGGTAGCAATTAGGCCTAGAGCCAATCACTGGTGTTCAGCAGAAGCTGAGGAGAAGTAGGACTTTTCATTTAGACACTAACTGTGCTCGGAAATAACGACGTCTGTAGATGCATCTTGACAATCGTTTTCAATGTCACAGCGTCCAACAATTAGCCTGATGGAAAGTTGTGATCATTTCTGTAGGCAACAATGGCAGGAATACTGTGAACTTTCAGAGCTAAAAACGGAACCTATGGGATTCTACAGGTTCTATAAGGAAGGTTACACCACATCGACCAGCCATCCTCCATTATCAGTGTTCTTTAGCACAACCGAAAAGACAGTGGTGACATTACTTGCCCCTCAAAAGTCATCTAACTTGAGAAACTAAGATCATCGCGGAGCGGGGGTTAAAAAGCAAATGACCATCGGACTGAATAGAAAATAACTCCATGGTGGTGCATGGAGTTTTCGAACGGTCCGACGGTTACAGGACCTGCACCAATGGAATCGGCTTTCAAGCCAACCTAACCTGAGAAAAGTCACGGCGGTGAGTCAATAAAGGCAGCCCTGCCCTACCCATTTAAATACACAAAGTTCTTCTAGTCTAAATAGTATAAAATTCAGTAACCGTAAGGATCTAACTGAAGGCCAGACTTGGTACTAAGTAAAGTGTTTCCAACATTGGCGTGTTCAATGCTGTTAAAAGTAACTCGGGTTGCTTCAGCAGCGATCAGCAATAAGTGTAGCCCTAGTACCTATCTTAGTGACCTTGAAAAGACAAGCCCTCATACAGAGTACTTTCCTTGGGAAGTACAGACTATAGGTACCACTTTTCCGATAAAGTTTCAACCAACCGAATACGATAACTATAATGTTAGTCACACGCCAATGAAGTAATGTGCGGGGCCCGAGAGGCATGAATTCGGAACGCTGACACCTTTATACACCCGTAAAACCGAAGACAGTTATACTCACTCAGACATGGCTTTTACCTGAAGTCTCAGACGATGAAGTAAACGTCCATGGCACCGTTCTGATAGACAGAGGTAGAGAAGGTAGCTTAGGAAATGAGTCGCAGTACACGTAAGTAGGGTACCCAAAATAATACTCATCAGAATCGAAGCGTTGACAAATTTACCGGAATCTGTCTGATGTCGCTTTAGCGTTACCACAGATAGACACCTAATCGGCGGAATCTACCACCATCCTACAAGCGATCACGAGCACAACAAAAGTCTATCCCAGACAATTTCGTCGCCCGCAAGTGAGATGGCCAAAAATATGATGATTGCAAGGGGATTTTAACACCTCATAGCTGGACTAAGCCAATTAGGGGTTCACACTAAAGAAATACTTCGTTATGCAGCTCCCGGCCGCTATCTCGGAAGTGGAATTCACGGGACGGTTAAGTTGCTACATTCGATGGAAAACAGACAATAGGCTCTCGAAGCTGGAATATACTGAAATTAACTTTCCCCCATAAGCAACAGTGATCAAACCCTGATAACTTTCGAAATGGTCATCAGTGAAAATCTACCAGGCCACCAAATCGTACCGTGTTTTTATTATACTTGAATGAATTATCGAGCTCCAAACGAACACCTTATCTAGGCTACATGATCCAAGGACTTGAAGACCCTATTTACAGACTAAAACTGGCACAGCGTCATAAGCATCATCAATGAAGCAACCTCAAGATGCACTCCTCTTCATGAAGGGCAAAGTAGCTAAAATGGACCTGAGGTTACGGCGAGGGACTGTACGCCTTATCAAGACGAAACAGAAACTTAACTAATGTCGAGGCAAATCTGGTTTTCAATGCCCACATCAGCAGATAGTTAAATTGACCTTCAGCTGTTACTGAAAACTGATGGACCACACTCCCGAAAACAGGAATCGGACACATGAAGATTAAACCTGGATTAGTCATAAGAAAACTAAGGGAGTTAAAGCTCAACAAATCGTTTGGTTGCGATAACATAAGGCCAGTGGCATTAAAGCGATATACTCAAGCACTCAGTCACCCAACCAGTTACCTTTTGCAACACTCGTTACAACCAAAGTAGTTGTCAGAAAAGACAAGACAGACCCTGCTTTCTGTAGGTGTATGGCAATGCCTTCAATATTGCCAAAGGTTTAGGGGAGTATTGCGGATGTTCAAATGCAAGAGTTCGTCGATAATTGTAACCTGTAATAAAAGCACAATAAAGTTTCCGACGAAACACGTCTTGTAACACAAACATCCTTCTGGCCTGAATTGACTGGATGACCTGTTAAGACACCAGTACTCATATTCATACAGTATTTCCGGCTTTTGTAAAGTCGTTTGATACCGTTTCTAATATTGAACCCTAGATCTCTCTACCCTTATCCAATCTACAGTAAGCTTTTAAGTCATAAGGACCAGATTACCTAGGGCGGAACAAAAGGATACGGACTAGTGCATAAACATACGAGAGCAAACAACAAAAAAAAAACAGAAAAATGGGAGTGTAGAAATTAAAAAAAGATGCGAGTACAAAAGGTCAACCGGTTTACAATGGCTCATCACGCAGATATTGGATTTATTGGAAGATATTGGGTATTGCAACCTTGCCTGAAGGTCACCTCGATGATCCGTCTAGGTTACCCCTATGGTTTGGTACTGTCACATCCTTTGATTACTAGATGTAAGTTCACCTGGTGTTCTTGCTATGTCGTCATATGTCCTTCTCCTTTCTCATTCTTTCTTAAGATTTTCTTACGCACGTGGTCTTGTGCACCCTTGTTGAATAGTGCCTTCTGGCTAGACGCGAAGCATTACGCGACGACTAAGGACTTCATATTCACTGTGTTCTGATATCTGGTTTTGACCGTCAGATGATCCTTCTATTAAGTCCATGTCGTCGTTAGTTGTTGTTGATCTGTTTCACTGATAATATGCACAAAAAAGACTACGAAACGAATTGGTAATGCAACAGGATTTTTACTGGATTTATATAACTAGTATAGTTACATGGCTAAATAACCCTTATTGGACGCTAGTGAAAGTCCTGGATATGCATTCTAACACCTGTAGGTGTTGCGCCTATAGACGCGACCACAAATTGATCAACTGGTTTAATACTATCTCTTCACAAGGATATTGGATGTCAGCTCTGAATAGTCAGGGTCATTTTGTCCGCTTTCCAGAATTTTGTGCATGCAGCGCTTTGCACACTTAGAACAATTTTTGTTCAAGCTAAACATGGATTGCTAAAAGCCCTCACTCGTTACGGTGTGTAACTGCTCATCTAATACTATTTTGTTAAATATACTCAGTAGGTTTACTAGGCACATTGCTAATATTTGAACAAAAACATCTCGCTCTAAATCACTTTTCAGACACTTATGTAGGTTTATGTCTTCAAGGTTGTTGTGGTGTACTGATCATATCTTCACACTGCCAAATGTTGAAACATCGTCAAATGTCAAGCTCATGTTGATCTCCCATTCAGGTTGTTTGGGAATAGTGTGTAGTTGGAGGCTAGCTAAGCTCCTCTATAAGCTGTTATGCCTGCAATTCAAACGTCTGCGTTAGTAATAAATAATAATACCATCTGTGAAATTAGCCACACTAGCAGTTGACGTTTTAATGTCTGCCTGTGATGAGTTTTTAAAGTCATCTAGTATTGTGTATCGCCGGTGTCTTTTCCATCTCTCTTGTTATCGTTTCCTATCATTGCTCACAGTTATTCTGTATACTGTTGTCAGTTAGCGTTATTGTCCCCCTCCTCCGGTATCTAAATCTATGGATATAAGTTTTCAGTCACCTTCCCTAACTTGGTTTAAGGTGCTGATTGGAGTCGCTGATTTATTTGTAGATGTTTGGGAATCATGCCTTAATATATTAAATAAAACCTTACTTTTATGGTTAGCTAATTGCTTTTCTAGTTGCTCCTAAAGCAGATTAAACATCCATCATTGAGCTGAGATCTGGGGGGGGGGAAAGCTTTCCCGTCATGGTTTTCTTGTGTTCAACAAGACATGCAAATGTGTTTTCTCGCTTAAGCGCGAGCATGGTTTGGGCATAGATTCCAGGGTAGGTGACGTTTTTTATCGAACCTCTTACGGGAACTGATGATTATATAGTTTATTTGCGTCCAACGTTGAGTTGCCTTTATAGACAATCGTGTCTTTCTTTAGACTTATGTTAGATGAAATGAATTGTTGCCTGTTCATAGTTGCAGCAGACGGATTTATCTGATCAAAAAATCAAACGCATCTAAGTACCTTTCTGTTTTGTTTAGACTATTTGAATAATAGATCCACCTATTATGATTCTTAAGCATCACTCAATCGGCTGGTTATTAGAAATTTCTTACTATTATGACAATCAAGTGCACTCGGTAATACGACTTTATTTGTGGTCTTGCTTTTAGTTCCACCAATCTGCTTGGTACGGTGGGACCTAACAAAATCATTCCAACCAGAATAGTTCGTTTGGTTCGACACGGTCGGCAGCCCTACCACCACTTCAATGTGGTAGCTACAATCGGGTGAGATAAGTCAGTCAGTCAGTCAGTTACAACGTAGAACTTGGTACATGCGTACATCAGTTCAAGTTGCCATGCCTCAATTAGCAGATAAAGATTAAATTGTCGGACCAAATCCCAGAGTAGGGGAAGGTAGTAACAGAGTAAGTACTAATGGAAAGGCATAGAGATCAGAGATGAGATTTGAGATAAAAAGTGATTCAGTAAAGAGAAAATTATAATAAGCTCAGAAACTAGAATTCGGAGGAAGACAAGGAGTGGATGCACCTGCGCCATTGCAATCGATTTTGAGCCATATCACCTAAAGTCTCCAACCATTTGTTACGATCATCGTGTGGGCCCCAACCAGGTAGTCTACATCTATTAACATGGCTCAGCCCAATTGTCAATGACTTCATGGATTGGTGCCATGTTTTCGTTTGGCCACCCCTAGCTTTCTTCCAGCCTACTCCCACACCAGACAACATTGCTCGTCGAGGTAGACGGTGGTCAGGCATACGCAACACATGTCCTAACCACCTCAGCCGGTGAAGATTCACTACTTCATCAATAGCCTTATCGTATTTACCTAGTACTCTATTCCTAACCCATGCATTGCTTACTCGGTTGTCCCAGCAAACACGAGCAATGTTTCGGAGACATCTATGATCAAATACTAGGATCCTACGAATATCCTCTATCCTTAAAGGCCTTGTTTCACATCCATAAAGTAAAACGGATCTGACTGCTGCACAGTAAATGCGTCCTTTCGTCATTAAACGAATGTCTCGCCTACGCCACAAGTGACGCAGGTTGGCAAAAGCCGATCGGGCCTTATGTATACGAGCCGAGATTTCATCGGATACCAGACCGTCAGGACTGATGAGGCTCCCGAGATAAGTAAAACGGTTAACACATTCAATAGTTTCACTTCCTATCACTAACTTTGGTGCCGAATTAAGCCAGTCCTGAAGTAACATTTTACATTTGGATGGGGAGAATCGCATCCCAAACATGCTTACGTTTAAGTTTAAGGTAGTCAAAAAATTCTGCATTTTGTCAGCATCTTCACTCAGTAGAACTATATCATCGGCATATTCTAAGTCAGTAAGTTTATCTCCTGGAAAGAGGTCAACCCCAGAGAAATCAGACGATGACAATGTTAACTCTAAAAGTATGTCCATGATAAAATTAAATAAAAATGGAGATAGCGGACAACCTTGACGAACACCACTAGAAGTGGTCAATTCCGAAGACAATCTGCCATAAGCTCTAACACGACATGTGGTGTTCGAGTAGAGAGTTTGTATAAGGTTAATGTACTTCTCCGGTACGCCTTTCAATGACAGACATTGCCACATAACCTTACGATCAATAGAGTCAAACGCCGCCTTAAGGTCAAGGAATACAGCTATTGTCGGGCGTCTGAAAGTGTGCCTATGTTCCAGAACCTGCCTAAGTGTGAATATTTGGTCTATACAACCACGTCCAGGTCTCAAACCACATTGGCTTTCTCGAGTTTGTTCTTCACGAGCTTTAGTTAGACGTCGAAGTATTATTGAAGCTAGTATTTTAGACACTATATTCGTTGAACTGATTCCTCGGTAATTGTCACACGAGGACTTTCTTAAAGACCGGAATGGTTATTGTTCGAGACCAGTCAGATGGGATTACGTCCAGTTCCCAAATTCTAGCCAAGATCTCAGTTAATTTCGCTGCTAAGACTGGACCACCTTCATTAAATATCTCAGGGGTCACTCCATCTGGTCCTGCCGCTCTCCCTCGCTTTAAGTTTCGAATAGCCTTCTCAACCTCACTGAGACTCGGGGGACCAATGTTAATTTGCCATTCAGATTGTTTGGGGATGGTGGGCAGCAGGGATGACGCTGTGGGCCAGTTGAACTTTTCCCTAAAGTGTTCTGCCCATCGGTCTAATCTTCTGGATTGACAGTGAATAATGGAACCATCTTTTTCGGAGATAGTTTTACTTACAGTTGGGTTTCTGATACCCGTTTCCTTGATAAGTCTGAACAGTTGCTTACTGTTACCTATTGTTGCTGCCTTTTCCATCTCTTAAGCTTTCGCCACGCACCACTGCTCACGATCATTGCGTAAGCTTTTGATTAGTTTGTGTTTAAGTTGCCTACGTTGCTCATCATGTTCAGAACCAGACGGGATGTGTTGCCGAGTATCTATCAGTTCAGTAGATGCAGCTGAAATCCACTGAGTTTTCCTAACCTTTAAATCTAGTTTTTTAGTAGATATTACTGCTCTTTCAACAGCTTTTTGGATATCATTCCAGGCTAGCTCAGGTTGAGAACAGTTTATGCCGTTTACTAATTGGTTTTTTAGTTGTTCCTGGAATGTATTATTGACTTTTTCATCATTAAGTTGAACTCTGGGGGGGATCCTTGTCGTAGATCTTTTACGTCTAGTGAGTCGCAGACTAATACGCGCTCGCACTAAGGCATGATCTGAGTCTAAACATGTGCTCCGAAACGAGCGGCACTCTTCTATCGAGCCTCTCCAACGATGGCTGATAGCAATGTGGTCTATTTGAGTCCAGCGTTGAGTTGATTTCGGAGGCCGCCATGTCAACCGATGTCTTTCCTTATGCTTAAAGTTGGTGTTTGCGAGAAATAAACGCTTATCTGAACAAAGTTGTAGTAACCGGTCGCCATTTTGTCTGTTCGTTGAGCCTCAACACCATATGATCCACCTAGGTGTCTTTCGGTTTCATCTAGTCTACCTACTTGGGCATTAAAATCACCCGCCACTATTACTACATCAGTGCGCTTAGCTTTACATAGAAGATCGTAAAGCTTTCTGTAAAATTCATCTTTCATTTCATCTGAGCTGCAGTCAGTGGGAACATAGGCAGAGACAACGGCGTGTGTCCCTATCTTTACGAGTCCTTACCGTTCCATTTAGACGGACTGCGCACAAGCGACTGTCTATTGGAATCCAGTCGAGGAGAGCCTGTTCAGCTTTTAAACTTAGTGCTATACCTACACCAGCAAGGCCTCGAGTGGTAGCAGTGGGGTCCCCGGAAACACGGAGAGTGAACCGAGCAGATTCCTTATTTTCACAAGGTGAGGTCAAGCGAATGACTGTGCTTGGATCCTGTATACGCGTTTCAGAGATGCAGCAGATATCGATGGAGCGGGATTCTAGAGTCATAGCTAAGGATGCCTGTTGTCCTATTTGACATAACGTTCGAACGTTGAAAGCTCCAATATACAACTTAGTGCGCGGTTTTAGGAGACCAGGAATAACGTTTCGTGAACTCAAATCACTAGCATTAGAGACGCAAGGCGATAAAATTATGTTAGAAGGATTAGGCATGGTGATAAGAGAGTTATTAAGAGTTGAAGGTGGAATTTAGCTTCGAACAAGATGATCTCGTGTGCTGTTAGAGGTATGAGGGCGGTTTTCACTTCCTGGCTGCCCAAACCATGGAAGGGTGTTTCTTGAGGAACCTGAAAAAGAAGGTAGATTAGTGTTGGTCTTAGAGACCTGAAAGCGTGACCGCAGAGCCCAAGGGACAACTGCTTAAGGCCTGTCACGCACGGCCTTTTTATGAAAAGTTTTTTGAGTATTAGCTCCGCACTTAAAAGCCCTTAGTGGGCACCCATACCGCCGTAGACGGGAATTCGTGAGGTAGGGTGAGGTGTGACATTTTTAGGGCCGACCTTTTCTAACCCTTCCTTCCTTGTGAGAAGGCAGCATCGCTGCAGATGCTGGTTGTCCGAGGGAAACACCTTACTGCTGTCACACTCCTCTGCAGTCAGCAGTACGACTTCGCCCTCAGACCTTGAGTAGCTGCTTTTAGTCTCATCGTTCTCCAATCGACCTGCCTGGCATAATAGAACCTACAGGAACATATGTTCCAGCCAGTATAGCTCGGTTGGGTCATCACGATAGGCAAGCCCGACCACCACGTCAAGGTAGCAGCTACGGTCGGGTCGGGTGATATAAACAATCTTTAAGAATACATTTTAGTAAACTTCACAATTACGTTGTTTATAAACAACTACAGAAATTAAAGCTTTTATTTAGTACCTTATGATGACAAATAACCGAAAAATAACAAATTTAATTGTCTATCGTCTTTCCATTTAGAAGTGCATAATATTAGGTAAACTACAGAAGTTCAAAATGTATTCCCCTATATATATTTTCCTAGAGATAATGAGTTGTCCGATTTGTGAAAACCGCCAACTTGTAGAAGACGAAAACACTGGACAGTTGGTTTGTACAGAATGCGGGACTGCAACTGGTGTATTTAGAGGGGTTACCCAGGTATCTTGTTTTGTAGAAGTGCCTATTGATTCCCAGATCATTTAATCCTTTATATAGGTTTATTTTTATAGTTGGCATGCTAGTTATAATAACTGCTAGGGTTTGTGAAATGAGCATTACTAGCACAACTATCGGCTAGCTAGATAACAATAACTGCTACTCTCTGAGCAGTTAAACCAATGACGATCACTAATACTACTCCTTGACACCGGAGACCATCGCTTTCTTCTTAACTCTTGGCTTCCCTAAAATGTCAATCTTTTGAAGATTTTTTTTACTAAAGCCAGAGTAAATCGTTCATTTATTCAAGTGTATTCATTTGCATTATCAGAGTGATTATACGTTATTAGTTATATAAGTTATCAACTAAATAAATTTCATGCAAATAATGCATATGATTATCTTACTAAATGAGTGAGGAATCACATCTGGAATAATTCATACAATTCAAGTGTTATAAAATTCACACTGATATATTTCCTAAATTAGATGAACATATAAGTCTTCAAGTTGTCACATTTCATGCTAGCGCGGCGATATAGAAAATTAAAATGGCGTCAAAATGTTAGTATAAATAACTTAACATAGTGTAGTTCTAGAGTAACGTATGAGATCTAAACACAAAAGTATACAATATTGTTAAGGTTCAGGTTTTGTAAGGTTGGTTTGATTTATTCATTGGGCTAAAATTCTGTACTATAATTGTGTTAAGTAGATTAGTATGCTTTTTTCTCAAGATGCATCTATTAAACGCATGTAGACAGCTGAAGATTTTCCTGTTATATGTTTTGTTTAATTACTTGTTATTCACTGGATGTTTAAAACTAACCAGTTTTTTGAAAGTAATTTATAAAGCAAAATTTAAAGTGTAAGATAAAAACTTACTAAAGTTTTCTGTACGTTGAATTTATATAACTTTTAAGTGCGTCAATAAATTTTCTTATTATTGTAGAACTTTACTGTTTCTTTAAATGCATAATTCTAGTCACAAGATTTTACTGAAACCCGTGGATTACGAGTAATCCAAAAGGCTGAAATTATAAGTAGTCAATCGAATCAAACAACGACAGATAACCTACCAGGAACTTCGAGATATGTAAAGGTTGAGCCAGATAGCACATGCTTCCATAATATGAATCCTGAATATCGTGGTAGCTTGTTGGATACACTAGATGATCCTTTCAATGTGAATGCGGTTATCTGCACTAATACAATCCAACAGGAAAAATCCTTCGAAAAGCATCGACCGTGGCGCTTATCCGAACCATTTACCGTAAGTTTACTCACTATTTACCTCTCCGTAATTGATGCAAACATATTGTTTATTTTATTGCTTGTCGAAGTAGCAGCCTTCCTTCGCATATAAAGAGTAAAGTTCTTTTGTCGTGTGGGCCTACGGTTTGTCATCAAAGTTAGATTTCTGAATAGCAATTAGGGATTTCGGAAATTAAACGCATTGCACAAAACCTAATCTTCAGTGGTTTTTTAGTCGACTGCAATTTGTAACCTTTCTGCATTTATTTTATGAAAGTTTGTAAATTCCTGTTTCTTATCATTTACATAAAATAAAGAAAATGTGGTAAAATCTGTTTTGATTGACCCTGGAATTAGTGTAAGTTATTGTAAGCTAGATGTAGATGAACCGGAACTCAAAACCATTAAGTCATTGACTGAGCAGTATTACTGATGCAGACTACCTGGCTGGTTTCCATGCGAAGACCGTGGTCCGAGTTAGAGATGTTAGAGGATATGGGTGAGAGTCAGATAGTTGAGCAGCCATATACCCTTGCTCCTTATCTTCTAGATTTTGAGTTCCAGTATCCCTTCATACTTACCTTTACATTTCACTCTGTAGAACTATATTTTGAATGTTTATTTTATTTCGTCATTATTGCTACATTATCTTTGATCCCTACGTATTCCTTTGTTAATTTGATCCCGTCATGCTATTGTGGTATAGTAATTTGAGCTAACACGCAACTGTTAGGTTCTTTGTTGTGTTTGGCTTAATGTTATTTTATTTAGTGTGCACCATTTTTTAGTAAATGCTTAAGCTACTTATCTACTCAAGTTATGAGTAAATTGGTTTTGTCAATTTCACAATTATTTCTACCTACGAATATCATCCACTTTATGAATATCTCTTTAATGAGATCAAGAGTTGAGAAAATTATTCATCCGTTTTAGCTTACAGTTGCTGTGATATATTCTTTCTTCATAAAAGAGAGACTGGCACATATCTTCTGTCTCAGGTACTCCACGAAGGAGAACTCTCCCACGGATTGAGAAACTGGGGAGTGATAACCGCCGTAAAACCTTTACCAACATTTAAGATCACCGTTTTCGATAGTAAAATATCTTCTTTAGTTCCTAATATTTCTTCCTCCACTATCAGGCCTAGATTCTTGTTTTCTATTTCCTCATTTTCCACTAATGCCAACAATTCTAGTTCACTTAATACTGTCCCGGGTCTACTGAAACCACGCTCCATAGTGCACGTTCGAGCCTCCTGGCCCTACTCAACGGTGGACTCAAATAGACCATATCGTTATCAGTCACCTCTGGAGAGGCTCGATAGAAGACTGCTGGTTTTTCCGGACTTGGTGTTTAAATTCTAATCATGCCCTAGTATGTCCACGCATATGCTTGTGTCTTACTGGACTCAGAAAAGCTACAACAGGTAGATCTATTAAAATTCAATTCAGCAATGACAAAATCAAGATTAAATTCCAGTAACAATTAAAAGTTCGCTTAATAAATCATAAAAACGAGATTCACCTAGATATTGCTTGACATAATATCCAAACACCTATAGAATCAACAGTGTCATCAGTCAGATATTTGAGCCAAAATTTAAAGAAAAATTAGTGGATTGCACCAGCTTCTACTGAATTGATGGACTCTCGTCGACTTATCTTGTCAAGCTCCAAATACAATGAAGAGCAAAGACAAATCAGATATAGACTGTCAAAATGTCTGGAACGATCGTGGGCAGTGGTATGCAACGAAAGCTAAAGAAATAAAAAAGACAGCGGCGATAGACCGCTTGATAGCTCTTCAAACTAGTAACAGAAACTGGGATCAAAAAGCCAAGTACTAGTGAGACGATTTCTTCGAAGAAATTGAAGTAGACTGAACAGATAGCGTATAAGTCAATTCATGCAGAAGTGATATGAGTTCATCCAAAGGCATCGTAAGATAAGTATGATTTAACACTTGAAAATGACCTTCGAGTTTCGATGCATAGCTGAAAAATGCTCTTGTTACCGCGTCGCCGCTGCACTGACCTTAGGGGTTACTGGTATGAAGGCAAGATATAGGACGGCTGAGACAAGTGCAACACTGACCGCGTGTTTCTAGAATGGACCGATTGGGTCTGTTCTTATGATCTATATGATCTGACTACCTAAACGCTTATTGATTGGATTGAAGCTGATGTAACTATGCTTTCCCAGAGGTGGAGAGTGAAAGAATGAAACATCAGTAAGTATGAGACAGTACCAAATCATCTATTGAGTATGAACAAAGTTTTTCACATATTACATTCTGGACCAATCACTAATAAGAAATACGAAATACACTAAAGTCTGTACTGTGGTGGTGATGGGGAGTTTTGTACAGAAAACAGGACAATAGGTTCATAGTAAAATTACGATAACTCGGAAAGGAAAATAAATGTGACAATTAATGATAAGTTCATAAAAAAGCCTACATCTTAAGCAATACAAATATCATAGTTACTAAGTGATTAACAGATGCGGTAATAGTCCTGATAACATGAAAAGTAAACTTCATAGGTTGTGATTTCAGATTCTTTCTCCCTTCTTAACTTTTTTGCACCGAATAGAATTGTATGTCGAGGTAGACAGTGGTTGTACAGATTCACAACCCCACTCACCAATTTACTAATTTTCCAAAGTACTATATGATTAATCTCAACATTTTCTACTCGATCGTTCCATGATGCTTAGGTGATACTTCAGTGGAATTTATGATCAAAAACTTGCTGTCTGTGTATGTCTTTTATGTCCATATCCGATATTTGAAGTGTCATTAAGACTAGTGTATTTTTGTATTACAAGTCTTCATTTAATCAGGGTTCATGTCAGTTAGTCACAACTATCTAGAGCAGTACATTTAATTGACCGAAGTATTTGACAGGAATAATCGGGAACTAATATGAGCATATATCTCGTGGTAATGTAAGGAACAGTTAAATAGTGAGAAAGAATACATAAATGTTATGAAGCTACAGAAAGTGATAAGTAAATGTTTGTTCATATGCGGTAATATTGTGCAATATAAAAAATATTAAAATTGTTAAATTATCCTACTGTTATCTCTATTAGTCCCAGTAATATTATGTATTAATCCCGCTTAGTATTCTACGATTCGACAACGACAGCAACTTGATCCCAAATCAGAACTAGAGTAGAACAGGTAGCAAGATGTATTGAGAAAAATAACAGCAGGAGGCAAAAGGCCAAAGCAAAGCAAATAATTACACTAAGGTTTATGTAAACAATGGTATAGAGTATTCTAGTAACTTCCAGATTATTCGTTAGCTCTTGTTGGCTAAGAATGGACTAATCACAGCACAGTTTCGCGAGCATGTTTAAAGCATGCTTTAATCAGGCTCGTTTCGTGCTAACAAAAATATATGGCTCTAAACTGCACCCAGTAAATCTCTATAACTTCGTTTGTTAGTCAGTTAGACTCAGGTCAGAACTGTATTTTGGTTCCAGGACCAGGTTTGTGACTTTCTCCCTTTTTTAATTATGGCCCAGCCCGTTACGCTAAACTTTGAGAAACAAATAAGTTATATTTTTTAGATTGTTTATTTTCAATTGATTCATTGTTTAGAACCACCTTTCCTATTCTAAGTTCCAAGCATCAATACTGTCACATATATCAGTATCTGTATTTATTGTTTTTTTTTGTTTTAAAGTTCATAATGAAACATCAAGCAAATTGTTTGGCTAAAGAATTGAACCTTTCTTTGGAGCGAAAATTAATATTTTGTGATACTATTTGGAAAATATGGCTTCATTATTTGTCTATAACTGGAGAACTTGGCACTGATGCTTGGCTACGTGCAGCTTCTTTATTGGTGAAATCGACTTGCGAAGTATTTAAAAACAAGACAGTAACACCAAAAGAAGAGAATCATACTAATAAAATAGTGCAGAAATATGAATTATTAAATGATTATTCTACGACTAACCAGTATGAAAATGAATGGGAGTTCTTGAAAATTCGTTTAAGTCGATTTCAGTGGGTTGGTTGGGGTATGTTGTATGAACCAGACGAAGGTCGGGAAATAATTAATATCCTGCATATGTCTCGGAAAAAGTAAGTGACTTAGGCAGTTAATACTTATTTAAAGTATTTTTGGTGGAAATTATTGCCGAAAATTTGTTTTTATGCTACTTAATCAGTTAGACTGAATTTGATGTAGTACAGCTTTTGCTATATAAATAAGTATTTTTCTATTTAACCAGGTTTGACGCAGAGTATTGGGGAAAGATGGTAGATTAGTTATTCAAATTGTAAATTTTCACCGACTGAGGTGGTTAGGACATGTATTTGGGTCGCCGCTTACCTCTACTCAAGAATAATCGACATACCAGTAGGTTGGACGAAAGCTATGGATGTTCAAGTTAAAACGTAGGCTCCATCCATATAGTCGTTGAATATCTAAACCATGTTGGCAAGTGTAAACTACCTGGTTAAAGTTTGAGTAATTTTAGTAATAAGTGATGTGAAACTTGAAATTACGTATCTATAAATTAGTCGCTGTGGCACGAGTGTATTTACTCATTATGTTCCTTTATAGCCTAAGCTTAAAATTATTATCTACCTTGCCGGGAATCAATTCCTTCTTATCGTATCATTCTCTGTTTGACCTTTTATACGACCACTTATGTTACTATTTCTAATACTTTAGTATTCATTTTTCTGTGCTATGATATGGAAACTTAGACTGGTGCACATATGTTTCAAGTTTTACACTGTACGTGACTGGTGACTGACTGTCAGGTTATTTATTTAAAGAGTGCTTTTGATGATTTCATTGCCATTAGTTGCACAATCCTAATTTATATGTAATTAAAAAGGACCAAGGGAGAGGAGAAATATTTCTTTTCCATTAGTTTTTCACTAAGGCTCTCTCTGTCTCTCTCCCCATATATATATATACTTGAGAAATGACTCTAAAAGCCTTTTTACTTATAATTGGGTGTTGTGGAGATTGTTGAGTGTTAGTTTTATATCATGAATTGGTCTGAATTAGATAACCACTGATCACCAGGAATCATGACAGCCGTTTCGTCCTAGTATCGGACTCTTCAGCAGTGCGCACCCACGACTCTATCAGGAATCAGACCCAGGGCCCTCTGGCTCCGCAGCAAACGCTTTACTATTAGACTTTTTTTTACATCTACTTGGTGCTCGTATCAACTAAGTGTGCAAGTATAGACCTGTATACTTACCGTAGTTGACCTTTACTCAGCCATGCTGGGTAATACTTCTTTCGTCTTTTTTTAATACCAAAATGGGAATTTTTTTTCGTTTTAAAAAATATATGCTTGTCTACGTACGTATAATAAATGGAAATTATTATATAGTTGGTAATGATGGGTAAGACTGATAATACTGAGTAATTGGATCAGAAAATAAAGGTCAAAAACAAAATGTGAAATTTCAGTGTGATTTCGCAGGTAGGTAAATGAAGTGTCATAACGGAGGGAAAACTTGCACTTGTGGTTGATCGTTTGGTTAGTTGACTTGATTGTAGTCGAGGGTTAATTGCTTATAAATTTGACTGGAACACCTGATGAGCGGATATCAGAAGGCAGAATAATTAGTCAAGAAATATAAGTAGTTGCTTTTTAGCAAAATAGTACAATATATTTGACACAATAAACATGATCAATATTCTTTAACATCACCAAGGAATTTTAAATATTTATCTCGTAGGTCACTCGTGAGTCTGTGAAATCGAGTAATGGATATCATGCTTACTTATTGATCACTACATTACGTAGGTCATTGTAAATGAATGTAAGAATTAATTAAAAGTGATCGCAACAGTACATTAAATGGACTTAGTGATTGCTAGTTAAACAAATGTAAGTTTATCGCCTACCTCGAGGTGCAGTGTTGGTTGGTATGCAAGTAAGTTAAGAGAAGCTACAGTCAACAAAACCGTAACGAGACACTGGTCTTATTAACATTGTCTATATTCCCTCTCTGTTCATCACATTAATTTGATTCCGTAATATTAATGTGGTATGGGAACTTGAGCTAACGCACAATTATGCTAGGTTCTATATTGTATATAACCGACCGACTGAGAGGTTTTTCTATTGCGACTTATTTCTTATGAAAGTTCAGACTCAAACCAGTTGTGATTCGGAGTATAAATGTGCCCCTTAAGGGACTACAAATTTCTATCGGATCACCCAAATGATGTTTAATGGTAACTTAGTCCACTTGTCTCCATCACTTTTTTGACGTTGGGGTCTCCAGGCTAGATAATGTTTGTTCTTATGCTTAACACTGGTACTTACAAAGAATAAAGTCTTGTTCGAGGGTAATTGCGTCAAGCAGTCAGCGGTATATGTTCCCTGGGCTGGGATGACAAAAGACACTTCAGTGTTTTTATTTGCTCGAATTGGGCTACCCTGTTGAGTTGTAATTGCCTGCTGCGATCATTGCGTCTGACTGACTATCTTTTTGAAGAAAGCCAGAGACCTTCACAATTTACTCCATCCAATCTTCGGTCAGTGGGAGTATAGGAAGAAACTAAGAGACGGAAACAGCATGTTTCTCTGTGTTTCTGAGTTCCATTTAATCTAACAGCTCATTGGCAACCGTCAAGTGAGACCCACTCAACTGTTAAGCATTGTAACCTAGTAATTTACCTGCATCAAAAATAACAGGAGTTACCATCAAGTTTCCGTGTAAATGAGGAGTAAATTATGCTGGCTATCTATACTGAGCCGATGAGGCCATGTAAATGATCGAGCTAACTACCTGTATGAGTGACATATCTGGAAGAAGACATATGATTGGTTAATATAGTGTGACAGACATGTAAATCAAAGGCTAGACATTTTATATATATCTTGTATATTATTGGCTTATTGTTGTTGTAATACATGTGCATGAGTGACTACTTGGCTTCTTGATAAATCATTGTGCCTGAGCAATAGATTAAGGCAAGACTGGGTACCAACTGTAGGACATAGTGCTGCGGATAACAGAATTGATAATATCGGCCATCCCGGCTCAGATACAACAAGGAGCAGTTCTTGGAACAGAATGCATCTGATGTATTTATTATTTATCTATTTGAATATAAAATTTAGTACAAACGGCATCAAAGATATATGCGCCACACAAGTACAAAAGTAACGTTGTAAAGAAAACAAAGAAAGGGGGGCAATCAAAGGGAAAATATAAGATTTAGTTGGGGAACATTATGATCTCGTTTCTATTAGAAGTGATCACACTTAAATGATAAAAAACTGCAGCAAGATCACCACTGGCTTCTATTCTGTGCCATATTTGATAAGGTCTCATGCCACTGATTTGTACCATCTCTAGGACCCAAACCATTCAGTCAAAATAAACCCACAGATGCTAATTCTATGTAGCTTTCCCTCATTTCACGATGCCATGTCATAAACTGACCACCTTCCCGCTATTTCCAGTCAGTTCTAGCGTCGGCAAATAAGGCATGATATGGAGGCCGCTGGGATGACATTCGTAATGGATGATTGAGCCATCGAAGCCGGTGTTTTAAGATGGTGACACCCGTGGAATTGTCATAACTGCGACCATAAACACGATGCCAAACCTCAGCATTACTAACACGATGTTGCCACCGGATGTCAGCAATTCTTCAGAGATAACGATGATCGAGCACGAAGACACGGCGGACATCTTCATCTCGGAGAGACCAGCTTTCGCAAGTATAGAGTAGAACTGCTTTCGATAGGGCTCTGTGAACCCACCCGTTTGAAACCAGACTCACATTACGACGGCACCAAAGGTGATCTAGATTAACATAAGTCGATCTGGCTTTCATTATCTGTAGATTGATGCCATCCGACACACCACCAACAGCACTCATAACTAATCAGATACACGAACTTTTCGACTACTTTTCGAGGTTCATCGGAGTGATAGCAGGCACACACTTCTGTCAATTTCGCAGAAGCACTTTTCACTTGGAGGATACAAAGTACGTGCCATACTTACGGATACTAATTACCAAGTGATTAAATGCTATTCGGACGGCTTGTGTGTTATCGCGCAGTAGGACAAAATCATCCGCATACTCAGGATCAGAAGTCTTTCTCCATGTACAAACTCCACACCACCAGCATATACTTCCTTTAGAGTTGTTTCTGGAATTTCATTGGTGGCAAACTTGAGAAGGAATAGTAAGATTGGGCAACTCTGCTTAGCCCCACTACTGGATTGGAGCAATGGAGAATGGTGGTTGTATAAATTCACCCCGCCTGAAGTGTTTGTGTGTAGAGCCTCTGGACTATTGCTTAACCTCAGGCACGCCCTTTTCCAAGAGACAATTCCAGAGCATAATCCTACTCAACGAAATGAAGGCGGCCCTGATTTTGGGAAACACAGTGACAAGTGGCCTGCAGTACGTTTGATGGTGTTTCGACATTTGGTGGGGGGGGGGTGTGGTGAAAATATGATCAATACATCGACCGCCCGGTCAAAAACCAGCCTACTCCTCACCCGTTTTACATAACCTATTTTTGACGAAAGCCAGTAGTTTGGAAGTGATCACTGCATTTCAAGATGATGGAACACTCAATTTTCCAAACTTCCCCAGGTTTAGGTTGCAGAGGGAAGGACGTTAGGTATCACATCGGCGGTGTCTGTGTTGGAGGCTGGTGCTGGAAGGAAACAGGTTTTGGTTTTCTCAAATCTGTAGAAACGGTCACAGTTATCTGACCTGCGGCCATCGAGTTCTCACAGACCACCTCATCGACTCTTTCCTGTGCCTAGAGTCTCAACTTATGTATTTAAATCTCCATATAGTACCACAATATATGTCAAGCGCGCTTTCTTGAGATCATTTAGTGGTGGAACTCAATCTTGATTTCACCTGAGCTACAACCTATCGGTGCGTAAACGAACATTACTGAAACACGTCTTTCCCCACTCGTTTCTCCTCACTCTTATGAAGGCTTTTAATCTAACATCACATACATGGCTGTTAATCTTGATCCAGCTGATAAGCGCTGCCTCTGGTCTAGAGCTTAGTGTAACACCGGTGCCTGCAGGACGGGACACCGATACTGCAGGTTCTCTGAATAGACACATCAAACATGTTCTTTGAATCGACAGATAAAAAATCTATTTGTAAAACATCACTAGAGTCTTGATTACGGGTCTCAGATACACAACACACATTGAAATTAAGACTTTTTAAAGTTGGCCAAACCCATCTGTTGTCCGATTAGCATCAATGTACAAACAAAGGCGCACTTTCCTTCAGGAAAGCTGTGTCGGATTTCGAGGCCGATTGCAGCAAACAAAAGTCTACCATTCATTGACTTCAGACCAAACTGACAAGATAAGATTTTAACCGTGAACGATCACCAATTTAACAAGATTCTAGGGTGTTCGCTAATAGTGTCTGCTGTCCGATTCAATGATGAATTCAGATAAGAAAAGCTTTAGCTTGTTGTTTGGATGGCAGTCTCAGTAGACCAGAAATAATGTTTTGTGAATTTGAAATGCCAACACTTTTGATACGTATGGAATATTAGAAAGCTAAATGTAAAGAGCCTATTTTATAAATTGAGAAAGTATTGCGATTAATGAAGTGGACCGGATTTAGACAAGATTAACTCGAGTGCTATTAGTACTATCACTTCCAGCTTACCCACATTTTAACATAACATTTCTCCTAAAACTGAGACTGAGTTAAGGGTAGACACGCGATTGTAACCGCCAAACCAAAAGCCCTATTACTCATAGCCGTTTACATATACTGCCTTTTTGTCGGTAGTTATTGATGTTTTAGATCCGTATTTTTTCGCAGACAGAAATCCCTTACGATCGATATTTTCTAACCTTTTCTTTCAGTTACGGGACTGTGACATCGCTTGAAATATTTAGTATCCTATACAACACCTTTGTGTACTTCACAGCATTTGGAACATGTAGCCTAGTGACAATATCCTCATTGGAAACGATGAGTGTTTTATTAATGCTTCATGTCTTTTGAGAATCGTTTACTGAGTTTTATCATTAAATTTTTCGTTTATGTAAGCAGTCATCAACACTGTGTCCTCATCATGAAAAAAACATGTGACACGTTTACCACATATTACGATTATAATAGTTCAGCCTAATTTCAAAGAATTATTTTTCCCAATAGAGATGGAATCGGTGATACTGGTTTCGCAGAGTGTATGTTAATGAACGTAAGACTAGTAATATAATAGATAGCTGAAAGAAAGAGAATATGTCACGTGAAATCATTTAATCGTTAATATCGTAAATTAATATTTTAGTTTAATTTCTGATGTTACATCTTTAATGAACATTGTCTAAAGAAATTATTATAACTCCAAGCAAATTTACTACCAAATGTGATACACACAAATCGATAGTGGAATTATGGTGTAAAAGCAGGTCATTTTGGGATTATATCTAAGATGCAGTTAGTTTAATATATGAATCAGATCTGGTAAAACCCGTTCATTCCTATTAATCATGATTTTGTAATACCTACTAGATACCTTGTTAAGGTTAAGGTCCAATTCAGATACTTCATACGACCTGATCTTTTACTCGTTCTCTATATGTTGGTACCTTAAGGCAAGTGAATATTTTCTTTTACATAATTAATCCTTACTCATTATTATTTGTAACAGGAGCAAGATTGCCATATATGATAATGCTCGTTGATCCACTGACTGGAAAATAAATTTGTTAAATTTTTGAGTTGTCTAGTTAAGTACTTTCTAAGTTAAACCACATCGTTATTAGTATTTAAATTTCAGGCTGATTGCGTTCAATCGTAGGAAATCAACAAATTTTGAATGTTATTGTATACTATTTATTAGTAGGCAGAATTATAGTTAAGTAATTTTTTTCATTTCGAAAAGACTACAAATATTAATGAGTTTTTTGTCATATTTCACAAGTTGATGTTTATTTATTACTGACTATTTGTATTGAAAGACTACAAATTGTCAGTAATTTAAAATTAACCTGTAAAACATGACAAGACGTTATCACCTTTCTCGTCTTTTCAAATCTCTAGTTCAATCTATTAATAACTAGCATAAAATAACATTCAAAGTTTGTTGCATTTTTCACCGTCTGATATCTGAATCTTTCATCTAGTAAGACAGCTTATGAACTTAAAGAAGCTATTTTTTTTCGTAATTTGAACAGATGAATTCATTTAACTCTTGATTTGCCTGAATTTACCACAATATTCATAAGGCATCCGAATTTGTTTTAGGAATCTATCGATAGTTTGATCCCATAATAAAAACATTCATATTACGTTATTATTAAGTGAAATATAAACTTTTGGGTGTTTTATTTATTTGTCAGAACATCTAGAAAAGCAAAAAAATGCAATGAAAAAAGTCTAGGATTCAAAATGCGTCGGCGTAAAAGGAACATAGACAATGAATCATCTGACGATTCGGATTCCGTACTTTTTGATAAGAACCCCCATGATACTCTCTTCTGTTTATATCCTCGTATTGAAAGCCATTTCGAAGATTCAGAAATTCATAAACCAGATATGTCATGCCAAAATGATATTCGTAATGAATGCACGCAAGAAACTCTATCACCGTACTTCGCCAAAAAATTGTGAGTTGTTTAACGCAACAATTTAAAAAAATAATCCGGTTGCCATTAAAATTTTAAGTCAATCGATAACCGTTTTTAAGTCCGAAATTAAAATCACTTTATGTATTTTAGGTTTGTCAGCTGTATGTACCCATGAACGTACCTTGGAATCAAACTCAGTATTATTGAGTTCACCAAAAATTATGTTAATACACCAGCTATTATATTTTATCATTATGATAACTTTCGTCAACCTATAACGATTCACCTTACAGTCATGTGTTCATATCATCTCTTGATGCTAAGTTGTTCCTTGAAGTCATACGTTTTTAGTAGGACTTGCAACAACTATTCTTACACCAGTTACTACTGGGCATTGTTACTGATGTACAGTAGGTTATTTTAGCAGCCAATCGCTTTCCTATCACCCTTAGATAAACAATGTGATAGATTATTTATTTAAGTAACCTTAACCTTTTTGCCTATGTCAGTCAATCATATGCACTGTTGTTAGTGGGATATAGACTGGATTAAAGCATGTTTTGTGTATGATCGTGATGGCCTACTCTGATTGGTTATTTCTAAACCAATCAGCTTTAGCAGGTTATTGGAGAAGACTCTAGAAGCTTCTTATGTAAATACTATAAATATATTAAGGTTTCCCTAACTGTTAATTTCTACTTCTATCTACCCATGTTATTTGGAATACAATTTCTTGTCATTTCAAACGTGTTTTGGGGTCTTGTCGAGTGTGCAGTGTCTAACAATACTAAGCATTAGGAGTAGCTGGGTCGTTATAAGCAAGAAGATTTAACAAGTGTATTCTTCATATGGTCCATCATTTACAGCTCCTAATCGCGTCGTCAAACTTCAGGAGATAGTTTCTGTTAATCTCAACAGTTCGAAAGTTGTCACATATACTGCCGTTTCATGTCTCGAGTACTTCCTGGTTACTATACTTACCTAGTGTTGAATTTCATCAATTACGTGGTTGATTTTAAATAAATTGTGAAAATCATTTTCACATTCGAAATTCTAAGTCCACTTACTTTATATTACATTAATTATGTGCCTGAAATTCTTGGGCGGCTTAGTGCACTGTGATATTCAATGTTGCTTTTCAGGTTAGTTCAAATATTTAACTTTATTAGGCAGGTCTCAACAAACTCATCTATCCCCTACAACAGGTTTTCACTGGTTTGTATTAAATAGCTTTCAACGCAACCACAAAACCATCATAAGAAGTCCAGTTTAATAAAATGGAGCCCTGTTTCACTGGTTTAGGTGTTCTACTTTAAGCTATTAAATCACAGGCTCAAACTTTGATCCACCTATTTCTGTTTGAGCAACCAAGTAGTCTTACTGTTACTTAAACTTAGAATGTCGCATAGAGCCAAGTAAACGAATCTGCATTTAGCAAATTAGTCGAATATATAAAAATTCATTAATTTATTTATGGAAGAATTGTTTGAGTGATATTGTTCTACCCAGCCCATACTATTGAATTTATGGATGTAGTATCCTTATATTTCCTTGGTTAATTGAGTGTCTCCGAAACTAGCTAGTTTGGACTTTTGCGTACGACATTTAATGTTTTGTATAGTACACTAGTGATTTTCTAACATTCGATAGTTTTCATCGTTAATTTCGAAATTGTGGTCATATACAACGAGTTTACTGGGGTCAACTAGGTCCTGGGTTAAACTTTCATAATTGATTTAATTAACTCAGTAAAATAGTAAATATAACAGTCTGATTATAATTGAGGCGGTGTATGTGTTTACTGAGTTGGATTTCTAAAATTATTGATGTGTAGTGTGATAATCATAATTTTGTATCACTTGTTTGTTATTAATTTCCATGTATTATCAGATCACGGTCACATTCACTGAGTCATCTGCTTTGGCGTGGTCAAATTGAAGGTGGTTTTAACTGTCGTGCATTAATGGAGCATAATATAGCTGTTTTGTTTATTGCTTGTTTAACTACTTGTCCTGTACGAAAGGCAGTTAGTCCATTATTTTCTTCACATTTTATAAATCCTGATTTCCCAAATATACCATATGCACTTACTACAATGATCACTATGAAAGATTTGCAAGACTTATGCATATATCATCGCCTACCTTTTACGTCTGTAAGTTTTAAGATATTTCCGTAATTTTAATGTGTATTGTCTAAATTATTATCAAACATAATTGATATGCTCAACTTTTAAAATATTTTGTTTAAGTTGGATTGTGACTGGTAAGCGGAATCCAAGACACGCGTTTCGTTCTGTTTGGGACTCGTCAGCTGAATGTACCTGCATCCCAATGTTGATACTCACACCGGGACCCACCAGCTTCAGTTCATAACAAATCAACGAAGAGATACAAGTTCATCCTAATTTTAGAATAATTCTTATGTTTAAACATGTACATTTAGAGTAAAGCAGTGATGCTTTCTTAGAACTATTAATCTGTGTAATCCTTTCCATTTTCAGAAGAGCTACAAATTGATTTAGACAGAATTTACAATGGACATTATGTGTTGATTAAATAGTCTCTATCATTCAACTTCATGGCATCTGACATTGATCAATGTGTTACAACAGTAGCGTTTTAATTTTTTTATCTACATTTATCCGATTAATCGTAGTTACTTTGCCACCCAATGTGTCTAGAGTTTCGATTTTAAACTATTTGTCTTCAGAACTCAACATCATTCATCACCAGTAGAGCGACCGATTAACCACAGTTCACAAATTAATGCTTATACCACAGTTCTCTATTGTCGTTATATTATATCCATTAGTAATATTAGTTAACAGACATTACTGATTAGAAAACACTAAAGCAGAGTTTATTTTTTATATGATTAAATTTTTCACAGATTGATGTTGATAGGGTACCACTGAAAACCGGAGAACACTGAACAGCTGTTTCGCCGTGGTATGGGACTCCTCAGCAGTGCACACTCTAGATTCCACCCTGCGGACTTCAGGTTGGCAAACGCCCAACCCTCTACACCACTGGGCCGGCATTCAGTGGTAAAATTTCCACTTCCATCAATTTGTGACGTAACGTGACGATTATCGATTGTTATTAGTGATGACTGTCTCACTCCCGACAAGTTTGAACTCCAGTCATCATTTTCCAGTAGAGCTTCAGGGACATCCTGAAGTTAGTCTCATACTAGAACGAAACAGTTGTCCAGTGCTTCCTGGTTTTCACTGGTGCCCTGCCAACATCAATCTATGACGAATTCAATCAGCTAAAGATAATATCCACAATTTATTTAAATTCTGTTATTTATGTATCAACGCATTCATTCATTTGCTCATTTTCAAGTGTAAGAACCAGTAAGACTACTTAGTCATTAAAAATGAAGTCCCACCCTTTGATTTAGTGGCTGAAAGTTGACTGTTTTAACCACTGAGTCACAACTAGTAGACTTATTGGCCAGGGAAAAACTGTAAGTTTCAGTGCCGAACAACGTAATCGGTCGTATAGCAACTTTAAATGCTTACTACTGTGTCTTCTATATGAATTATTAGTCCCCAAATCACTATTATATTTCCTCTGTCTGTGTAAATACTGTGCATAGCGTACACATTTAAAGATTATGCTAATGGCGTCTAGTGTTGATTCATTCTAGATCCCATTTGTGTAGTAGTAGTAGTAGTAGTAGTAAATATATCATAAACTTAAGGTGGTTGGTGTTTTAATTATGGATTTAATCCAGATTATTTTTATTTAGTACTGTGTTTATAACCAAAGTCAAGTGGGTAAAACAGATCCTGTTGTTTTAACAGTATCTCATTGAAATTATTCATATCCTTACTCTACAAGTTCTCCTTTTTTCGGTAATATACTCCCGTCCCCACTCAGTGATTGTACGCAGCTTTCTCGAAAAAAAAAAACACTCTATTTTAGTTGCAAAATCCCTTTCTTTTATGTTAAAATATAGTCTGGGTTGTCGTGGGGAGGGTAGTTGATGAGTAGTTTTAATTAGAGTTCAGACACGACCGAATGCCTCCGAGTGGCTTAGCAACATGTTGGCTAACCGCAGCCTTGAAATATCTTACTGATTTTATTCGTCTTTTATTAAGTAGCGCAAAAGAAAACTTATTAAACTGATTGTTTGACCATTTCCGTACATTTTAAATTAAGTAGAGCCTTAGTGATTTCAGTCTCACTTTTTGTTTTCACTGATTAAAAGTAATGACTTAACGATTTCATGATTTGTCAGCGAAATTAAATCAGCATCAACGTTCACACTTAGAACAATAAACATCATCCCAGTATACCCTTAGTACTCCTGGATTTGGAATGACTTCGGAAATATAGAATAAGCTATCTGTATAGACGCATTAAACGCCTTAGCAAATTCATAGACAAACATGATAACATCATCTCAATAACTTCTTGTTATGAATTGATTCAAATAACTTGAGATTATTGAATGAAAGAATGCAATGTCGATCGACAGTTGGGAACGCAACGATACAATGTGGCCTAGTGATAACAGCTCAAATACGCTTATTGATTCAGACCTCCGGATCAGTCTTAATCAAGAAAGACCACAGCGTAGGAGAAAATTTTCACTAAATATTAACCTAAAAATAATATGAATAAACGTCATAGATCATCAACTTTGTAGATCACTCATTCTTCATTAAAATAAGACATGAGTATTTGATACCAATTTTGTTATTTTGAAACCTCATTTCTGATCAATTATTTTTAAAAATTTTTAAGGCTGAAAGTCTATTCCCTCCAAACGTCTTTTCCATTCGTGATCAAAGCCTACTGAATTTAATCAGACGTCAACGACCCCCGGAAATCGATCATTTGACGTATGCAGCTGTGAGGATGCGAGAGTTTATTGGATTAAACCAATTTCCAAAGTAATAAAAATTTCTATCATCTCAGTAATGTTTTATAGTTTAACTATAGATATCATAATTACAACAAATTCTATACCTACATTTTATTGTAGGGGTATCCTTTACTACTCGAGAATAAATTACTTTCACTTATTGTTAGTATTCCTTTCTGCATTTCTATCGGATCGAATAAATCATATTTATATCTTGACGATTAGTGGACATTAAAATATCATTTTTTTTTACCATAGTCTAGTTTCTCTGAAAGCGATAGCTGTTCGTTTTTATAGATCATTTACCTTCGTTAGTTTCTAAATGTCTTGTTGGTACATGTTCAGATGTCTGCTATGTCCATACATTACGTTTAAATAAAAATGTTATTAGTTTTATAATTTCTACGATATTCTACACGTTAAAAATTTTTCTTATATTCAACTTTTAAATGACTTTCCGTTGCTACTGTTAAAACGAAATTCGATTACTGTCATTATTGACAAATTTGCAGCGACTACTTTCATTTTCTTGTCATTGAAATAATAGATCTAGAATGTATGCTGTAATGCACTTTTTCGTGGCGTCTGAATGAATTAAAGAATATTCTGAACATTACTCTGTCAAACAATAATCTAAATACACCTTTTCAGCTGGTTCAGAAATAAGTATTTAGTCTTAGTTAAGGCACTTGCATTACCCACAATATAAGATTAATTAAGCACAGAGTTTATTACATTTGGTGAGGTAACATTAAATTACAGAATATACAATTTATTTGTGAAAACCTGGAGATCCCCAACATTTTGTTAATAATTCTCTAGTAGACTGCTCTGATTATTTCAGTTGGCTTAAAAGGTTTCATAAAGACATAAAAAGGTATTATTCTATTGTTTTGATTACAGTCATCATTAAAATGTTCAGTTGATAAACTTTGTAGACACTTAGTTTGCATATTTTTGTTGTTAGGTAATATAAATTCTTTTCTTGGAGAGACTCATCTTAAAACAAATTACTGTTTCTTCCAACTCTCGTTTAGCAGCCCAACTAAGTGATTATTGAATGCATCTTAAGTGCCTGACTAGAATGAAGATTGAATAACACTAAATGTCTTGGATGAGCTGAATGAATATGTACGGAAATCATTCATATATATGATACCGTAATGTCTCACTGGTAACCTAGACCAGATAAATAAATCACTCACTTAGTATAGACCGCTTACAATTGAATTTCTTATATACCATTAGGCCTCAAAGCAACATATCGTTTATCCGGGTTATCTTGTTATATTATCTGTTCCTAAACAATAGGTCTTCAGTTGTATCATGTATATATCGTTTTGTTACCACTTTTAACTTTGATATTCGTGGTTAGGGAAATCAGTATTCATAATCAGCTCTTCTTACGTTTTTCTGTATGGTCATAAGTAAAGTAGTTGAGTGTCTAGCCCTAGTGGGTAGGCGCCTAACGAAATTTCAACTAGGATTTTGAAAAGCTCACTTTTCTTTAGTCGGCTTGCATCATTTTTAATGTCTCTCAACTAAAGGCCAGGTATACTGCGCAACAATCCACTCTGTTTTAATTTATGGATGCGAAACACGGTGTATGAAAATAGAAGTTGTGTAGACTTCAGGTTTCGATCTATTATGTTTGGCGATTAAAGAAGAACAAATAGCTATCAGAACTATATTTTAGAAGATTATTTCAGTTGCTTTAGTTATATGTAGAGTAGAGATTTTATTCCGATCACTATTATGACCGCCGTGTTCTATCCTCTCGTTTAGCACATTTCTGCTAGTATAACATCTCCCATTTATGAACTACAGTTAATTGACTGCACACATGTCTCTTCAATTCACTGCCACTGTCTCCCTTTTTTTATTGATGTTAAATTTTTAATTGGCTGGCTGTGTGTATGGCTTATGTATATATATAGAGATGCTTGAAGAATAATAGGATTTGTCTGGTTGGTTCATCGTTTTGTGTTAGTCATATTCATAGTGAGTTGGCATTCGGGCAGACATATTAGGACCAGCTACTCTCTGGCGTGCTCTCTCGTGCTCACAAGGACATATCAAATAATTGGTCGCACTTCCCCATCATAACAGCCTTCTTGACGTCATAACATGATCACATGAGCCTTAAGAAGTATCACTCGCATATCATGGAATGACCGAGTAAACAATATTGATGTTAGACAGAGTATTAAGGAAAATTGGCACGTAAGTGGGTGTGATTGTGAACCTACGTCAACTGAGGTGGTTGGGATATGTATCACGTGTATATGCCCTACCACCGCCTGCCTCGTTACACTACGTTGGCTGGCGTGAAGTGGAAAAATGCTAGGGCAGCCAAACTAAAACATGACATTAGTCCATGAAGTATTTGCTTGTTGGTTCAGGCCATGTAGGTAGATGCAGACTACCTATTTGAAGTCCGTTTTAATTACGATGAGTGACTGGGTACACTGTGATGTGATATGATTCAGAATTGTTGACAGTGGCTCAAGTGTATTCGTTCTTTATCCGCAGAAGTAAAGTCCCATTATTCTTTTGTGCACCCATTTGCTTCTTTCTATTTTGTTGAATTGTATTACCGTCCTAATCTTGTAAATGTGGTCTCGTCATACTAATTTGATACGACAGCTTGAACCTATACACTATATGTTCCAGGTTCTACAATTTTCATGACTGACTGATGTATTGGCATAATTCTATCTTCTGTTTTTGAAAAAAAAGAGGCATGTATGTTAATTTCGTGGTTAAATGTATACGGCTGTTATTATGTGTCTGAAAACTGATAAGTCTGCTAACTAGACGCAAGATCCGATTTCTATCTGCTTCGGATAAACTCAGGTTAAATCTACACTGCGATTTGAACATAGAGAAAAAACGCGGAACACGAGATGAACGCTTTATTCCAAGTAAGCGAGATGGCAACTTATGTACATAATATTCTTATATTTATAGTTTTCAGAAACAACAAAATCATTATTATAATCCATCCAATCCAAACTAAGAAGTTTCTGCTACCACCCAATCAGGACACGCCACGTCGAGATTCTGTAGGGTTCTGTCGATTAGTGATTGGATGGAATGACCCCGGCTTTTACAAGAGTTCTAGAAGCTTCGTTGCGGTTTCTGAGAGCCGTCCCAGTAAAAATGTACATGGATCTTGCCATACATAGATTCTTATTGACTCGACTTTAACTACAAAATTAAGTTATGTATACATTATCGACTTCAAAAGATACCGAAATATAGAATTTAACCTTGGAAAGTGAGTGTTTTAAAAGCAATTTTAAACAAAACTATCGGTTTCTGCCTTTCATCTTCATTCACTGTTTTTTTTCGAGGCTTACTCGCGTTTTATTTTCCGCTACGTAACTCTTGTAAAATATCCTTCTACATATTGTACGTTAGGATATAATAATTGTTTGTGACACTGGTCGTTTCAATTTAGCACACTAGAACAAATTGATTGTGTTGATCATCTATTCTGTTAATATGAAGCTGTGTTACATGTGACTTTTTCTCACCGTAACTGTTCATGATGTTACATAAACTGTCTCTTCTATCTTTTAACACAGGTATCCATTGAGCTGGTTGGTACATCGTCATATAACCTCTCTAGGTCTCCCAGATGTAATGCATGCATTTGTACGACCTTTGTTAGATAGGTTACAGCGAAAATGTATTCCGATTAATCAATATATACACCGTCCCTTGTTACATCTTATTCCATGGCCTAGAGTCGTTCGACCGGAAGTATTTGCGATGGCATTAGTTATTATATTGTTACGTCTTGTGTTCAAATTCGATGATGTCTTTGAAGTAAGCTAATTTTCAAAATCGTCAATAAACATAAAATTTGGTCGGAAATATTCATTTTAGCTCTTGTTTTATTTATTACTTTGGACAGCTCCTTAGTCGTGTATGATCTGATGAAAATATTCACAGTTACTTAAATTTCTCGATTATTTTACAACTCTCGCCAAGCATAATTAATTTCTAAGTACATATATGTCACTCTTTTAGAAGTATTATAAATCTCAATCGCATAATCGTACCTGCCATACATACGAATACTAGTCGCCGGTTGATTAAGTGGACTTTTGTATGTTGCAGTACAGTAGGACAATATTTTGAATGTTATCAGTGCCGAAACATCTTTCTCCATTCAGTAGATTTACGTCGACATGTACTTTCTTCAGGGACGCTTCCGTATTGTTATCAATAGACAGATTACAGAGAAGTTGAGTAACGAGTTAGGCTAATATATCTAACCCGATTACTGGACTAGAACAATCAAAAGGGTTGGTTATATGCGCTCATTTTCGCCTAGTGTTCTTGTGTACAGTGCCTTTATAATGTCAAAGAATTTTTCTAATATATCCTTCTTTAACAGACATTCCTATCACAGTACTGTCTAGAGTCAAAGTGACTTATTTATTTGAAAACAAGACGATTGTTTATCTGTAATAAGTACGAGAAGGGTGATGATGTAATAAGTACATTCGTGACTCAAGTAGAAGCCAGCCTGCTGCTTGTGAATTAGTCTTTCACGAGTTTGGCAAAATCAACAGAGTTCGACGGGGGTTGACATGGATGAAGTATATGCTCCGGTAATCGCAATGTAATTTACACGGTCTTTTGAAGACGAGGGCAGGAATCCTTTCAGTCCAAAATGATAGGACACTCGATTTTCTAGATCATTCCAAACAGTCCAACCAGTTCCCTGTCCAAATGATTGTATTTAGGTGAAACAATAGTCACTGACAACAAAGAACAAGATGGTCTTATCAACGGGTAAACAAACGATGTGAGCTGTTCTTCGAACCATTCTGCTCAACATTCGATATGTCGTTGTAGGTTTATGATTGAAGTGACATCCACCTCAGATTATTTCACTGACACTAGACTTCTTGATATTTACAGATTTATTGAAAATGCCTGCAGAAACTATCAATTACAGCTGCTGCTTCCTATGCGTTAAAAAACTCCGACCGCTAGTTTTCTTCGTCCTTACTCTAGGTTTGCGAATCAAGGATCTGTACGCATCATTGAGGTTCCGATTCTATAAAATATAGTGGGGTTGGGGTGGGGATACTTCTATAAGTTATGATGAGTCTATAAAAACGCGGGTTTTTTGAAGTGATGTTTCTTGATGTCATTGGTGACATGGCTCGCCATTTTCATGGTACAATAGTATATATTTTAAAGGACGTTTTCTAATTTTACCAAGAAATCCGCTAAGTGAACTAGATTCCTGTTGTCGATATGTAGATCCTAAAAAATAGAAATGATGTGCAGAACTTATTAGGGAAATTCAATAATGTCCATGAAGTAGTTAATTTCACGATGGAAGTAAAAAAAACAACAGCTTATGATTTCTAGATGTCTTATTAACGAGATCAAACGGAACTGTGAGTAGAGGAATCATCACAAGCTGACATCATCAGACCAGTTTACTCATTTCTACAGCCTCACACTTTTATGATATAAAAGAGACTTAGCTGAATGTACGATCCACCTAGTTAAAACTATCTCTTCTAAAGATGAAGTCGTTAAGTAACCATCCACGAACAATTAATCAAAATGGATAACTAGCTAAGTTCCTTTCAAAAAATATGTCAGAAAGTAAGCCAAAATTGAGACTACCAACAGTTTTAAAAAGTTTTGTATCTAAAATTGCAGTTTAAATGAGATATAGCCAGTGAAATAGTAACACATTGATTAAGCGATGCATTTAAAAAGCATTTATTGCTGCTAAATTATCGCATTATTATTTAGTCATCCAATTTTGAGGTCCAGAAATAAAGATAGATTGCCACTATCCACCATCTCAGTGTGTATTTATCAGTGCAACTGCTCACGTTGAGCAAGTTGGATTGGACACACTTCTAGGCAAATCCATCATCGTATTTCCGAGCACCATCCCTCTCGGCTTACCAGAAGACAACAAAAGTGTATAAGAAGTTCAATCCTAGAATACCTAGTCGATACAGGACATTAAATTGACATAAGCATGGCCTTTAAAATAATATACAGAATCCCAACCAACTTTCGCTCAAGATGCAGACTCTTACAAACAGCAGAGGCTATAATTGTTCACATTAATAAACCAAACCTTTGCATCCAAAAGAAGTTTATACATCCCCTCTCTCTCTTCCTTGGCTATTAAACCAATTTTTATAAGTGTATATCTATCTTTTCCATTCTAATTCTACTATATAATCATCCCTTACAATCAACTGATCATTCTAAACCTACTCTTCGTTTCTTTATTTCTTATGTCATCAACTTTATAAATGATCTGATCTCCAAATCTAATTTTACGTTTCTCACTTTTTATTATTACTTAATCATTACAAACAAGTAATTAGGTCTTATAATTAATATACAATTACTTATCTCCTTTTTTGCAAATTCTGTCATTATGTAATTAGTTTTAGTTATCAACCAGACTTTATATTCCACTGTCCATTAATTACTATTTTCCTATATTTCTATCTTTGTATCTTCCTTACCACCATTCATTAGTAATGATTTTTGATACAAATTCTTAATATCTCTATTCTAAACAATTAAGATATACCTATTACAGCATCTGTAAAATGTAGCTTAGAACCTATTTACCAATTCACGTAATAAATTGTACGTGCTCTACTGTGTAACCTTTACTTTTTCCATATATTTCTATCCTAGCCATATCCTGGCTGCTGTAAACTCTTATATAGACTTTTACTCGAATTTACTCCCGATATCGTTCTCATTTTGTATTTCTTTCATGATTTATTACTATTTTAGCACCGTCTTAGTTCTGTAGCCAAGGCTTTGGAATTATTCCGAGATCGTACCATTGGAAGTACTCAAACATGCAGTATCTCGTTATATGATCGACCTTTTGTCTGGATTTCGTGGGTTCAGTATATAGATTCACGGTTTCATCCATCCTACAAAACTAATTTCCTTTCATCGAAAAATGATCAAAATCCATGTAGTAATGCTCGAGTTCATGAATCTAATCAACCTTTGATTTTGACCGCTAGTCGAGGCTCTGAACTTCTGGACTTAGAAAAAGCTTCTGATTTATTGGGTTCAACTGAATTTGAAGCTGGCCATGGTAGTGGTTGGGGTGAGAAAAGTATTAAAAAAATCAAAGTTGCTGATGTAAGTCATTTTATGTCGGTCAACTTATATTTGTTTATACTTTACGGAATAGTTTAAGTGTGTTTAAGACTAATCTAAATATCTGATGTATACATAAGCCAGTAAAGCAGACATTAAAAGGAAGAATGTTTACAGTTTGAGTAGATGACATTAGTGTTCCTAAATTCTGAGCACATTGTTTTAATGACTGATCCTTCGCTGTCGTTCTGTACAATGAAGCGGGCTGACGTTAAGTTAGTTAATCCTTGTGATCCTGTTTGCGATTGTTTGTCTCCATGAGTGTTACTGTATTCATTTGTTCTTTCGTTCCTGTTGGCTGTTCTATTCTATTGAACTCACACATTACTGTGTAAGTGCAGAAATCAGCCATCACTATTTGGAAATTCCTCAGTCTAGAATTTCGGCATTTTCTTAAACAAATTTATATCATTGATTGTCTATCTGCATTAGTTTCATGAAAATGTCGTCTCACTGCTAGCCTGCTTTCGTGTATGCATAAATAAAGGGGATATTCATTTCGTCCATTTTACTGATTTCAGTAGCTTATTTTGTAAATATTGTATTAGTCCTTTGATTTATTTTAAATCCCGGCTTTTATGCATTTTAAAGTGATAGCGCTATTTTTTGAGCGATGTTAATTCCAAATAGTTTTCGAATTATCGTCCATATACGGTTAGTTGATCCCTTTTCTGGTTTGTGAGGTTGATTTCGCGCTAATGGTCTGAATTACCAAGCGTGCACATTGCGTTTCCAAATCTTCGGTTTGGTTTTTAATAGAACTAGTGTTGATCTGTTTACAGTCCTTTTTGCAAAATTTTTCGTATGTACTACATACGGTTTGTTTATTAAACTTAACGTTTACTAATAACAATTGAGTTACTCAGTTACTTCGATTACTTTAAAGGAAGCTATACAGGCGTTAGTAATGTACCTATTCATAATTTGTTTTATTCTATATATACTGAGGATTAGATCTATGAAAGATTCATACTTAAATTCGGATTATGTACTTGTATCGAATTGGAGCAGCAAAGTTGAACTGTCTCTGGTTCCTTAAAATTTGTATTTGTTACTTATAGAGCAATTGTTCAATTTTTATTTTTTAATTTATATTGATTCAATATATTTTCACTGTGATGCAGATTGTCTGGTTGAGGTCCGTGCTACAATCGTAATCACTTGCCACATCCGTTCACTCTTCATCTTTTTCTAGATCTTAAGCTCTATTATTCTTTCAAAAATGCTTTTTCATACCTTGTTGAAAAATATACTTATATTAATCTTGTTAATTTAATCTGGCCGTGCTAATATTCATCAACTGTTATTGAACATACAGTAGTTTTGAATAAATGGTAGTTTTTTTTCATCTTGAGGATAAACTTATGAAATTTGATTAAATTTTAATATTACTATTTTTAGGCAGGTAATAAGTAACTATTTTAAAATTACATGTTTTTCTTGTATATAAACAAAGATCACCTTACTAGTTATAATTTCCTCCACCTAGGCTTCAGTAAAAATGTCTTTGTCCCAACCATTGCGTAATTTATTCGAACCATGCATAGTGCTCAATCCAACTACTGATTCAACTCTGGATACTCAAAACCAGTCTACACATTGTGACCAGACGACTTCTAAAAGTATCAACACCACGAAAGCTACAGTTTACAGATATTTAATACTTTCTAATTACGAACGAGATGGTTTATTAAGCCCATTCCGTAATACACAGTTGGACTTTTTATATAAGAATGATATCGACATTAATGATTACATTCCGAAATCTAATAATGATTGTTTTATAAGAGAGTGGTGGTTATATCTGATAAACCAACGACCTAATTACTTTTCGATATGTATTGGAGAGTGGTCTGTAAATTCTTCGAGTAAGTCTCAATGGAAGAATCGTAATCGTAGCAGGCAGCCACTTGTTTTGCCGAAACCAGTAGAGGAATTCATTGCTAAGCATAATGAAAATCTATCCAAAACACTCGATTCTAGTAATGAACTTATCCATGACAAACAGGACAAGAACAGATCTACAACTAAAGGTATGTATTCTGAATGGTACTTTCATTTTGTACTACCAGTTTGACAATCTACTTTTGGCAACTCTTTTATGTGTATTAGACCAAAGATCATTGCAAAAATTTGAAAGCAGAAATTAATTTTAGTATATATATTTCCAAAGGAAAAGTTCTATTACTTTTAAACAAACGAAGTGGATTTACTCGATTTATGTACGTCATGTAGCAAATAATTTTATCCACATATATATTCTCCAATACATTCAATAGATTTTATTTCACAAGACCAAAATACAGCGTTTTCATTACATTGGTTTAATGTAATTGAGAAGTAACTGACATTGCCATCATCCTAGCTGTGGTAATCCGTTGGACTAAACCGTGCTAGTATATGCAGATCACCTCGCTGGCGTCTGCGAGTTATTAAGTAGTTTAGAAACGTTTAGTGAAATAGCTCTAAAACTTTCTAAGTGACGCAAATGCCTTAATGATTCTCCGTACTTTTATTCCTCATATTCATTTATTGTTGAGTTGTATTCTATTATATTTCTCACTATTGTTAATACCATTGTTGTGTTCACTTTTCCGCCATTTACTTTAGAGCACAAATCCTGGTATTTATATATATATATATATATATATATATATATATATATATATATATATATATATATATATAAATCGTATAATAAATAAATGGACGAACATGGTTAGAAAGACACAATTGACAAATATTATCTCCTGAATATTGTAATAGCTAACTACGACGTAAACGGGACCTACTTTTGTTAAAACGTCACATCAGGGACTTTCGGGATACTTATTACTCTCTTTCCAGGCATATTCCAGTTTTATGTTTTGTAGAGGTACATTTATCTCACCATCTTTTACGGAAACGATATGCAAACGTTGCCGCCTGGGAACGAAATCACATTTCCATTCACATTAGATTCATGTAACCAATTGTCGAACCATTGATCGCGATTAAAAAGCGATGTATTCATGTTAAATTATAAATTAATTAGTGCTCTACCAGTATCTATAACGTATTCAATATAGGGAACAAGTTTGTGTCCTAAGGTTAACGACTGTACAATATTTCGTTTCTTTCCCAAAAGCGATAACGGAAAAAAAAATAGAAATTGTTTACATCAAAAGTGTTTACTTCATAGAAACCTTATATTTGTAATATTGTTAGGCTTCTCATAATAACGAGTCTCAATATTGACTAATGAATTGCCTACGATGAAGGTAATTATTCCCAAAAGAAACTTTTAAAGTAGCTTGTTATTGGGAGTTAGATTTAACTACAACTGTACTCATTAGAGTTCGAACGACAACTGTATACTAACTATTGTACCGTAAAAAACCGATGTTTACATGGTTATCTGCAGTATACACTTGTTTTGTCGATAATTTCCTTATACTAGATTGTTTATTTTATCCAAACAGCAACTTTTTTTTAGAGTACTTAACGTAACTTGGTAAACGCTTGCCTCAGAAGTGAGTGTAAGCAAACATAAATATCCGTTATTTTGTTAATGTCAAATTTTATTGTCTTAGGTATATTAGGATACGCTTTCATAGGACTTTCACCCACTACTGTACATCTTGTTCATTAATTATCTAGTCAACTGCATGTGTCAGTACCCACATAACTGTTATTAACTAGATTACGTTTTCTGTATTTTGTGAATTTATACAGGCTTGTCAGAATTCAATAATGTCCATAATCCCCAAAACTCAAGAGCTCAGGAACCTGTTTGTATGCACTGTCGCAGCCCAAGCAAAAGTATAAAGTGGCTAGTCAACGTTTGCGCAATGATTTGTGGAGCATCTAGTATCAAGTCTCTACTCACTGAAATTGAATGTCTGGAACGTTTACTTAAGTGGCATACGAAGGCCTCATGTTCAGTCTCTACTTTAGGAAATGAAGCACGTCAAGTTGATTTTGCGCTCCTGTCATTTTTCGATTTGAGTTTTGATTTTCATGAGACATCAGTTGTCTATCCTGAGAATCTGTGATTTTGTCACTCTTTATATGGTCAACCTTTTCTTTACTAACCACCGTTTTAATATTGTTTTCATACTACATTGTACATAATTGTATAAATTTCTTATTGTTCATTATTTTGCTTACTGGATTCGAACTAGTTATCGTATAAAGTACATTTCTAGTAAAGTAGCAAATATGTTCTGTATTCCACTTTTCAGATATCTGAGGAATTCGCAATGATTTTCTAACGTACACTGTGTTGACGAAACAAAGAGGTTAATGATAAATGTTTCGTAATAATACCCAAAGATATTATGATAGTTTGCGTTTACCGTATACCATCGCAAATGATTATGAGTGTTTAGAAACTTAGCTTCGGGATTGATCAAGCAGATGAATGTAAAACATGTAGTTTTATAAATGTCGTTTAATTACTTTAAAAAACCATTTTTTAAAAGTACATTACAATGAATTACAGAAGTGACTCATTTATAAACTTAAATGAACTGTCAAATTAATAGAGCCACTGATTTCAGTGATGAAGTAGCTTTGCAAGGAATTCATTGTCAGGCATTACGATCATATTTAGGTCTATATAACATTTTCTTAAAAACAAAGTTCCGTGCGGAACTCATTCTATTCAACTTAATGAATGAACTACTTTTTGTAATTCATTGCAATGCACTTTTAGAAAATTAATTTCCGAACTAATCAAACAGCATTTAAAAAGCCTCATATTTTACACTCATCTAAAAGTCGGTTTGAATTGACTGACGTTCACGTATTGTAAAACAACTTTACTACTTCACGATAGTAAACAACAAGTGACGTTTACTATTAACGCAGATAATATTAACAACAACAACATCGACTGTAAGTATGCAATATTAAACAACTTAAATAACTTTTGTAATCGTTCTACGGAACAAATCGCAGTTGTCGATGGTAACTTGGGTACTTCATCAAGCTTTTACTAAAAGAAAACAGAAAATTACAAATATATAGAATGAGTGTATTATATTGTTTGCATTGAGTGAGTTATGTTGATACGATGCAATTTTTAATTCACCTGAAAATAAATATGTATTCAAAAAGGAAGATTTATCAATATGTTTTCGAGTGGCTCTAAAAAGGGCCTCTCTACGTTCCCTGTTAATCGATATAACCTCATCTTCACTGTCTGGCGTCGCATCCAGATCCACGTCCATTTCTTGGTTATGAAGTCTGTTGATTAGCCTTCGTCGTTGAGGACTGGGCATCAGTTCTAGGTTGACTGGCTAATTATCATAACTGTCAATCACTGACAGTAGTTGTTGTTTTAGTGACAGCAAAGTAGCTGGCTCACTTTCTTGTGACACTGGTCGAAGCCTCGAGAAGTCTAGATATAAATGACAATATTTATTTCATTGGAGCACCCTGTTAATCATATTGTCGTATGTTGTGAACTCGATACAATGAATAATGAGAATTAGGATAATTATCATTTATTGCGATCGCTAACGCTAACACATCATCCACAGAGAGTCAACCTATGTTTCATCTGATCGTCGTTTTGAAAAATCGCAAAACCTCTTTAACCACTCCGAAATTATTTCATCGGACGAGTCTTAATGCAGTTAGTGTATGCAACGGATTTACATCGCTGTTTGAGACTCGATGCAAAAATAGATTTCTGCTACTGTTTTTGTTCTTTTCATCCAAACCAATGATGTTAAGAAAACGATTGTCCTAAGTAGTTTTATCGTTCATACAAGATAAGATTTACTTCAGTTCTGGATCTACACACATATCGCCAAGTGAAAAAATATGTCTGAACTGATTCTCAATCGCCTTGGTTTCTATCATTAAGGTGAGCAAACTGTGTACCTGGGATGTTAGATTATGTTAAGGCTTTATATAGCATATTGAATACACGTCGAATCAAACGTTTGCAAAAAATAATGTGCAAAATAGTCGATAATAAACAGTACTGTTCTACATATCAACAGTAGCATCACAAGATCGAAGTCCACGGCGGTATGCTTTCACATCTATGAAATATTTTCATACTCCATGGAATTGCATTAGTGTTAGTGCTGAACGTTACAACGAATAGCTGTACAATATCTAACCATTTTCGTAGCAATTATAGGAGCTGGACATTTATATTTCATAAACGCCCAACAGATACACTATATAATTAGCGGCATTCTTCGGGTCATGATTGATACGTTCACATGTAATTCGTAAACCGCTTCTCAGACAGATAAACTTTATGCAAGGTTTAGAGTCCTCAGTTAATTAGGAACAACTATTCACGAAATGGCAGTACGTCGCCTTCTCGAAATATAATATCTCATACGTGAAGGCTTGCCACGTCGAAAACAACCGAAAAAATAGCATAACGCAAAATTAGTTCTCGGCGGTTGACACAACGTGTGGACCAATTAACGAAAGGCTGGTGTCACAATTAATATAGATAGTTACCAAAAAACCAAAATAAACTGGAAATAAATATTTCAAATATCAGTGATTTAAATAAAATTTTGTTAGCCACTCAATTGCCAAAGTAGAAAAAGGATAAGATTAGGAACTTGTAATGTACTGATCAAATGTCCAACATCCATGCGATTCTAGAACAAGAGCATATCTATCAACGCCCGACAATAATCGTATTTCTAGGATTGTAAATAGCACACGGAGAAGTCTTATGACAATGTCTATCATTGAAAGGAGTTCCAATCAAGTACATAAGCATTATGAAGGCCCTTTAAGCAAACATCATTAGTAAGGTCAACGTTTACAACCAACTGTCATCTGAACATGAAACGTGAAGTAATGTTTATCAACACTCCCCACTCTCGCCAGATATGATTGAATTTCATGAAAGACCTACTACTAAGAGTAACGCTTCGTCCAAGTCTTAATAGATTGGTCTTTCATCAGGAGACTCACTTTTTAGCTTAGAATTAACAAATGATATAGTGCTGTTTAGTGAATATGCTGACAAAATGTAGTCTCCTGATCACCGTGAGTAATAATTCAAGCATGTTTGGAATGCGTTTCTCCTCTTCTAAATGCAGAATATTGCCTCACGACTGGTTTGAATCAACGCCTCAACTAATGATATCGAGTGAAGTAGCTGAACACATCTACCACGTCAGTCACCAGCTCTGATGAGCTTCTGTTGGACAAAATCTCGACATGGATTCAGAAAGCTTGTTTGGCTTATTGTAACTTATATAACCTATGATGTAGACGTGATATCCGCCTTCCGATCAAGAAAGGGGACCATCAAACAATGCTGAGGTTAGAAGTAGGGTACCAGATAAAGATGGTAAATCAAATGATATAACTGTAGATCTTTAGCAATTGAAGTGCTTGTGAAATGTACTATGCATACTCACCCACCGCCTACCTCTATGAGAGGTGACAACTGGTGTAGGAGTAGGGAAGGAGAAGGCTATAGGAGGCTAGACCAAAACATGGCATCAACCAATGGAGTCGTTGACTGTCGATCTTAGCTGCGTCCAAATGCAGACTGCCTGGTTGGAGTCTGCGCTGGCATCGTGACCAACAGACGTTGGGTGATATGGCTCAGAGTTTGTCGCAATGCCCCAGATGCATTCACTCCTTGTCTTTCCTTAGATGTTGAGCTTTATTTTCATGAATCATTTCTCTCGGTTCAATATTCTGTATGACCACTGATTTCAATTCTACTTCTAGTACTTTAGTAATGATATTGTTGTGCTATCATGATGTGGCAAATCGGACTGAGGCACATATACCTCAGGTACTGAGTTGTACACAATTGACTGACTGAGTTACGCCTAATGATTTGGTTTGTGCCAGCAACAGAAACCAGCGTTTACTACAGATTGTATGTTTACAAGATGTACCTCAGTATAATCATCTCCGCTTTATCGTTAACTAGGTACCTAGCCAGTTTGTTATTTGTCACATCCTTTCAGTTGAACCCCAAGAGACCTTTGTGTTGGAATCTAATTGCATCTGCTATCATATATGCCAATGCATGGTTAAAGTTATGGAGTAGCATCAACTTTCGTTCGATCCATTCCCAAGATTACTGATAAAGGTATGGATAATCGTTAAGTTTATGTTAATAAACCCAAACAATGTCTTTCAACGCTTAAATTGCACGATAGCTAGAAAGAAACAGTCATCTACCCATGGTTGTAGTAGATCGTAACGTTATTTGTTCACTGAATTAGAATGTAGCTCAATCTAAAGGATCCCCTGCGTAGTTAAACTTACGTAATGTGTTACGATTACGAAACACTACGTTTGAATTCTTGGCTTTCCGAAAGAATCAAGAAAACTTTCGACAAAAACAATCATCTATTTTCAGACGGCAATTAGTCAGAGAGTTGATATAAACTTGAAGAGGTATGCAAATGCATTCTTATCGTTTCAGACTTTTACAGTCTAATTCAATCACACAGCTTACAAGCGATTGTCGATATCTTTACGACATCAATAACGTCTATTAAAAGTGACGTTCGCCACAGGATTATAGCCGAATCCTGGATCTCTGTTGCTTATATAATCGGTAAAAACAGGTAGTATGGAGCACTTCCATAAACTTGAATTTTTCTATAAATAAACGTCAAAATTTGCAGACACCTATTTAAGTATACGTTACATCGTGATTGGTGTGTTCTGTGCTTAATAGTGCAAGGATCGTGTCCTGTCTCGATGAAATGGTTAGCGTATATTACAATAATAGAACCACAGTACAACGCTTGTATACCTCATACTGAGTTAGCTTGAATTGACCAGAATTACGTGACAGGTTGTATCTAGAGTGAAAAATATGGATTAAAGTAAAAGCTTACAGTTTCGCCCGATGGCGTAGTCCAATCGCCACGGCGTACTATACCAAATGAACCGATCCCGATCCTGGAATAAAGTTGGATATCCTTTTCAGGAATAAGACATGTAACTGCAGTTGAACTAGCAATAGTGTACTGACGGCTGTTTTGAGACAAACTAGTTGAATGATAATTCCCTTGATCTTGACTTAAATAAGAATCTTGGATAGGAAACTGTTCTGTAGATTGATGATCGAGTTTGTGTGCTGGTGACACCGGAGCACTAGCGTAGAAAGATTGTTTTTTTTTAAATAGCTACAACAAAGATGAAATTGAATGAGGTCTATAGAGTCCAGCTTACATACCAACTTTTACTCATTTAATAATATCAGTTGATGTCTACGGAATTGAAGGATATATTAGAAGCTAAAAGATTAAAGACTACCTATAGGAATTCTTGAACCTACGTTTTTTTCTGACTAGCACTTATTTGCAAAACCCAGTCAGGATTCTCAAGGAATCTTTATTTCCCTTTAGAGGTTTGAACTCACATGAATCAGTACTTTGATAAGGAATTTAATTACTAAATTATTTCAGTCTGCAAATAACTCGCCTACACTTATTTACTACTACCAAGTTTCAGTTAGTATATATGCGTAGCATAACAGTTTGTGGGTCATTCACACCACCTTAGCAAGTGACATCCAGCTCGAAGAATGCAATACTACTAAAGGTTTCCAACCGAGCTGCAAATTTTCATTATGTAAAATATACATACGTACACCTTTCTATATGGCCTTATTTATAGTCATACACATTGCTGTATTTTTCATTATGCTCAGTTTTGAACTAATACCATTTTATTCTCCGTTTTAAAGGAATACTTTACCATATTACAAAACCACAATTTACAACAACCATGACTTCATCCAAAAGCAACTTATAAGAATAACATAAACGTTGTCCAAATAATTTTAAGGAACTGCTTATTTTAAAGTTTTTGAAAATGATAAGTGGTCAAAAAAGTAAAAATCGATGTCTCTGATTTTTCATAAAATAAAAACTAAGTATAAACTGTCGACTTTGTCAGGACTTAAACTACATATTACTTTCAAAGCAACAAGTGCAACCTTTATGTGCATTAATTTGGCTTTGCCTTATAGAAAAGTTGGCTAGCGACCTTACTACTAACACTAAATGATCTTCAATATAATCATATGTAATTTGAACAATTTTCTTAGAAATTAATTAGAAGTAGCATGGAAATTTTGTAAAAGACTACCTACCGATGATCATAAAAATAATATATAAAATATCAAAAAAACTCATGGACAGCTACTCACTCTATGCAACGGCTTCGATCGACGAAAATCAGTAATAGGGTAAGGTTTCGAGTCTGACTGAGAATAGGAATAATCTATATATCCATCAGACAGTAAATTATCTACTGAAAATCCATCCTCTATTAGCTGATTAACAAGTCGATTAATTTCATTTCCTGTCATTCCGAGACATGTTAGATCAGTAGGTTTAATCCGGGAAAAATCGTCCGGGCTAATAGTTGATAAAAGGGAAAACCGGTAATAATCAATAATATCTCTGGAAGGTGACACAAATAAGCTTGATATATTATCTTTCTTAACGAAAACACAAAATACTATACAAACGTTGTCGGAAAAAAACACGCTAATATTGAAAAATGGCAATTTCTAAGTCGAACTCTCCATTAATTACTTCAACTTACATAGCCAGATTGCATCGATAGCCTTCACGTAAACTCTAAGGCTCAAAGCTGAGTAAAAAATGTTTATTTTGTAAATAAGTTACAAGGGAATTTTTGACAATCAACCACCTTGAGGTTTTTATGAACACTGCATTTGCTTTAATCATAATTGTATCTTGATAAAGACGATAGATAGAAATATATCACGCAGCTTAACCAACCTAGTTGGTTGGAAATCGAGTTCAAACAGAGTCAATTGTTACATACAAAACTCAAACCTATTATCAAAACTACTAACACACTAACTATATCATAGGCTAGTGACGTTTTGTGTTTGGAGATTGTACCCATAATGTTTGACACCGATCACCACTTCTTCGCATATTGGAATCTTGATAATTAACATATTTTACCGGGGAAGCCTTAACTTGGTTACTAAGTCTCTAACCACCATAATGAAGGCTTATGCTTCACTCTTAGACGAGTATATTAATAGGTGCTACCTTTGAAGTGCAATTTAAAAGCCTATTGGTACGTAATCACTGACGTCATACTAAATGTAATATAGCTTCTTGCATCCGTACATTGGTTAGGAGGACTTCTTAAGTTTCACACTAATTAAAATGATCAACGATCGAAACTAGCTAGAGAGGACCGTTTAACTATAAATTATAAACCAACTACATCAAAAAAATTGACAGTAAGTCAGTAAAGCATGTTGATTTTTCCAATACAAAGCACGAGCACCTAAAAAGTATCGATCAGTAGTCGGAGAACTAATCAAAATACATCACTAAAATTACTTGAGAAGACTGAGAAAAAAAATGCGTTCAAACAGATCTGTTAAAAGTTTATGATCTGGAAGCTGGTTTCAATGTTATGCAAACATACGCTATTGAAATCGTGAAAAATTATTCTCTTACTGACACACCTGATATTTAGGTCTATATACGTTAGAGCATCATTCATTTAAACAGAATTATCTCAGTATTGAAAGGCACTCGGTAAACACAAACGTATTTTAGTGAAAATATCTGCATTTAAAAAACTTAGCAATTTAAGAGTCTTGTAATTAACTAATCAATTTGTGGTGAGCTAGTGTTTCTTGAGTAATCTAATGAATATTCTAGGTGTTTCTTGATAGTTTGGACAACTGGCAACAGCCACAAGTATAATTTCTACAGCGGGAAATCTGACGGTAATGAAAACAATCAGTTATTAACAGGGTGCTCCACAACTTTACATTAAACAATTACCGTAGGCTGTTTGATCGACGAAGTGGCATCAAACATTACAATCACTAAACAAAGTGGGAAATTCGGTTTAAATAGTAATCACTACAATAGGCGAGGTAACCTGAGCGGAGAGAGAGATCAAAGCTACTAGATCTAAATTACCTGGTGAGCTAGAAACGAATTCACGACGCAGAGCAATATTAAAATAAAAATGCCATGCAAATAACTGATAAGGTAGGACTTACTCACTAATTTTCAACTTCTTAAAAGCACTGTAAAAGTTCTTGAGGTGAGCACGTTCAAGAAACACAGATAACTTCCCACATCGATCTTAAGGAATTATAGAACAACAAAGTGAATACCTGTCCAGGGATAGTAAACCCTTTCAGCCATCACTAAAAATGTGACCTAAGTGGTTCGCAAGATAGCTGATATCAAGAAAAATCTAAATACATGATATGAAGATGGAAAACATAGATACGAATGTTCAAGACAAAAGTCTAGCAGTGTTCTTGACACTAGCACTCAAGTTACTTTCATCAACATGACTTCGTTGAGAGAAACTACTGATGAAATCACTTTCCGTAATACCAAATTACTAATACGAAGCACTACGTACAATGTTTGAAAATCAACCGATAGCAAGTCTGATCATGGTTAACGCTCCTGAAATGGATGAAATGAAATAGTTAATTTTAATCAATAATCAGGATCAAATAAAGATTGGGATTCTCGAAATGTCAGAGAAACAATTAACTGATATAATATGTCGATTGGGAGTCGATTATTAGTGGTTTTACTAATCATTCTATGTTAAAAATCAGCATTAAAATGCGGAACCGTCCTATAAAATATTCTGCTATTGATTCGCCTTAGGGTAGAATTCTAACAAAAGGCTAAACCGAATCACAAGTTAATGCTAGATTTATATTCTTGGTCATAAGTGCCAACCACTGAAACATTTCGAAGAGCAAATTTAATCATTGACCGAGATGTTTTGTCGCAGTGTTTGTTACTGAGGGGTGGAAAAAAAGTACAAAAACACCTTAAAGTTATGATCATATTAAAGCTTATTAGTGAGCTGTGAGAAATGAAAACCCCCAGTGATGTTCATTAGGATTGTCAACTACCCCAATTTTCATAACTTTGTCACATGTGTTTCTCAAGAGACAATGCTTTCTTTAACTAAATTTTCAGGGATTGATCACTTACTAGGTGATTCTCTAAACGACTTAAAATAGGCCAAAATTTTGAAATAATTAAATATTCTGAGTACGTGCAACAACGTGAGTAGTAGGGATACATTTCTCAATATATAAGGAAAATCCTCCAGCACTCGTTCGTGTCAACACCTACATCGACCACAATGAGTGAAATTGAATGCGTCCGCCGCTTAGTCTATCTTAAAAGTGTCATCATCCATGTTAAGTGAATGACTGACGAAATTTTGACACAAATCAGAAAATCTCATTCGACTAATAACACTTTTAAGGCGAAAAAGATATCTATCCACAAACGAAAGGGTGAGTATACTGTATTCACTTTGTTTTATTTTATGGCTTTGAAACGCATTCGGTCATAAATATCTTCAAAGCTCAAGTATGTTGGGATCACAGGATGAGCAATGTTGATATTAGGAATAGAATACTAGGCGAATAGGTTAATGATGCAATACCTCTTTATTGATCGGGATGTGCATGACATATGTTTATTCATTGCCGATCTCAACGAGCAATGCTAGTTGGGGTAGGAATGGGTTAAAATCAAATTAGTAGCTGTCGAACTAAGACATGGCATAAGTACATAAAACCAATAACTAGTAAAGCGAACTATGTTGGAAAGTGTGAACGACTTAATTGGTATACGCGAGATAACAGCAACTGACGACTGAAGACGTTGGATGATACGGCTAAGAAAATGCAACAGTATTGTAGATGAACTAGCTAGTTGTCATCCTTAAAATATTGAGCTCCCATTTGCTTCCTGAATTCATGCCTTATTTTCAAACATTACTCTTGAGTGTCTAACTCCGCCTGGAATCCACCTAGGGTTACTGCTTGTCCTAAGGATTTTGCGATCTCTGTAAACTATAAAAGTAGGTTTGTAATATAAAAGAGAAATTATCTTGTGATAATCTCCGAGGAATCATTCCTTTAATTATCGGTCAAATAACACCTGATGGAGATTCTCTGAAAGATGTAGAAACTTACATAGCTGAGCAGCATCATCGATAAGCAGGGAGGATCTGATGCATATGTGAAGGCACGTATTAGCAAGGCAACGGCAACATTTCTGTAATTTTAAAACAGCTGGAGCTCTAACCAACTGTCAGCCAACATCAGAGTCAGAACTTTCAAAACAAACGTTAAGACAGTACTATTGTATAGAGCTGAAACTTGGAGAACTACGCGAAGCATCATTTAAGAGACACAGGTATTTATAAATAGGGGTTTCTGCAAGATACTTTTGATCTGTTGACCAGACACCATCAGTAACAACCTTCCGTGTCAGAGAACAAACCAACTTCCAGCTGAGGAAGAAATTAGGAAAGAACCCTGGAGGTGGATAGGATACATTGAGGCAATCATCGAATTGAGTCACAAGGGAAAAGGAAAACCAAAGAACGCATCGGGTCGGAAATCGGCGGCAGACATGGAAAGAATGAATGGGACTTGTGAAGAACTGAAAAAGAGAACTCTGGACGGAGTTGGTTGGAGAATTCTAGTCAGCATCCTGTGCATTATAGGTGATATAAATTGCTAAAAGATAAACGAACTTTTGAATACATACCGAGATTTCGCCAGACACCAACCTATCAGGACTGATCAGACTTCGTAGGTAAGTGAAGTGGTTAATCCACTCAACTACTCCACTTTCTATTTTTGGTCCAGGTGTTGACGCAGATTAGTTTGAAAATAAGTCCTTAGACCCCCTCAAGGAATGTTTACCCATCTTTCAGACTTGGAACTACATTCACTTAGACAAGAACATGAATTGATATCTAATTTCTGAGTACATGAAGACGAGGGGAGTGGAATCGCACTGAATGTCCATATTGATTAGATTAGACCAAGTTGATGGCATTAAGTTATGTCGTAGTCGGCGATGACTCAGGGGTTCAAAGGAGCGTGTTTTACATCTAGCCGTGTAGTTCATGTTGCTGTTAGTTCCTAGAATTCGGCGTGTAAAACTTCTTTGTACGCTTTCTATACGTGTCCGGTCTATGGTATTCATGCTCGAGAAGATAAATGAGCAGTACTCGAATGTAGGTCTTACATATATCTTAAACAAAGTGAGTTTAGCCTCCCATGTAAAGAAGTTTTTACAAAGAAAGCCTGTTAATTTTCTTGACGCCTAAGTTGCTGTGGCTGCCAAATTCGTTCGTCCTCCTTCCTGATCGTATTCCTTGATTTGACTAAATTTGCACATTTTCTGATTGTGAATTGTAGCATACTTCTAGACCATGAAATACTGTGTTTCGACAATTAGATTTTGATGCTTTGTTAATGATACTTCTATAGATTTATACATTACTCTTTGAACAGACTAAACGTAATTCATAATTAAAATATGAAATTATATCTTCGTTTATTTATTGAAATTGAACTAATTGTTTCAAATTGTGGAGCAGTTTTTGACGAAATAATTAATAGTGACATTTGTTTAGGTGATAGTGCATATTCGCATAAATAATTCGGCATACAACTATTCCTCATCCTACCAATTGCCTTAAAATTTGACTGGGCAAGAGTGCATGTATTTAAACCTGTAGCGACTTAAGTTAACTAGCTAAGAGTTGATTTCTCAACTTATGTATACACGTAAATAAGAAAGCTTAAGTATTCATTTACTTTCTTATTCTTTATAGGGATTATATTTCCTATTATCTTACATTGCATGTTGAGGGACAATGTGTGTTTGAATGATTAGTATCCCGCTCGAACTGTCTCCTGTGCATGATACAAAATAAAGACCTATTACAAAATATTATTGTTTCTTCTGTTAAAATAGAACGGAACGTACCTAAATACTAAACTGGTGAGCTCTGTATTGAACATTATATTTAACTTTTCATTGTACGTTAAATAAGCCTTCTGTTTTTGCAGTAATTTAGATTACGTATATATATATATATATATTATATTTAGTATTTCATTTGTGTCGTTAGGTACTACTATTAGACTCATTATTTTCCGTTTTTTAATACATTATTATATTGTTAATAACATGTCAGACTCAATCCCAACTAAAAGCCTAGAGGATATGTCAGCGGTAGACATAGACACCGTTATGACTACAAAAGTCCGACTTCCAGAATTCGATCGTAGTGATCCTGAGTTGTGGTTTGCTCAGCGAGAGCATTATTTCACGATACACAATATAAAATCTGAAGGAGTTCGCTATCGAGACCTATGTTCAGTCCTACCTCCTTCGGTAGCCAAAGAAGTCCGAGACTTGATTTTAAGTCCACCAACACCACAACCATACACCATTCTAAGACGAGAGATAATGAATCGTCTATCATTATCAGTTGGACAAAGAATTCAAAGGCTTTTCCAGGGAGAAACATTAGGTGATAGGTCACCTTCACAGTTTTTGCGTCATCTTCAAGCTTTAGTGGGTGACAACATAATGGGTGAAGCAGTCCTAAAACAAGGATGGATACTGTTGGGGATGTTAGATCCCCAAAACTCACTTGGCAAACCGGTTATTTTTGTGATTTTATTGTGTAAATTTGAATTTCCTGTTTTCGCGCCAAAAATTCCCCTTCTCACCTTCAGTTCGTGTTTCCCACTTGGTAAGACGCTAAATCCTATTGGTTCGTTGTTTATTTTAGTACGCTATTTGTAACATTCCAAGGACGCTCTCTATTTTTGTATATATACGCATGAGTTGTGTGTGATGTCGTCGTCTGACAGGCTGCCTGTGGAATAAACGCTTCCTGCTGTCTTTGGACTTCTTACTCTAGTTAGCTGGGCTGGGGCGCTGCGCAATAGCTTAGCTTCCTGTTACTGTGTCGCTGGTCTTACGTTCGTTAGCGGTTATCTCGGTGTCACCATAAACTCGCGAAACCTTAGCAGTGGCGACGAGGCTGGTGCTAACATAGATCCGTCAAAAATGGAATTATTAATGGAGCAGCAGTTTAAATTGATTCAAATGCTTGCAGAAACGAAAATTGCATCTACCTGCTCGCCTAGCACATCTACCACTACTATTGCACCATCTATTGACGGCGTTGCTAATAGTATTGCTGAGTTCCACTACGATCCTGATTCTAATATCACTTTTGATATGTGGTTCCGTCGTTACGAAGATCTATTTAAATTTGATTTCGCAACGCAAGATGATGCTTGGAAGGTTCGCCTGCTACTTCAAAAATTGGGTCCAAGTGAGTTAGATAAATATTGCAATTTGATCCTGCCACAGAACCCACGTGACCGATCATTTGCTGACACCGTTCAATCATTAAGCCAACAGTTTGGTGATAACTCCTCTCTATTCAATATACGATACCGATGTCTTAAACTAATTATGAATGAAGACAGTGATTTCCTGACGCACGTCGGTATTGTCAACCGTGAATGCGAACGTTTCCGTCTCAAGTCTCTCACAGAAGACCAGTTTAAAGCACTCATTCTCATCTGCAGTTTGCAATCGCAGAAGTTTAGCGACATCAGAACGCGGCTTCTATGTAGACTTGACCAAGATCCGAAGCTAACGCTGAATGATATTGCTAACGAATATCAGCGCCTGATCAACATCCAACGTGACACAACTATGATCCAATCTGGCGGTAAAGACAACTCTGAAGTCCATGCAGTACGTCAGTCATCAGGCAATGCCACATCTATGGCTGCATCTAGCTCATCTCATTCCAGCTCAGCTCTCTCTTCAAAAACTAGACCTCCTTCAGCATGCTGGCATTGTGGCGCATGGCATTTTATAAGATTCTGCCCATACAAGCACCATCGTTGCAGAAACTGTAAATCTGTCGGCCACAAAGACGGGTATTGTAAACGCCAGAAGCTACAGCAACCTCCACGTCGGTCCAGAAATAACAGAAAGCCATTTTCTCAACCAAGCACAAATTCTCTGAGTTTGCTGGCGTCCTGTCAAGCCTCCACTCCAGGTGAGAGAAAGTTTCTTACTCTTTACATTAATGCCTATCCATTTAGATTACAAGTAGATACTGCGTCAGACATTACGATTATTTCCAAGAAAGCCTGGATTAGAATGGGTAGACCACGCATTGAGCCTACTACGCAGAAGGCACGCACAGCATGCGGCAACTATTTACGCATATTGGGACAGTTGACGTGTGTTGTATCGTTTCGGGACATGTCGTTCACTGGGGTATGTTATGTTACAACAACTGATCTGAATTTGCTTGGATTAGATTGGTTTGACCAGCTGCAGTTAGCTGATGTTCCGTTAAACACTGTGTGTCGGCTGGTACGACAAACCCCAGAGCCAGAGAACTATACGGCGAAAATCTTAGCAGAGTTCCCGACTATTTTCCAACCGGGATTGGGTTGTTGCACCTCAATGAAGGCGACCCTCCGTATACAGAAAGGTGCTAAGCCTGTTTTTCGTCCTAAGCGACCAGTGCCTTATGCAGCATTACCCAAAGTCGATGAAGAGCTCAACCGTCTACAGCAACAAGGAGTCATTACGCCTGTTTCTTATTCTGCTTGGGCAGCTCCGATCGTGGTTATCAAGAAACCGAACGGCTCAATACGCATATGTGCAGACTTTTCCACAGGCCTTAACGCAGCCCTTGAACAACATCATTATCCACTACCAGTTCCGGCAGACTTATTTACTATGCTAAACGGTGGGAAATTTTTCGCGAAACTGGATCTCGCTGACGCTTACTTACAAGAAGAAGTTGCTGAGGAATCCAGAGAGCTACTGACAATTAATGCTCATCGTGGTATGTTTCAATACAACCACTTGCCATTTGGGGTCAAGACAGCCCCCTCCATTTTTCAGCAACTAATGGATACTATCTTAGCAGGCATTGCGGGCGTTGCTACTTATCTCGACGACATCTTAATTGTTGCTACTTCACCAGAAGAGCTGCGTGAGCGTACAACTAATGTTCTACAGCGTATCAGTGAGAATGGATTCCGATTACGTCCAGAAAAATGCCAATTTTTCTTAAAGTCAGTGAAGTATTTGGGATTTATTTTCGACGCTAAAGGTCGCCGACCGGATCCTGAGAATATTCGAGCTATTCAACTAATGCCAGCTCCCACCAATGTTTCTGCGCTACGATCCTTTCTGGGACTAGTAAGCTATTATTCAGCCTTCGTGCCATCAATGCACGTCATCCGGTCTCCTCTTAACCACCTGTTACATAAGGATGTCACCTGGAATTGGACGCCAGATTGCGAAGCAGCTTTTAACAAACTCAAGTCAATTATTAGCTCTAGACTGTTATTGACTCACTATGATCCGTCCATGCCAATCATTGTGGCTGCAGATGCTTCATCTTCTGGTCTTGGTGCCGTTATCTCGCATCAATTTCCTGACTCTTCAGAAAAAGCTATCATGCATGCGTCTCGTACACTGACACCGGCAGAGAGAAAATATAGCCAGATAGAGAAAGAAGCGCTTGCTCTCGTCTTTGCCGTACGCCGTTTCCATAAATTTTTATATGGGCGGAGATTCACGCTGCTGACAGACCACAAGCCCTTACTTACAATTTTTGGTTCAAAGTCCGGTATCCCAGCCCATTCAGCAAATCGCCTACAACGATGGGCTCTTATCTTATTGGGTTATGATTTTGATATCCAGTACCGGCACACTCAAGAGTTTGGTCAAGCAGACGCCTTATCAAGATTAATCAGCGAGCACGCTACGGTGGACGACGACACAATTATTGCCTCGCTATCAAAGGAAGACTACGCAGCATCCTACCTAACGAATGCTGTCCGCGCTTTACCAGTATCGGTGTCAGATATTCAAATAGCCTCCAGAAACGATGCAATGATCAGAAGGGCTATGAAATATGTCACGCAAGGGTGGCCACGCATCGCTTTCGAGGGTGACATAAAGCAACTTTACCAACGTCGCGATTCCTTATGCGTCGTGGATGATTGCCTTATGTTCGGAGAAAGAGTAGTCGTGCCAAAGTCACTACAACCAAGGATGCTTCAACAGTTTCATTCTGGTCATCCTGGGACACGGCGAATGAAGTCTATAGCCCGCAGTTATGCATACTGGCCACTGATGGACCAGCACATTATCGACTTGGTACGCAGGTGCACGCAGTGTCAGCAGGCAGCGAAATTCAACGCTAAAGCGCCACCGATCGCCTGGCCACAGCCTGAAAACGCATGGTCGCGAATACATATAGACTTTGCTGGCCCAGTCAACGGAGCTACCTACTTGGTCGTCGTAGATGCTTTCTCGAAATGGCCGGAGATTTTCCCGGTGGTGCCACCGTCCACGACAAAGACACTGCAGATCCTTTCAGAGATTTTCTCCAGAAATGGCCTGCCGGATATGATCGTTTCAGACAACGGGTCGCAGTTTACTTCAAGTCAATTTCAAGAATTCTGCCGACGGCTTGGCATCATCCACTACCGCTCTCCACCTTATCATCCGCAGTCAAATGGCCAGGCGGAGAGATTTGTAGATACTTTCAAGAGGGCACTACTCAAGTCAAAAGGGGAGGAGACATCTATGGAGTCATTACAAAACTTCTTATTTATCGAACGACTCCGAACGATGCACTACCAGAGAAAAAGTCTCCAGCAGAAGCCCTCATGGGTAGAAAACTGAAGACAATACACAAGCTTATGTTGCCAAGCAGAGCCACGCGCAAAGTGATCGAAAAGTTGCCAGCATATGAGGTTGGGTGTCCGGTGTATGCTCGCGATTACAGACCCAACCACAGTCCCTGGATGGAGGCTCGTGTAGTTGAGAGACGTGGCCAAGTCATGTACGAAGTAGATGTAAAAGGGGAGAGGTGGACTAGACATCGCAATCAACTTCGCAAGCGAGCAGCAGCAGATTGTCCCACATCGACCCGAAATCTGCCACTTGAAGTCCTTTTAGATACTTTCAACCTACCCCCATCGCAAGTGGAGAAAACAGATCAGAAGCCGGTCAACATACGTTCCAGGAGACAGTCACTCCGACAACGACGCCAGACAGTCAAACTGCAAGTAAACCCAAGGAACGTCCGTTATTAAAAAGAGGAGGTGTTGGGGATGTTAGATCCCCAAAACTCACTTGGCAAACCGGTTATTTTTGTGATTTTATTGTGTAAATTTGAATTTCCTGTTTTCGCGCCAAAAATTCCCCTTCTCACCTTCAGTTCGTGTTTCCCACTTGGTAAGACACTAACTCCTATTGGTTCGTTGTTTATTTTAGTACGCTATTTGTAACATTCCAAGGACGCTCTCTATTTTTGTATATATACGCATGAGTTGTGTGTGATGTCGTCGTCTGACAGGCTGCCTGTGGAATAAACGCTTCCTGCTGTCTTTGGACTTCTTACTCTAGTTAGCTGGGCTGGGGCGCTGCGCAATAGCTTAGCTTCCTGTTACTGTGTCACTGGTCTTACGTTCGTTAGCGGTTATCTCGGTGTCACCATAAACTCGCGAAACCTTAGCAGATACAAGCTCTCCCATGCTACGTTCAACACTGTTTGGACGCACAAGATCCTGACACCTCTCTATCACATTTAGCATCCTGATCGCAGACCGGATAATGGAAAGAGGTTCCCGAACCGCATCACGTATGGTACATCATACTCAAAAAGCGGAATCAACAAATGATCCAGTCATAGCCCAACTGATTGCGAGTGTTAAAAGTCTCACAGAGGCTGTCAGCAAATTGCAAACGAGTGATAGAAAAAGGGGCAGGTCACCACCACGACCGAAATCCAAATCACAAAACAGGTCACAAGGGTCCAGACAATCTGGACAATTTTGTTGGTATCACTGGAAATTTGGTGCTCAATGAACCAGATGCAACCAACCATGCGCCTGGCCCAAACAGACTTCGAAGAACCAGAGAAACGAATAACCCCTCCACAGGTTGCGACAACTGAGGAGGGGTGCCTAAACAGTCGCTTATTTTACGTTAGAGACAGAAATTCAGGCTTGAACTTTTTGGCAGATACTGGTGCTGCACTTAGTATCATTCCTAAGAATAAAACCGAGCTGGGTCGAGAAACTTTCTCACTTACACTTCAAGCTGCCAATAAGACTAAAATCGCGACGTTTGGGCAGAAAACGTTGACTCTAGATTTGGGGTTTAGAAGACAATTTCCTTGGGTTTTCACTGTAGCCGATCTAGATCTGGCAATATTAAAAATGGATTTCTTAGAGAGATATGAATTTCTAGTTGACACTGTAAAACGACGTTTGACATTAAAAGATACTTCGAAATTCACAAAAGGCATAGAAAGTAATATCTCATCTCTAAACTTAATACAAACTCCGCCAGTAACAACGGAAAAGTTCCAGGATATACTAGCGGAATTCTCAAACCTAACAAAATCAAACCCTCAAACTTCCAAAACTAGGTTAAAAGTATGTCATATAATCAAAACGGAAGGTGCACCTGTTTTCGCTAAGCCCAGAAGATTAGCACCTGATAAGCTTAAAATAGCTAGAGCGGAATTCGACTACATGCTACAGCTGGGCATAATACGTCCATCTGATAACCAGTGGGCATCTCCTTTGCATATGGTTCCAAAGAAAAATAAAGGCGATTGGAGACCGTGCGGGGATTACAGAGCCCTTAACTGTCAAACGGTACCAGACAGGTACCCGATACCACATATACAAGACTTTACGAATGGTTTACAGGATATGAAGGTATTTACTAAAATCGACTTAGTCAGGGCATATCACAATATTCCAGTAACTGAGGAAGATATTCCGAGCACAGCTATCACGACACCTTGTGGATTATTCAAGTTTGTACGCATGCCATTTGGCCTACGGAACGCGGCACAAACATTCCAAAAGTTTATGGATAATCTACTTCGAGATATGCCGTTTGCTCAGGGGTACATTGATGACTTACTGATTGCCAGCCCGGATTTAAAATCACATGAACAACATGTAAGAGCAGTGTTGGGACGATTAAATCAATGACATGAACATTCATCAAAGTAAGTGTGTTTTCGTTGTGGAAACACTAGAATTCCTTGGGCATACCATAAGCCCGGAAGGAATTACACCAATCAAACAAGAGGTAGACACTATTAAACAATACCCTATACCAAGCTCTCTAACACAACTTTGAAGTTTTCTAGGTTTAGTAAACTTTTATGGCAGATTCATATCCGGTTGTGCACAACTAATGCAACCACTGACGGATTCGCTCAAAGGAAAACCGAAGGAATTCAAACTAACCTTTGAGGCTGTCGAAGCTATTAACCAATTAAAGGATAAACTTGCTCAAAAAGCTACATTAACTTATCCAAATTCCCATTACCCATTTGCTTTGATGGTAGATGCTTCAGACAAAGCCGTAGGCGGTACTCTTAACCAACTAGTTAAAAACACCTGGAAACCGATAGCATTCTTCTCAAAGAAACTAGCTCCAGCAGAGACGAGATATTCTACCTTCGATCGAGAACTCCTCGCAGTCTACCTAACCATCAAGCATTTCCGACACATGCTCGAAGGAAGGGAATTCATAGTTTATACGGATCATAAACCGTTAACCAATGCATTAAAAGCGAAAGCCGATAAATACTTACCTCGAGAAGTCCGACACCTCGACTACATATCACAGTTCACTAGTGATATACGTCACGTAAAAGGTCACGACAACCAGGCAGCAGATGCATTATCTCGATTAAAAATGAATATAATACAACAGTCAACAATAAATTTCGAGACTTTGAGAAACAGCCAGGAAAAAGACTTAGAATTACAAAACCTACTGTCAACTAAAAGCTTTAGTCTCAAACTAAAACAGCTTCCATCACCTTTGGAAGGTGTTCTAATTTACTGTGACACAACGAAGGCGGTGCTCCGAACTTTCGTTCCTAAAAATATGCGACGATTAGTATTTAGTAACTTTCATTCGTTATCTCACCCTGTAGTGAATTCTTCAAATAAACTAATCAATGCCAAATACATATGGCCAAATCTACAGAAGGATGTACTTAAATGGGTTTCAGAGTGTTCGGCTTGTCAACAATCGAAAGTTAAGCGACAAACACATTCACCCATCGGAAGTTTTCCCCAACCAGATGCACGTTTCGCACATGTCCATAGCGACTTAGCCAGAATAAAAATTGAAAATGTTAAGGCTGTAAAAGTGGCTAAAAGCGTTAGATGGGCACAACCGATTGTCCAGGCAGGGATGCCCACGTTTTTAGTTCAGTCTAAAAGGTAATCACGTAATGTCTGAAATCTCGAGTTTGTAGATATATATTTAAAAAATTAGATAAAATAAACAGTAATTTTCGCTTTACCCTATATCGACGTTAACGAAGTAGTATTAATAATAATTACTAGTAGTCCTAAGTATTACTCTACACACTTCCACGCGGATTTTGTCTTTTGATATATGAACGGTATGGTCAATTTTTTTTTGTATATATAAAATAAATTGTACTTAAGCAATTTATTCCTAAACGATCCGTTGAGTACTATAAGCCGCAAACCTATCAACAGAGGTAAGGCACTAAAAAACAGAATCTTTAATTCAGGTGAGTGTGGTGAGTAAGGTTCGCCTGCAGAACTAATAATTTTTCTAGGTTCTTCACTATTAGTAGACAATATTTACCATAAATAACACAAATGAACCCTGACAATAACGATGAATTCTGAAAATAACCCAGGCGAGTTTCACTGTTTCTACAAGTGATTTACTAAACACCACTATTTAGCATGTATGCATTTTTACTTAGACTAATACTAAAACCATTTTCCACTGGAGATATGCATTTTTAATAACTTGATACGACAACATACTACTACGAAAAAGTGTGTTGTTTTTTCAGGAAACATATCACATTCTATAGTGACTCGACTGTCTTTAGTTCTAATTGTTTTTGTCACGAGATATAATGACTAAGCTTTCATGTACTTATTAGTCCAATGAACTCCAGAACCTAACATTAAAAATAATCCTAAATAAACAATTACTTCTGGACCGAAAAATAGTAATATAATCAGGCCACGTGAATTCTTAAACGGCTAAATGCATCTATCCGTGAATCACAAAAACATATATATATATTTATTTAAAAAATTCAACTCATCTTTTTTGTGATTAGTTCATTGTAAATCAACACTACGATGAGTTAATCATAATAGTTTCAGGATATCATCATAATGCATTGTCGTGATTTGGCAAGCACGTAATATGATTGGTAAAATTAATGAAACTATTAACAAACCGGGTCGATAAACTGACTCGAAATTATCATTAAGTGGTTCGATTTCCCCACGATTAGCTTCAGACAAACAATTATTATAAATCCATACTATTATCATAGACATGGGTAAGGAGTAATACTTTCCTTAGCTAAAACCTATACTCTCTCGGTTAATCCCCAGTAAACAAAAACATTGGGACTAAAATGCAAAACGTTGGGCCAGACAGCACGCAAAACACTGGGCCACAGGCTGGGCCTTCCAACGTTTTGCCCTATGTTTGCTCTGACACACTGTATAATTCCACGTTTTTCGCAATGTGGCCCTATGTTTTACCATATGTGGCCCTGCATTTTTGGTGTAAAATTTGGCTACTGACAATTTTCAAGTAGTACGATTTTTCAAACCTATAAACGCCGGGCTTCTCAATGCTTTATACCAGTTTTTTCTGACAGTGTTTATCCTACATTTTTCCCAACGTACACCTGTGATTATTTGTAGGTAGCCCTGCATTTTGACATATGTGGCCCTTCCTTTCCATGGTAGATTTGGCTTCTGACTATCTTTATGTAGTATGATTTTTCAAACCTAAAAACTTTTAATTGTGTGATGCGATTCCCCTGATTAACTCATCAGCCTGTCCTTACTCTCCCCTTAGGTATCAGTCACATTATTCGACAGTTTTATATAAGACAATGGTTCATTTATAGTAAAATTATATTTGTACATTAAGAAATGGTTTACAACTTTCAACAGTCCGATATTTCCGTATCAGCATCCACATTGGCAACCTCAGTTTTCTTTACACAGACCTTTGTAATCTGGGAAGGTAAAATGAAGCAATAAATAAATTGACAAACCTTTGAGGCACGCCTTCTACGAGCACGCCCCCCCAAAGGTGGTCTCTAACGTTGTACAACCATCTTTTCATTGTGTGACGGTATCCTGCTTCAAAATTTTCAGTCGACAAGTTTTTCGAACGAATGTAATGTAGGGTCGCCTCTTTATTCATTAAGTGTTTACATTGCTACAAAATTTACTTACGTTTGATCGTTAATTCGCAAAGCGAGTTGCGGATACCCATTTCACGTTTGTGCTAGTCCACGACAAACGTCGCATAAACATGTCGTCGAAAACCAGTTTAAGGCCTTCTCTACGGACATTTTAATGTCTCCTCCCATCACCGAATATACAAGTGAGTACTACAGAAGATTAGCTAAAAGCGGCTACTAACCATTTCCTTCGCTGATTCGTCGTCTGCAAGCCAAGTTTCGAGCTGCCAAAACTGTTCATTCGATCCTATTGGCAGATCGTTGATTAAAGTTGAATCTTTTGATACGTTTTTACTGTTAGTCAACTTTTCCAACAGCTGTAGCATCTTCTGATTCTCTGTAATACGGTCTATTTGTATTGCGTTTCAAACTTAGGAACTACGAGTTCTATGTTAGAACTTAAACTTCTTATCAGATTTTGAAGATTGTTTTGGTCACCACTAAAACGTGTATAACTAAAAGCTGATACAAAACTTACGTCTGTGTTTTTGATGACTGACCAGCTGATTCCTTAGTGTGATGTCAGTAAAGTGTATTTTACGGGTATCGGTGACTTACGTTAAAGGTGTACTGCATTTACGAGTACTTTCTAGGCTAAGTGAAATGAGATGATTACTGAAAAAATGTATGTACCTGCACAACTGACGAACAACATCATTGTAGTCGGGCTGATCGAATATGAATAAGCTGTTGTCGATGATGGGTAGTCGTTATCTACCTCATCCTGGACCAACATTTTCCTGCAAAAAAAAAACAAATTAGAGATTACCGTATTAATAATAGACAAACCTCTTCCTCGGTGGTCTTGGCATGGGAATAGTGCTTGTTGACGATTGAGAACTACAAGCCATTGACTTTTGGTATGCCAATCTGACATGGTTTAAAATAATCTTCGCTTCACCGAAGGTATCTGTGAATGAAATTGTTAATTAATGTAAGCATGAAATTAATTAGTGACATACCTGCAGCCACGGCAATACTGAATCCCCCCATTACCCACACAACTTCAGGCTTTGTGTTGTCAACTACCTGTTCTTCAATCAAACTGTGTTTATAAAGCAGACATTTCCCACAAAATTAGTCGCTTCTGGCCACGACATAATCGCTGCTGAAAAATATGTTCTACCAGGCATTCCCTTGAAAATTAAGAAGAGGATCCTGCCGATAGTTAATAGAGTTTGCCCGGAATGGCCTGTTGATCCTAGGACTCTGCTCCGGAGGACACCAACAGAATGCAGTTGAAAGCGAGTTGGTGCAGGTATGTATTTGCATATGGGCCTACAAAAGAAGTTGAAGACTTTATTGCAATCGGAAACATTCATCACGGCTACACCTATACAAATTCAGCTCAACATTGACGGTCTGTTTATTTACAAGAATTCATTACATCAACTATGGCCAATCTTGTGCCGAATATCCAAGTCATTCGTGACAGATGTCTTCGTTGTAGGAGTGTATAGTGGACCCACCAAACCGTCAAATGTCAACCAATTTCTTGCAGATGTTGTTGATGAATTGAAAACTACCCTCAACAACGGCGTGTTTGTCTACGATTCAAGTCGTGTTGAATGCTCACTGGCAGCTGTGATATGTGATACACCGGCTAGATCGACAGTGAAAATGATCTGTGGGCATACTTCTAGAAGGGGATGCGACAAGTGTTATGCTCGGTGTCGACGAATGAGCAACAAGATGGTGTTTCCCATTGAGAAGCATGAAAACAGAACAGACCTATCATTCAGAATGCGATAAGCTACTACATTTTCTCATGGACATATTTTACACTTTTGGTGGTCGTAATTTAATGAGAAGCTACTTAAAACAAGTGATAATATAGAGTATTTCAGTCTAGACAATGTACCATTCCCCACAAGGGTTATGACCTGTAAAACGTAATACTAACCCCAAATATGCCTTATCAAAAATGATGTACTGTCTAGACAGTAATGCTTCATATTATCGCATGAAAATAAATTCATAATTTTCATAATAAATCTCGATCAAATGCGTACAAATATACATATACATGATGATTAGAACGTTCAATTAGTTTTTACTGTCATCGCTTATAATTTCTTTTATATGGTACAAGTGATTAAGTTTCTGCCAAATGGTGCATCATCTAAAAACGACAGTATTTTGCATTATCACTCAAAAATGCATTCATCACTTCCATTGTAAATCTGTATGATATACGACGACACTTTATTAAAACTATTGTATAGTGTAGCCATATACAACTTACAAATTAACTGCCTTCTCATACCAACACCATTCTTGATAAAAATTAACTGAAACATAAGAACTTATTATTATGTGCAATCCAATAATTTAGTGATCTAATAACTTCTGACTATATAGAGATTATGGATAAAATGTTTCGGCCACTTATATTATCCAAAAATATGAAATACATTCATTTAATAACTAGCTTATCTCATAGATTGTTTATTAATCGTTAATCTATCTTGGAATGTAAATTTTCACTTGAAAACAATGTAAGCAATTCAAGATTGAAAAAAATCTGATTGTAAATTGGTATCACGCTCCTTTTACGGAAACCTGTTTTACATTTTGTTTGCTTCCTTTATATCTACAAATTTCATAGACATTGTTTTTGTCTCATAATAACTTTCGTGTAATGAAAATGTTATCTCTAAACAGAGAACCACTTGGTTAATTAAATTTCGGTTATCATGTATCCAAGAATATCTTGTAGTAATTCAGAAATGCTCGTGACTACACTTACTAGGCATACAATTTGTTTTACAAATTAGATTGTTACCTGTCGGCATATTTAGAAAAGTGCGCAGTCGTTCTTGTGTTGCGGCGAATAAGGCATAAAGAGGGAAATTATTGATGCAGCATTGTTCCGCTATTAATTTTTTAATACTAATTTTTTCTCAACTAATGCTAAGACGTTAGTTAGATGTTATATGTTTCCTGTTATCTAAATATTTGACCATTTTATAAGTTCATTCGTTAGTCATTCATAGGTAACGACATATACTCAGTGGATTTTTAATAACAATAGTGTTTGCAGTCTATTGGCTCCTGTGTTAATCCTACAACACTTAAATTGATCAGTCAATTGTTCTACACACTATAGTTTTACCAGAAAGTTACCATCAGTGAATTTCATTACCAGCCTTCTTTCTACAATCAGCTGAGTTATTTAGTCTTTATGTTGTCGACATGATTCCACTAAAATATATGAAATTTACCTTTAGGTAATCTGAACATACTCTCATGAAACCATTGTTATCACTGAATTGGTATAACGGAAAAAGCCTATGATGTCATTGGGAAGGAATTAGATACAATTTAGCGAATAAGATTTCCTCTTTATCTGTTTCATATACCATAGCTATAGTCGTATATAGTAGCGTTGTCTTTACAAGTTACTCATCTGTTTTGATATAATAGAAGACTAGATAACAAGGTAGAAGGCAACTTTTTGTTGTATCAAAATAATCAGGAGAATGTTGTGTAACAGTTAGATTGCTAAAGAGTCGTTCTAAAATACAACTGATTCGCATATTTTGGTGAATAAGCGATAACTGTTCACTTGACTGTAGTAAGAAGCAGACACCTGTCGAATATATTATACTAACTATGAATAGATCATAGATGTTTATGAAACTGATTACACAGTATGAGAAATGAAAGCAAACACCATAACAGACCAATATAACACTTAGTAAAGCCACCCGTCGTTGCGTTTTCTCATTAAACTGCGAT